>JARUPY010000571.1:0-247091 GCA_029817715.1 Melastoma dodecandrum
TCCACCTTTTCTTTAGACAGAGAGAAACCTACTTTTGCACCCCCTCCCTGATGATCACCTCATCGCTCCGATTAACGTCGTTGCCGTTTGCCGTTGCCTTGTTCCTGCAGCACCTTGGGAAGAAGCCTCACTATTGTGAGCCTTGAGAGAGGATGCACTTGCCGGTCTTGCCGAGGTACTTGACGAACTCGGTGAGGGTGGCCCCACTGGGTGGATAATTCATGTGGACATGGTGGCGGTCGTGGATGTACTCGTTGTAGACGACGGTGGCGGCGACGCGGCTTGAATGATGCGCATCACTGAAGCGGTGGGCCGTCGCATCAGGTCGAGGAAGGAGTTCTCAAACTCCTCGGAGTATCCCCTCGACGATGCGTTGGGCGTTTCTTGGCACGAAGATCTGCATCTGGCGCTGGTGGGACTCGGGTCACTGCAGTGGCACTTGAACCCGTTCTCGTTCCCTGCACTGCTTCTGGCACATCCGGCAGTTACCAACGCAGCTTCTGGAGGCCCCTTCGCCTTTATCCTGTTGGCTATGGTCCTACGGCGTAAGGAACTAGTTCTTCCCCCCATCCCTACCCTTTCTCTCATTCTCCTTCCCGGCGACGATGGAAACGGATCGGAGCTAGGATTGGCTTCACAGATGACGATATATTTGTTCTTTCTCAGTATTTATGGCGAAGTATACATAACGAGTCCCTTTTTGTTTTCATTATTCATGCAAATAAGCCCATAGTTTGAAGTCCCATCTAACTTCTACTTACATAAATAATGTATATAAATTTTCCATCTAAAAATAAATTAAAAATTACGGGAAAGTGCAAAAAATTTCCCCTCTCATTTTTTATTATACTTTTGAGGCCCCAAAAATAGAGGGGGAGGTGTTTGGAATCTACTAAAAGACTTAAAATTTACTTTCGATGGATTATAATAATAAAATTACTATTATGATCACACTATCGATAATTACTGCTACATGACACGGTTGTGTTAGGCGAAAAAAAAAAAAAATAGATAAGTTTCGAAAATTCCGAAAAATTAATACCCCAAAAGTCAGACTTTATAAGTACGAATTTTTGAAAGTCGAACTTTATAAGTCTAAGTTCTACTTTTTATTTTTATTTTTTATTTAAAACTCGAAACTTATAAAAGTTTAATTTCCAAAAAACCCTTAAAAAATCGAACTTAAACTTATAAAATCCGATTTTCGAAAGTATTAATTTTTGAATAGAATTTCTATATTTTAACAATTTATATTTAGAATTTAATATTGCAACGGACAACTCAATTTAAATGAAATGAATATAGTAACGATACTGACTTTTAAATTCATCTTCAACAGGGGAGAATATTTTAAAATATTTTTGACCATAAACCAACGAAATAACTTGCAAAATAACTATAAATAGTTATACAAACCTACGAGTTTCTGGATTTTGATTAGCTGAATAAGGAAAGATACCAAAAAAAAAATAACAGTTATTGCACAGACAAGGGAAAGAGCACCCACCCCAAAAGAATTTATTCCAATTCCCAAAGTCGTTTATTTAATTAAATAAATATCGTTATGGATGCCATTGTTTATTACATGCGTTTTTCATGTTCTTATTTAACAAAAGAATATTACCTCCTCCTCCCTTTTTCTTCCCCACTTTTCTTTCTCACCACACACGACCCTCCTCCCCCCCCCCCCCCCCCCCCAAAAACCCAACCCAACCCCCCCACAATTCATCTTCCCACCAGGAACAACAACAACAAAATCATGAACAACAACTACTACTCCCTCGCCTTCATCTTCTGCTGCTACCTCCTAGTCTTCGGCCTCCGAACCACCACCGGCGCCCCCAGGTTCCAGCCCCAGGAGGGGCAGTACCACGACGGCCACGCTCTATTCGACTGGGAACCCCAAACAGCGACCGACGTCACGCAGCAGGTAGGACCGTTCCAGCTGTGCCTGTCTTGCAAGTGCTGTGCCGCCGCCGCAGCAGGGACCCCTGGCCCCAACCTGCGCCATCATGCCGTGCTGCTTCGCCATCGACTGCCAGATCCCCGGGAAGCCCTTCGGAGTGTGCGCCTTCGTCCCCAAGACCTGCGACTGCACATCTTGTGCTGTATGAAAAATCGAAAGATGAAATGAAGCATGGAATTTAAGAATAAGAAAGTATAAAAAAATAAAAAGTTTGATAATATATATCAGGAGTAGCGGACAGTGTATGGCACGTACGATACGATGATTATTGAATCGGCCGGAAGAAAAAACTTGTAGGAAGCCTTATTGAAAGGGTTTTTGTACGTTAGTGTGTCTGGCCGTCAATCATTTTAGGGGGGGAGTCTTGGACGAAATTTGGTCCATGGCTTTGGAAGTTTCTTATGGTATGTATGATATGTGTGTGTGTGTGTCAGAATTCGATCGCACATTATTGTTGTGGACCAAGGGATCGACGTCATGTGAACGTGTTAAAAAAATCAACGAAATATTGTTATGGTGGGTCTTGTTTTGTTGGTCATGTTAAGTTAATAGATAGTTTGATGATTTATCCTTAGTAAAGTATGTTGGCCTATGCAGTTGCTCGTGTATTGGGGGGAAAGGAATCGAATGGACCTCTCTAAAGTCCGTCTATCATGTGTGAATTAGCAAACACGTCTCTGGAGTATTTGGTAAAAGGAATACGATATTCAAGTTACGGTTTCCTTACGAGGACAAACAGAAAAATGCTACACGGGATGAATAAGACTTGCAATGGGAACGCTAGACGGGGAACAACGAAGAAGAGCGGGGAACGAAGGAAACGCATTCACAATCACACATATATTGGATTCGTCGTTTTAGTTTTTTCATGTCGTCACGTTGTCTCTTTCTATTGCCTTCTCGCGTCACGTGTTCTCAAATAGTACTCACGTCTTTTATTTGGATGAGTTGAAACCTGCTATTTTTTTTTTAACAAATGATAAAGTTTTTAACGATACTCAAATCAAGCTAACGGTTGAAACAATTAAGCGATTTTATATATATGCACATTCTTGTTTAATAGTTGGATTTCTACGAAGGAAGGTAGGTTGGAAATCACCGTCGCATGCATCCAAAGAAGCAATTCGGGAAACGTCTGTCGTGGTCGTGACCTCAGTTTGGTTTTATGGTGGAAAATCCCTTGGTGAGATTAGCAAAATCCTATAAATATCTCTCCCATTTTGGACAATTTGCTGCTGCCGAGTCTTTGTTATCATTATTTTTTTTAATTGTTATTAGTAGTACTGGGAATGGACTGGACTGACTGAAAGGCTCGCTCGATTTTTTATTAACGGGGGTTCACGAGCTCTACAGTGCCCAAGGAAAGAGGGGTCACCGAATGCCTCGACAGATTGTGTGACGTTCCCGCATCGATTGCGGTCTTCGTCGTTCAACTTCCCGCTCGCCGACAACAAACACCGTGCGAGCCGATTGGTTTAAGGTTCATTTGGGGTGATTATAGAACGTGATTAGCAGGTGAGATATGTGATTTAAACATCTAACAACTTGTCATTTTGCTCAAAGGAAATCGATGATAATATTAAGTAAAAAATAAAGTTGAAATGGGTGAAATTTGAGCCGTCTCTTTCTCTCCCCAAAAGGGGACACTACGTATCCTTCCTCCTCTGATGCTAAAATATTCCGTATTCTAGCATCGCGATTTTTTTAAAAGCTAGTTTCCAACCCGGGAAAAGCACGCATTTTCAAAATGTGTCCTTGATACTTATAAAAAGTGAGACCTTAAAAAATGTATTTTAAAAATGTGCAGCTCCGTACTTAAATAAGAACGACGCATTTTTTAAAATACGTTTTTTCGATTTTTTAGTTTTTTTTTAAGTATTGAGAGATACATTTTGAAAATACACAATTCATATGTTTTACTATAAGATACGCCGGCGCCCTCTTTATGAATTAGGTGACGCGTTTTCGAAACGCGCCTCGTTGAATGTATTTCGGGTATTTTAAAAATCGAAATCCTATTTTACAAATTTTTTTACTAACTAAATCGAGAATAATATATTCCATCGATCAACTGCAATCTTGTTATGTGTCGGTGGATGAGATTTTTCGCACGACGTCAGTAAAAGTCGTTTTGTCGCATCGAAACTGAGTGTTGTGGGTCCTTGGGCGACCGGGCAACGAAGCTCGCGAATAAAGCAGACGCGCAGGCCAAGTAAGACCGTGACGAGGAGAAGGACGTAATAAAATGGGCGCGAGAAAACTTTAATGTTACAGGGTAGATTGTTTATTAGATCCATGTACCTGCGATTGTTTCTCTTTACTGGTTAACAAAAGTGAGAAAAAGGTGAGTAGGGGGAGGCCCAGGAGAGGCAGAAAACCGGGGGGTGACCAGAAGAAGCATTTAGTATGATGACATGTGATTGCCTAAAGGGAGACAGAGAAATTTTAAGCAATGATTTATCTTAATAAGGATTGGATGGAATTTTTCATTTGGGAGTAATATGTATGTTTGGAGGATGACGCTGGGACAGCTCGTGAACCTGGAAAAAAGCCTACTAATCAGGTGGGAAAAAGACAAAAGAAAGAAAGAGTTGGCTTAATTTTATACATGTTGTTATACTTGGCTTTAGAGATCGATGGGGGCGTCATAAATTAAATCAGCCGGTGAGAACGCCTTAGCTTTGTTTTAATTTGTCTCAAGGTAATCACTTCAAAATTCACCAAAGAGTTAGAAACACCTATTATACTACGGAAGAAAATCGAATTTCATAGGAATTTCATTAAGGAAATCGATTTCTCATTATCAAGCAAATCGAAACTACATACACAAACGAATAACTTTAAGGAAATTGAAGTTATCAAGAGTTCTACGTTAAATGTTAAATTAAACAAGAGAATGCCTGTACCTAAAATAATGGTAAGGAAAATAAATAAATATTAAAAGTAAAAGGAAGAATGAAAAGATGTGTAGAAAGGCCAACGCAATCGATGGGGAGTGTCAGCCACTATGACCGACAATCCACCCCAAAACAATTCCCTGTCCCTTTCCACGCACTTATTACTCATCTCCACTCCCCCCCCATAAGTTTCCTAATAATCCATCCATCCATCCATCCATCCCATAATCATCTCCTTAATCCCTTATATACTTCCCCCTCCAAGTTAACACGGTTTCAAACCCGTAATACCAAACAGTCAGCGACTGAGTTCTCCTTGAAGATGTGCCGGATTCACCCCGACCGTGGCGACAGCTCCATGTTCGGCCGTAATGACGCCCCTTCGAGGTTCACGGTTTGGAAAAAGTCGAGCATGAGCTTCCAGGGCACCGATGGCTTCACAGTTTTCGACCACCGCGGGAGGCTCGTCTTCCGGGTCGATAACTACTCCCGGAACAACCAGTTGTCCGACGGGGCTGGCCTTGTCCTAATGGATGGGGTCGGGAATCCCCTTCTCGTGCTCAGGCCTCGGGGTTTCAGCATCCAATGCAGGTGGGATGCGTACAGGGGAGACTACGGGGTGCTGTTCACGATGAGGAGGAGGATGAGGCCACTGCTCTCGCGGAACGACAAGGATGAACGGGTCGAAGTTTTCCTACACGGGTCCTCTAGGGGTAGCGACCATGCTGCCACGCCGGATTTCGTGGTGGAGGGGTCGTTCGCGAGGAGGAACTGCATTGTACGGAGGAATGGTGATGGCGCCGTCGTGGTAGCAAGGATAATGAGGAAAAGGGCGAAGGCCACGCCAACGGTAGTTCTTGGGGACGACGTGTTCAGCCTGGTGGTGCAACCCGGGTTCGACCCCGAACTCGCCATGGGATTCGTGGTGGTGCTGGATCGGATATGTAGGAAACCGTCGGCGCCGATCTTGTGTTCGTGATGATATACATTTCGTGTGAAATCTCACCGAGACTAATGTACAGTCAGAAGACGCACCGTTTCAATTTGAGATCACACTTTTTTTTTTTCCACCTCCGAGTGTGAAACTCACTTCTTCTTAACAATCACTTGTTTTTTATCTTTTAGAAAAGAAAACTAAGTACATAAATATACTCATATTACAAATTCTTATAAAATTTGATACTAAAACTAAGACTGAACCTAATTAACCTTATTCATACATAACCTTTTAACTCAATGATCGACCCTGTTGACTGTCAATGAGTGTTTAACATTAAACAAGAAAAGGTTTGCAATTCTGAGCCATCCATTATAATTTACCCAGAAGCACTCCAAAGTGGGTTTATTCGAAGAATCCAATAATCAGTAGCAAGCATGACCTCATGTCTTAAAATAACTGAAAGCAGGAAAAAGGGAACTTCTAAATCCATCCAAGCTACCTTCTCAGACAAGGATCAGGATGGAGTTGCAGTTCTTCTTCCCTTACCATCCAAACAATCGTATTTCCAGCAAAGCCTTATAAAAGGAAAAAATAAGTAGGCTTCTCCAGACAATGAAGCTATGGGTTTCGGAATACATGCTCGTCCTATAGGGGCACTCGTTTTTCCTGTAATCAAGTGTCTCATCATAGGAATGAACATAACTATGCATATCCTATCCAGTTAACTTTATAAACTTGAGCTAGGCTACTCTCTGTTGATGACAGCTATAACTTCAACCACACGCGGTCATGCCCGGAATTGCAACCTCAGTCACCGGATACAAACGTCTTACCCTCGTAGTACTTCTTTTCGCTTGCAGCCTTTTTCTCATTGCGTTTCTGCACCAGAAAAAACACACCCGATTTGAGTTATGGTTCATTGAGAATGCAAGGAAAACATAAAAAAGAAAAAAAAAACACAGATGCACACATACCGACACAGGAAGGAGAGGAAAGAGATCAGTATTCCGAGGTTTTATGCCAGAAAAAAAAACAGACATATCACAGAGGTGCTTTGACACCCCAACATGATCAGTGGAATGACCTGATAAGCTTCATGGTTTGCCACTATTCTCCTGATGAGTGTGGTGGTTGTTATGTCCAAAGGGCTTTCGAGGACTTTGAAGATGCCCATACTGATTGGAACAGCATATGGATTGTTCTGCTCCTGTTTTTCCGTAAATATGATTAGTTATAATGTTCACCCAAAAAAAAGGCCAGCACGATGGAACTAAACCTTTTGAAAATCAGTGTTCTCTGCTGTTGTTCCATGCACGACCAACGAGATATTAAATGTCGTAATCTGGAGAGAAACCATGGGTTAGTGTTTGCATTGAATAAACTAGAATAGACAGCTGTAGTGGCTTTGTTTCCATCTCTTCAACAGAGACATTCCATTCTGTTAACGTATGCAAACTTTTGTAGCTGTTAGAGAGGGAACAGAAGATGAAATCCACTAATTACTTGACATATAATGTAGGGAGCAAAGCTGCTTTCAAACTTCAATTTATAAACACCACGAAGGAAGCTCCAAGGAACACTTCTATGAAAAATGACATTATCAGCAATTATTCAAATTTGAGCCATGACAAAGAATGCAGCAGAACATTTTTTATGGTGATTCAACATCAGACTAGAAGGACAGAATGGTTTTAGAGGTAAAGCGAGCATTCACTCATGAGGATCAGGGTGGCCACTCAGAAGCTCCAAGAAAAGTTTAAATGCATTTCTTCTCTTGTCCCGAGAAAGAAATTATACCCCTATTAATAGTTGGCATGAGTACTAAGAAAATCCTATATGCTGTCAGTGTGTCTGCATCACAACCAGTTTAATTTTCCCAAGTATTGTCCAAACATTTTGAAATTGCTTCCTTTGAGTTTACGTGCTATTCATATACTAAAAAAAAAAACAAAAAGAAAACCATAAATTGTACTCTCAATATCACCAAAGATGCCATGTCAAATATTAATAAATTATAAATCCCTCTGTCACTTCCTCTAGTCGGTATTTTGGGCATTTGCTACTGACCTTCTAAAGGCATTAATGAGTTCTAAACTTATTTTTCTGCCATGTCTACTCTAACATGACAAACTTTCCTAAGTTAGCATTGCAAACTCCAGGTAAATATTAACGTTGAGGGAGAAATATCCTTTGTTCAGCCATGGTGCCTCTTAAATATATGGATAATGTTGGAGAATGATCTAACCATATCTCTGGACACTTCCCATGGAGCTCCAATTATCACCTCGTCCACATACCGACAAGCCAAGACGCTTAAGCTTCTTTCATGAAGACTCATGATAGGTCGATGCACACCTCTTTTAGCACTGCAGACAGTTATAAACATGGTAAGATGCATACACAACAGGCGTTCTTGCATCTTTTTTAATCAGGTTATGACTTTTGTTGTGCTTCTTCATAACCTAACATTAATTGCGCTATATTGAAGCAACTACAACCATTAGAAAAATAAAATCTAATAACAATGTCAATAATCACCGTTATGTCCAGCATTTGGGAGTAATTTCAACTTTAAGGACTGGTGAGCTCTCTCATGCAAAGATAGCATCACCAGAATCGAGTTCACTAAGAAGATTGGTTTTTACTTAGGGGCTAACTATGCGTACCATATCTTGAATCTAAATATTTAACGAGTA
The DNA here is from genome assembly GCA_029817715.1 of Melastoma dodecandrum. Taxonomy (NCBI): domain Eukaryota; kingdom Viridiplantae; phylum Streptophyta; class Magnoliopsida; order Myrtales; family Melastomataceae; genus Melastoma; species Melastoma dodecandrum. Next base: position 8,500 of record JARUPY010000571.1, read on the forward strand.
TTAGGAGCTAAATGATCCTGACATATCTAAAATCTAAGAAGATGATGCTTAAATTTGGAGTACCAACAGTGTCAATAAAAACTCCGGCAGGTTTATGAAAAACAAATGCATATAAAGAAGTATATTAGGCCCATAATGTTGAAGCACGTTTGGAAAAACAACCAAATTTGTTCTTTACTTTAGTATAAGGAAGACGTAAATCTCAAGACTGAAACCACCCATAAAAGGGTATGAAAATTGCTTAAATATGAGGCAAACCAACCTAAGACGTAAGTACGAATAGTATGATGGATGCAATCATTTCATCAATGAAGAACGGAAGTGTGTGAAACCTCCTGGAAAATTTCAGATGCACCAACTGATTTTACTTGTAAAAAACAACATTAAGAGTTTGAGCGATGGATAAGTAAAAAATCCAAAAGCAAATATTCTCAGCTGTGAAGGTGGTTTTCAGACAGGGCAGTCAAAATATTCCTAGTCAAAGTCCATAGTGAAATCTTATTTCATTCCCACTGTTCAAAGCGCATTAAAGCAATCATAGCTGATCTTTATTACCAATTGCCATCTGAGTATGCAGCATACAAATAATACCTAATCATATAGCAAACTATCATCTGACACATAATGAAAGATCCTATGGGATCCCCATTCTCCATGAAGCTTTCCAGAATGAAGTGCCCATTCTCCAAGTAATCTCACTTCTACGAGATAATTAAGTTGTTCAGTTTTTATGACCCAAAGTAGTAAAAAATTGTTCTTCGCCATTTTAGTGATGTGAAAACAGCATAAACAAACTCAAATTAAATGTTATTGTTCTGATCTATCATACCTGTATCAATGACAGGTCATGTCGTTCAATTAAAAGACCCGAATAGGTAATTTATACTCAGTAAATTTTCAATTGAAATTCGGACTCAAAGAACACAGATTTGAGGAAATAGTTTTGTGGAATCCATCCACAATAAAATGTCAAAAACAATAGGAAAAAGGGGCAACCAATAAGACTATCAACCTGACAGACTGATCGGTGTGAATTCCAACAAGAAGAAAATCTCCCAGTCCACGAGCGATCCTCAAGGTCTGACAAAACAGAAACATCAGTCACCAGAAAAGGATTCACACTCTTTGTCAAACCACAGTGGAAAACCCATTGACAAGTATTCATGAACTGCAAAATGAAATTTACTACAAATCGGTGGAGTTTCGTCAAAATTTACAGCCTCATATGAAGAAAATGTCTTCCGCACTTCAGCTAACTACATAATGCAGGCATAAATGGTTTATTCTTTTTCCTTCAGTTAACCAATAAGACCTATTTTCGACGTCCATATTAGCCTACTAATAAAAGAAAGCTCCATGACAAATTGCCAGCAACTTATAGGAAAATGAAGGTAAAAAGACAAAGGTATCATGAATACCTCCACATGGCCAGCATGGAAAAGGTCAAATGCACCATCAATGTACACTACTCGAGCATCTGGTCCAGGGCTCTACAACATTCAAGTTCTACACATTATAAACTTACAGAAGAGAAGATGCGATGGAATGCTTTCATATGAAGTGATAGTTTCATCAGAATTTCAGTAAATGACAAACAAATGGAGTAAGAAAATTGAGAAACTGACAGTATCTAATACGTCAATTTACTATCCGATACAGTTCAGGAAAAAATTATAAAACATTTCCTTATTACCAATTCCCATCCAAAGTTCATTAAATCTTTTCATGTAAAGCTATAAAACAATCAAATATACCCAAAATGCATGTCAATTCAGTCTGTTTTTTTATCATTCAACAAGCGAGAGAGTAAGAGGATCTATGAAACTAAAAAAAAATGGTTATTTCCACTGAATGACATGTAGTTTGTCCACCGAAGAACAAGTGAAAACACGTACTTTTTCGTTTGAAAATTGCACTATCCTTCGAGACGTCGGAAGGAATTGAGAAATTTTTGTCCTGCTATCAGATACAACGTCATCAAACTTAGGACTGCGACCGCTACTGAACTGCCGCTGGAGGGTAGAATGGTTTTGGACATCACTGACACTTCTTTCTCGTACACAAAGCAGCATGCGACCTGTTCAGAACATTGTCTCGAAATCCAATTATGGGTAAAAAGAAAAACAAGCGGCGAAGCATGTCAAAGTCCATCTACACTCCCCTCGACAAGTACTACTGAACCTGGTCAAGAAAATGACTCGTTAAAGTGGAAAATCACAACCGAATATTGTCAAAGGAGAATGATATAGATGCCCAAGCGCCATGATCAATGAAAACTAAAAGAAATTCCACCTTCATCTACAATGTGTGAAACTCAGAGACGAAGAATTTTACGTTTAAAACCCAGAATCTCCAACACAATCATCCTCCTCTTTTTCTCCAGCTTAACTGAACTGACTACTCCTCCGACATTCACCAGTGATCAAAATGCGACAAATGCTCACCTACAATATCGGTGCTGGAAACGCCCTCCGTCCGCTTGATCTGCTTATACCTCCCGGCCTTCTTGGCGAGGGCGTAAGCGTCCGTCCCATCTGGCAGAACACAGGGATCATCCCCGTGAATAATGAAATCGATCTTATACTCGTCGAATAACTTCCTCATGAACTCTTCCGTGATGGCATAGGGGGCGTCGGGAATGACCTCATCGACCCACTTGACGGCCCGAACCATGATCATCCTCTCATTAAGCGGGGTGACAGGGGGTCCCTTGTTGGCGATAATCTCGGCATCACTAACGACTCCGACAACGAGCTGGTCGCCCAGGGCCCGAGCCTGGCGGAGGGCGTTGCAGTGGCCGTAGTGCATCATGTCGAAGCAGCCGTCCATGTAAACCCTGACGGGGCGGCCGGAGGGGGAGCCGCGGCGGTGGCAGCGGGCGAGGTAGATGGTGAGGCCGACGGCGGCTACACCGCCGAGGATACAGGTGGCTAGGAGCTTGTCCCTGTTGTGGTCGGGGTTCGGCATCGTCGGCGGTGGGGTGGGGGGGAGTTAGTTGGCGTTACGTGGATGGAAGAGGATGGGGAGGGGGGAGGACAAACGATTAGGGAATCTATGCTCCCTCTTCTTCTTCTTCGCTTCATTCGCCTGCTTTTCTTTTGCCTTGTTATTCTTTTTTCTGTCGCTTTTTCTTACTTTCACTTTGCGTTTTTTGTTGGCTTTCGCGTTGCTTCCCTCTTTGATTGTTATTATTCCGGCGTGGTTTTTTGTCGGAAGACCGGGTTCGGTGATATTCTTCCCACTCCACGCAATCAGAGATGGAGACCGTTCTCGTTTCAATAGTCATTCATTTCCATTATATACTGTTTTATGGACGAGAGTGTCCGTTAATTTTGTGAAGCGTTTATTCGAATTCATAAAAGCACGGTCACTTGAGAAACATAGGTTTGTACATAAATAACGCTAGTGAAACAAAAAATTATCAAAATACGGTTTTAGTTGGTGAGATTTTCTTAATACATCGTCCTTACAATGCGTTTTCGAACCACGTCACTCAATTTATATAAAAGTCACAGTCGCAAAACGCGTCTAAGCTAAATCCGATTAAAAACGCTGCTGGCGACCGCGATTTTATGAGGAGTAGCCCATCCCACATAAAGACGTTATCTAGAAACGCGTCTTTTCTGTTATTTGCGAAGACGCGGTTCTGGAACCCGTCTTCGTAACATTTGAGAAAAAATGACAAAACTTGAAGGATTTCCGGCGTCGGAGTGAAGGTGCGGTCACAGAAAGCGTTTTTCCATTAAAAACGCGGTTGGCAAACCCGCTTTAGGTCCAGGCACACCAGAGACGCAGTCCTTGAACGCGCGCCTTTCACAGAAAAACGGGTTTCGTGACTGCGTCAAATGTCCGCCTCCATACCAAACTCATATTATCGTACATCAAATTCCCTGTTTAAAACTTTCAAATGAAATTTCCAAGTGTACTAGCATGAGACAGCAAAATATCCATAGAATTTGAAACCATCTTATACATCAGTGTCAAAGTATGTAAACACAAAAAAAAAACCAACATTCACGCAAGCTACTACAAGTTCAATCACTGGTACGCCTTTTATATGTTACTGCAAACCGTAGCCGCGGTACTTGCTCTTCCATACGAAACATCTGCGACAAATTCTCATGATGTAATTGTGTGAGCTGCGAGCTTGGTTCTCCCTGGTCAAAGGCGCTTTCTTTCGACGCTTTTATTGGAGCTTCCAGAGTTGATGCTGACGGCCGGTCAAAAGGTGGTGTGCAGTAGTCATCATTAAGTTGTGTTACCTGCGAGAACATCGTCCCCTCTTCAATCCGGTCTTCCTGCTGTTGATATTCTTCGGAAAGTATTCTTCAAGTTCATTACCTTCTTCTTCATAGTCTTCATTCTCGACAGGTGCATTCTCTTCATCTTCATTCTTGACTAGTTCATTTGACGTTTTTTTTTAGATTGATTGAAGTAATGGTGCATATTTTGACGTGGAAGTGTCTCATATGGACATGATACCAGAATCGGTACCAGAAACGACATTTTGATTCATTTCTTTAAGCCACATGGTAGGTTCTAGGTTCTAAAAATAGGGAACCGGAATCTGCTCACCCCTAGTTGAAACCCGACTCATAATTTGAAAGTCCGACTTTGTTATCACCTTTAAAAAAATGAGATTTTTCAAAACTCGATTTCTTAAAAAAAAAAAGACACTCTGATTTCAAGATATTATTTAATAAATTTTGTAACATTATAACTGACCCCCACAAACTCGATCGTACACGTGCGGATTTATTAAATTATCATATCATCAAGTACGAGCCGGGGCTATGTATAATATAAGTTAATGACATTAAATCTACTGGTACCATTTGATGGGTGAGTTTAGCAAAGAGAGAGCTAGGACAGGATGAAATGGAAATATGGATCGGAATCCTCTTCGTTTCCATTTCTATTGAAACAAAAGAGTCTCAATTTTATGAGCAAGACCGATTTCATTTTAATTTAATTACTCAAAAACGTTTCCCCTCAAACATTAAACCCTAAAATATAAACATTAAACAATAAATCTCAAATCCAAAGTATTAAAACGAAAGTCATAAAACCTAAACATTGAACCCCAATTAATAAATAATAAATCATGAATTATTGACCCTAAACTATAAGTTCTAACAATTTAGGCAAAATATATATTTATAGCCCCAAGCCAACTTTCGGTTTTGTCATTAACTTAGTTTGTTATATAATTTTGTCACAAACTTTTGTTTTTATTTTGATTTTGGCCTATCTTAAATTTTTTCTAGTGAAAACCAAACAATGTCTTAATATAGTCCGACCGTTGTCCTATAATAGTGGAGTTTTAACCTCTCATTCATTTGTCACATAATCCACTTTACCCAGCTCCTTAATAGAACATCATCGGACCTTCATCGTTTTTGCGTATTTTTTTTACATCATCAGCGACTATCGTCCATCTTTGGCTTCCAATCCACTCAATTTGTCCATCAAAATTTTAGAATGAAAAAACATATGAGAGGTTTCGTTATTTCTCTTTTTTTGTAATTTTTTTCTCTTTTAGTCGATAAATGAAAATTGTCTGTTAAGGTCTGTCTGGCTTACACGCGATAAAATTCAAGATTGACCAAAATTAAAAAAAAAAGACAAAAGTTGATGATATAATTATATAACAAACTAAATTAATGATAAAACAAAAAATTAACTTAAAATTACTGCCATAAATTGATATTTTGCCAACAATTTATCTCTCTGAAAATGCCATTGTATTAAATATTAAAAATTCAAAAAACGTTGGGGGGCAGCGGCCCCCGTTAGTTTGGGATGAATAATAAAGATACATTGCAAGATAATAATTTTAAAAAGGAGGCCTCTCGCCGAGCCTCGTGATTTTCCGATAACGAGTACGGGAGGATTAGGCAATGTTTGATAAGAAGAAATAAAGTCCGTTATCTGTCTTCGTTTCCTGTTTTCTAAATAAAAAACAAACCCCGTTTCTGGATCTGGACGGAAGCCAAATCGGAATAATTCCCTTTTCTTCCCCCCTCCTCCAATGCCAAAAAAATTAAATAAATAAATACACAGAAGAGTTTAAACGACCGATGGACCGGCTCTTATTTTGTCGGCATTGTTTGTTTTTAGGAAAATTCCGTCCTCAAAAATCTAAACAACCGACTTCCCCTATTTCCATCAATCATCACTACAAAATAGCCGCCAAAATAAATACACTCAATTCTTAATCAAACTAAAAATTTAGCTGGGGGAGAGTTTGGACTGAAGCAAGTAAAATTTCATTCTCCCTCTTTTCCTTTCTTCACAGAGCGTGGAATTTGAAGTCAATCACCCCAACCCCCCAAACTGCATTCGCTTTTCAATTTCCTCGTCCCCCCCAACCCGTAACCGCAGATCGGACCTACCCCCCCGACGATGGTATCGACCGACGGTCTGGTGCCTATAACGAGGGCCTTCCTCGCCTCCTACTACGACAAGTACCCCTTCCCTCCCCTCCCCCGCGACGTCTCCGACCTCTCTTCTCGGATTCGATCCCTCTGCGCCGACTTGCTCTCTCATTACCCTCCCACCGACGGTGCGCTTCTTTTAGGTCTTTTGCTCGTGACGACTCCCTCGTCGTCGCCGAGAGGTTCTAGTATTAGATAGGTTAATTCTCGCGTGCCGTGGGTTGTGATGTGTTCCGATGATCTTGATTTTGTGGAATTAGAGGAAAGAGAGATGTTGGAGCAGGCCGAGAGGAGTCCGCCCCACAAGATCGACGAGAACATGTGGAAGAACAGAGAGATGATGGAGGAGATCGTTTTCATGCTGGAGAAATCTCGCTGGCCGCCATCTGTATGATCGTGGTTCGCCTCGGAAGCTAGGTGTTTTGCTTTCTTAACTGACATTTGTCTTTCTCCTCGCTTTTCTGGTTGTGTAGATCCAGCAGCAGTCCGGTCCAGAAGATGCCGAGTTGGCTGCTTTGTTCAGTCGGCTTTGGGATAAGTTCCAGGAGACCTTGAATTTGTTGATCTCTTTCCAGGCCAGGAACTCCGATCGTGTCTTCAATATAGGTCTTGCTTTCTGATCCCATATTCGGCCTTTATCGTCCGTACAAATTATTTAGCTTTCGGAATATAGAATACACAACGCATGATGCACCCCTGTTTTGCCAAACTATTCTACTTCCAATGTCTTAGGCCTCACACACTTGCTTAATAAGATTAATTAAGAGTTCCTGGCATACAGATTTGTGGATTATATCATAGTCAGAGGAGACGACTCCACCAAATTGATATGGAAATTTTTTCAAACCTAAAGATTTTAAAAATATCTATTACCGATGGCCTTATCTATTTCCTGAAATATAGATGGCCTTCACTTTGCTGCCCAAGTTCAAATGTTCTGAGGTTTGGTTGATGTCATCTGATCATAATGATTATGTTCACAAGCATAATTCTTAAAAAATGGCCATGCCTTCTGGGAAAGGTTCATGGAAAGGCCTTCCCCTGGTCTGAAAATATTGATAGGCATGTAAAGCTGCGAGTGTATAACTTGAGTTTTTTCTAAAAGAATCTTGATGAGGGTATATCGGAGTTACTGGTATAGATTGAAAAATGAGCGAAGGTGATTGTTACTGTATTGTAGCACATTGAGAAATTTCGCCATGTTTTGATCCTTTCGTTAGACGTTGTAGACTGAGAAATCAGCATTTGAGCAGATCATGAGTTGGAGTATTGTGGCTTCTAGGAATCTTCATAAGTGTGGTTCACATCGTTGTTCTTGTTTTGGTTACTTTGATTTTCTGAAGAATTCTCCTAATTACTTGCATGTTTCTAGCTGTCTCTTATCCTGATTGTCCTTAGATTGGTCTTTCTCTTAGATTCTGTTTATAAACTTCCTCACCTTGTCTACAGTCATGACTTACCTGCCTCAAGACTTCCGTGGGACGATAATTCGGCAGCAGCGAGAACGCTCTGAGCGGAACAAGCAAGCTGACGTGGACGCTCTGATAAATTCTGGTGCTAATATTCGTAGCAAATATGCTCTCCTGTGGAAACAGCAAATGGACAGGTGAGGCCTCTAATGATTCTTTGCTTGCGAAGTGACAGGGAATTCGTAATGATACTTGCCATTATAAAATGATTTCTCAGGAGAAGACAGTTGGCTCAGCTTGGTTCTGCGACAGGTGTCTATAAAACCCTTGTGAAATACTTGGTAGGAGTTCCAGAGGTGCGATTCCTTCTCTTCCTCCAGCTTTGTTAATTTAACAGTTTGTTTACTTTTCGTTCCTTCAATATCACCTCCCTGTAAATCTGAATACTCTAATAATACAGGTTTTGCTAGATTTTATCAAGACAATAAATGATGATGATGGGTAAGCTCATTCTAGTTAGCTCCTTTGTTCTGTGTTATCTCTGTTAGTTCGCTAACACCACTTGATCAGCATTCACATGTCCTTGTTTGTATTTTTTTGGGGTTTATCTGAGATTTTTTTCCCTGGTAGGCCAATGGAAGAGCAGAGACACAGATATGGACCTCCTTTGTATAGCCTCACAACATTGGTTCTTTTTATTCAGCTTTACTTGTCTATATCTTTGGAGCGGTTTGAGAGTAAAAAATTGTAAGTTTATTTGCTTTATTGTTGCTTCCTGTTTCCCTCGATGAATTGATTATCATCTAAGTCAATTTCCTTCTCTATGTTATTTCTTGGAATGTTCAGGAGTAGAGATGGTTTAGCAGATCTAGAGAAAGCGGCCAGCGTCTATACATCTGAATTTACAAGATTTATTACGTTCATGAGGTAATTTTTTTAATATTGCTTTCCGCCTATTCCAGCATGAAACTAAATTTTGTTTCTATTATTTGTCGCGGATGTATTTTAATAAAACTTCTATGCATGACGAACGAAAAACACTGGATGATATCAATACAAAAGGGATCTTTAAAACCATTTCTTATCCTTAAACAACTTGATCATCCCCAAAACTCTTTCTAGAAATATTGATTCTATGTTCTAATTTTTCTTTTGTTCGCATTTGTTTCCCTTTCATTGTGGCTTTAAAAAATTAGATAATTGTATATTTCACTTCAACATTAAAATTGTACTTCTTTGCATTTCACGGATGCCCTATAGGAGTCTTAATGCATTTAAAGTCTGTCTATTTTATTTAGATCAATAAAGGTAAAAGCCGATGGCTAGTACAAGGACGTTTTGTAGATAGACGTGGAAGCTTGATTTTTTAGTCTCCCTCGTACTGATATCAGAATACAAGTGAAACTAAATATAACTTTCTGGTCTTTTAAGAATTTAGTCATTACAGGTTATAAAATTCAACTATTTAGTCAAATATCCACTTCCCACTGGAAGTTTTGGCTAGTAAATGCAACAACTGGGTTGAATCAATTTCCTTTTCATTGAAGGCTTTAGTCGACAATAGGTTGCACCCTGTACTTTCATTTACACATCATCTGAGTTTTCCATTGAATTTACATTCTTACTTGTTTCTTCCACAGTGAAGTGTTTGTAAATTCCCCATTCTTCATAACAGCAGAGGAGGCAGGAGCAATGGATGGAAGGTGTTTTTCTGTCTATATTTACGTACTCTCAGTTCTACTTATTGTCTTGATAATGTATTTATTATGTTTCTATGTGCAGTAAAACTGATGACTTCAAAGAGATAAATATACCAGCTGGCAAAACTTATGAGGTTAGTATTATATACACTTCTTCTGTTTGCTGGAGGTTGTTAATTGTTGGTAGCCTTGAATATGTTCAGACAGCTTGCCTGTAAGTTTAGGCAGTAGATAATCTGTCATTGCTGCCCTTTTCATCATTCCACCTTGCATTGTTGGACATGCACCGGAGCCCTCCGCCCACTAGGGATGCATGAATGATTAGGATATTGCTAATGTTTGCTGACAAGGAAGGAGTATTCTATTAATTAGAAAGTACCTGGCCATTGTGACAGAGTAAATTTTTAATTTTTTGATAACACACATTCCCAAGCCGGCTCAACTTTTTACTTTGATATCAATAACAAGTCGTCCTTTTATCCAGTTCATGAGTTTGTATAACACCTTTGTAAAACTTGCATGTTTGAACTAATTTTAAAAAAAATGGTGAAAAATAAGTCCTGCTATTCTTTTGTCAAGTTGATACGAAGACAATTAAAAAGAAGACTTTCACTTTTCTATTTCTTTGTCGACTTTGAGACAATCTTCAATGAGTATTGAGCTCACACCTCCTTGGATCATATTTTAGATGATAACACGATATCTGAGTGTAGTCTTTATCTTGACAAAGGCTGATAATTGTGCTAGGATCTCCCACGCATTTGCTACTTGTACACCTCTGGCAAGTACCAACCATTGATGAAGCTGATTAATTAGTTACAATTTGGTACAAATTACATAATCCTATTCCTGCCACCTACACAGCCTTCCAGCTTTTACTTGAGGATAGCTTAATCATCTCTGGCATAATTCTGATGTATGCCACAGATAATCTGTCTTCTGATCTCGGATCCCAAAATCAGCTATAGAATCCCTCTTCAAATTTTGTTACTTGAAATTTTGTTGGGAATAGTGTCTCCCTTGTTGATTTTGTTCATGGATCCTGTATTCTTAAATTTTTCTTTTCTTTTTTTTGTGGATGCTTAATTCATAAACCAGCTTAATTCATGAAATTTTAGGTGTCGTTGACAGTGGATGCCCTAAACTCTTATATTGCATGGGACTTCTCGTTAATACAGACCAAGCTCAGTCTGGTATGCCTTTTTACTTGTCTCACGATAATTTCTTTCTTTTTTTTTGGTGAACTCCTAGCATGCATTCATTCTGTCTCCGATATAGGATATATGTAGTGATATGGAACCTAGGAGATTTGGATCTTCTAGGAAGGCTGTCTCCCAAAAAATTTGAAAACAAACAAATTAAAAAGAAAGAAAGAAGTTCTGCAATATCAGCTTCCTAGAAGGCTGTACCTCACCTTTATTAGTTAGCAATAATAGTTACTAGCAAGTGGTGGTTGGTTATTTATCTCCATTGGGATGATGTCAAAAGTTGGTTTGCTCTCATGAAAAGCATCTACCGGTTGTTAGATTTTATTGTTTGTAACTGGTATGCTTATAAGAAAATTGTCGAGTAAAGTAAATACACAGGGCCACATTTCAATGTGTTTGGAATTGAATTATAATATTCATACGGTCCTGGTTGAAATCCCTACAGACTTTATACATCTTCTGGTTCTGACAGTAATCTTGGATGTTTCTTTTGATTAGCCGACAATGGTTCAAATTTTTCTACTGCTCTTCACTGTTGAGCTTAGCCATCTCTCTCTTTTCTTATGTTTTGATCTGAATTTCGTTTTGGCAGGATATTGGATTCAGTGTTGAGTGCATAAATGAATCAGGGGAAAAAACTGTGAGTGTATGCAATATGTGATCCTGCGTACAGATGTTCTATTGGACTATGGAAATCATTGCCCTGTTCAATAGTGAATTTCGTTACATGATTTTTTTTTAAATATCGATTTTATATATTTTCACCATTTATGTAAAGAAAAGGATTTTGTATATCTCCACTCATTTTCATTCATTTTCTTTGCTGACGAGGTGTTTTAGTCAATTTTGCCCTACCGTCGCTACGAGTCTGATCAAGTGAGTCTGATTTTCTTCCTCTTCCTTTCCTTAATTTCAATATTCCATTTATCACCACTTGGAGATGGCGCTTGGTATTAATTATAGCTCAGCAGGGAAACTTTTGCACGTGCGTCGCTGGAAACTACAAACTGATCTGGGACAACTCATACTCAAATTTCTTCAAAAAGGTAGGTCACGCTGCTCGGAGGCCTCCTTTGATGATCTTGGGAGTACATATGTGCCACTAGTTATCTTTAGGTTACCATGTCAGTTTGGTATCATTTATCAGCACCCAGGCTGCCGGTAGAGTTTCTTGTGCAAGATTGAGAAGATGTTCGGTTTATAAGTTGATGCGATTATGGTCGCATGCATGTTCTTACTGTCATTGTTGATCAGATGCCGTCCTTTTTTCATTTCATCTTTGTGGGGTTTACGTCGATCACGAGAGCCATTTGTTTTGTACCCTATTTTCTAGGCCTTGCGTTTCAAGGTGGACTGCATACCTCCCGTTGTCGAACCAGTCCCATCGGCCGTATCAGGGGAGAACGGAGATTGAGGATGATGGTTCTCGGCCCCTGAAAACGTTGTGGGAAAGATTTCCCTGTGTGTGATTCCATCATTGCCAACTGATCAACCCCACCCTATTGTATTGTATTGGGGTCGGGTGATTTCTCCCCTGGTACATGCTAACTGAAACATTGGATCATCGACCTGAAGTGGTCAGTTTGATGTATATTTTATTTTATTTTTAATGACGTCCGTATAGTTCAATTCTCGGGCGGACGGCAAAACGCAACCCCGATGGATGGATGGATGATCCCCAATGTAATTTGGCAACTTGAAGAGTCACTTTTTGGAAAAAGCTTTTAGAGATTCGAATAGTTTCGGGGACTCAATAATGGTCTGACGTCTCAGTATAGTGCCGAAACTATTTCAAAAAGTTTCCAAAGCAGTGCTTCAGGTAAAGAAGAATATCCACCCGACATGATCGACGTTCATTGCAATCTGCAAGCACAAAAGATGGAAAGGAAAACGGTTCCATCTCAAAAACATAGCCAAAGCAGAAAAAGGGTAAGTCCCCCTCGATATAATTATTAATTAATTAAAGAGCAGGGGATCATCAACGGACGAGAAGGGCGACCATGTGACGGGATAAACCTCCATCAACAACACGAAACAAGAGGCTACGAAACACGGCGCGAGAGGACAAACGCCTGCTGTTAACCCGAGCTAGGCCAAATCGCTGAACCCAAAGCCTTTTTTTTCAACCCATGTGCTCCTCCCGCTCCTGCTCCTTCAAGTACAGAGAGAAGTCTGGCTTGGTGATCGTTGAATTCGCATGTCGCAAGTATACGGATCGCAACAAGTAATATAGAATTGAGTAGAGTTATCGTTCCCACAAGGATAGCAATTAAAATCCTTTAGCATACACAATTACAATTTTTATGTAGCCAAGCAAATAGGAAAAAATGAGGTTGGTCCAAGTGGTAAGGAGCTTAGATTCGCTTAAGGAGGTCTCGAGTTCGAAACCTACCGTACGCAGCCACCCCTATTGGAAGACTCACCCACCATAGCTAGGTGTCCTACCCGGGTCGAGTCCGGATTAGTCGAAGCGAAGGTCCGGATTAGTCGAAGCGAAGCTTCGGAAACCGAGCGGGCAACAAAAAAAAAGTCAGTCATTTTATTGTCATAAAGAATTAAAACCTAGAGAATCTCTGAAAATCTAGAATAAAATATTTTTTTCTCTTCAATTAATTCTCGCACGTGTAACCTTCAAGTCTTTCCCTTTGCCAGAATCTTTCTAGATGAGCCGAAATCTTCTTGTTTCCATTTTTTATCTGAAATAAATCAAAAATTCGAAAGTATCCAAATTCTCGAGAATAATATAAAATAATAAGAAATAATATAAGATAAGCGTAATATTTAACAAATTCCAAATATAAAATTGATATAAATAACATTATTTTCATAGAATTATCAGACTGATCAAATCGCGCAAGTGTCAAGTGATGCATCTGCTTAGGTTTGCTATGAACTAAACTGAATTAAGGGGCCGGGGGGGTGTGTTAAGTTCCCTTTCGTTCGCAGGTCACCCAGTTGGGGCATCCTTCCCATTTATACAACCAAATGACCTTGATGTTGTTCTCTGCATGATTTCGAGACTCCTCCGTCTCCTTTGGGTTTATGCAATTAATATTGCTTATCGGATAGTGCATAATTGCAGCGTTATTACAACTTTGCGAGGAACCTTTCCTTTTTTTTTCCCATCTTTTTTGTGCCAACAAATGGACAGGAAAATGGTGGATGATGATGATGATTTGGACATTGGACAAGACCTCGTCATTGTCCTCCTGTTAGGGAGAAAATAGTAAAGAAAAGAAATCAGTGTCCCCCCCCCCAGGACTCCTAATTGATTGATTGGTGCATAAAAATTATGTCTGGAAATGACTCGCATTGCTTTCCTGTTTACTTTCGCAACTTGTGAATAAACCAACCCCTCTGCACGAGGAGCATCCCCGTTAACGACAGACAGACGACGACCCCTCCATATTTTTTTTTAATACTTTTGAATCTATAGGTCTAAAGAAACAAGAACCAAAGAAAAAGATTCTAACTCCATGCCAAAGTGACAAATGAGAGGGACACAAAAGGGAAATGGACACACACATTTTTCTTTTGTAATTATTCAAACAGAGAGAGAGATGTTGTCAGTCAGTCAGTCAGTCCCAGTGAGTCTTTGCTTTCATCCTTTGAAAGAAGCCAAAATAAAAATTCCCTTTCTCAGTGAGTTTGTACACAATTGCCTCCTTAAGAAAATACATTTTCCCAACAACTTTCATGTCTCATTTTTTTATTAATGATTTGTGGAACGTGAAACTATTATCCATCCCGATTTAGTTGCTGTCATCGCGAAGAGTTAGTTTCAATCTTTCCCCTCTTTTCCTTTTCCCTTTTTAAACGAAACAATTTTCAAACGCTAGACACATAAATAGAGAAATTATACGGCGGTTCATGATTTTATTTATTAATACGTTGTTATTGTTAAAAATAAAATTATATAGTACATGACATTTTCGCTTAAAAATTCAAGTTTTTAGGACAGTTGGCACTAATTGCTGTACAATAATAGCATTAGATATTCGTGTGATGTCAGCATACTAAATTCATGTATAATGACATTTAAAATGCAAAATAAATAAATCATAAAATTCATTTTGATCGAAATCGGTTACTCAGGCAGTCATTCGGATCGGTTGATACGATGTTTTAATTTGGAAGGAATGAAACCCTCTCTTTTTTAGGTTGTTTTTTTTTTTCTCAGTTCTGCCCCCGGAAGCCGTGCACATAGAAACTAATGCCCCAGCCGGACAATCCCTTAAACCGGCCGCACATTCCACACCCGCCGCCATCGCCGCTAACAAAAAACAGTATATTCGAGTCAGGTGCCGCCTTTCGGCACATAGTGAAGTTGTAGGCAATGTCTATGCGTTGTTTTTCGACCTCGGCTAGGCTTGAAAAAGAAAACAAAAAAGGAAATCGGGTTGATGCCTTAACTAAGATCGAACGGCAAATTTTGTACTTCCCAGAGACTTTTTGTTCGACCGGCCGGGAGTCGGATGGCTGCATAGCCGGACGATACAATCCCTGTCACGTTGCCTACGAATGGAATTGTTGTTACATATGTGAAACTATTTCCCGGGGGTCGGAGACAGATCTTGGTTGTTTAAGTAAAATTCGTGTCGACATGTTGTGTGTCAGTCACATGGTAGAACCCTAGAAAACAGCAGGGGGGAGGGGGAAAAAAGACATTCCCGTGCTCCGTTCCTACGACGAGTCCGAGACGGGGAGTTGATGCGGCCAAAGTCAGGGCGTGAAGTCTTGTTTGGGAAGTTGTCGAACACTTGAGCCAAAATCCCAAGCGAGTGAAGAAGTCAGGGCTTAGCGTCGAGGTCATTGTCTTTTAGCCGGCGATGATATTGAGAGCAGCACCCTTCCGTTTTTCATGATTCGAACACGATAAAAAAAACAAACACAAAGCGCACTAACATCTTAGTGTTACTCGAACGAGCTGATTTCCTCCTTTTTCTTTTTCCTTTTTCGAAAGAATTGCTTCACGACTAATTTCGAGGAAATTTTTTTTTTTTTTTTTTATAAATAGTTTTAAGATTTGTTAACCCGTTTTGACTTGGACATAACATGTTGTCCTGTCCGGCCTCCCTAGAAAAGGAATTACCAACATGTGAAAAAGTACACGGGAACAAACACGTGTTGGTAATATGGGGTAAGCGGGCGTTGGGCGAGCTTTGTTACTTATTTTAAAATAATTTGTTTTAACTTTAAATTCATTTTTTGATTAACACTTAGTTACAAAGTTGATAACTTAAAAAGGAACAACTCCCTCCTTTTGCCGATTGAATATAGAATTTCCTAGCCTATTAAACTTTGAATTTAAATCTCAAAAATTTTTTGGCATTGCAACGAACTCCAAATTTAGAATTCAGAATACGTCGAATTTTAATTTTGTAATTTCAATTTTTTCGAAAAATGAATTTTAAATTACAAACTTAAAAAACTATTGAAATTAATTAAATTTTGGGTTTCACCTACTTATCTCACGAATTATTTCGGCCGTTGGACTCTCTCTTTTTCATCCATTTATGGGTGTTGCATTAAATTTTTACTCATCCACCCTCCTAATACTACCATGACCTACGACCAACCCGTTCTTGAAAAAAAAGAAAAGAAAAAGAAAGTGACGAGATTTAGGGACACGATCCTTGTATTTTATGCTTCCTACGTCTGTTTTGATTAGTTTATTCGCCATCTTCTTCTGCACAATCGACTCGCCACCTTCTGCGCGCCGTTCCTGACCGGAAAAGTTAAAAGACTGGAAGGAGTTTCTTTTTTCCTGGCGTTTCTTGTTAATTTTTGCACCGAACTGTGCTACCGATCGATCGACAGCTTCGACCACCGGATCATCGATGCGACCGAAGTTGGTTTCATATCATTTGTGTGCTCTCACCGAACTCCATGCGAGAGGAATGAAAAAAAAAGGGAAGAGGAAGGAAAAAAACAGTGTCGATGCTTTTCAAGTGCTGGAGTTTATGATATAGCTCCGCGGAGACGTTGTTGCCAACGTGCCTTTCATCGAACTCTTGGGACAGGTTCCCCCTCGGGCCGACCACGTCCGCGTTGGTGATGCCTGGGCGTGACGGGTACGAGGGACTGAGGATATCGATTCACGCGGAAGTATGAAGATAAACCGGCGCCATCTTGAGCACAGAGTGATTGTTACGCATTCATTAGCACGATAATAACCTCAATGTTATCAGAACATAAAAGTTAATTGTTGCATGTATCATAATCATAATATTTGTTTTAAAAGAAAAATTGGGATTTATGGGAGAATAATGAATAAATAAATGATGCATAAAAAATGATAATAAATAAATTTTAAAAGGTTTAGTTCGTGCAGGGGGGGGGACTTCCTGTTTCTGGGACAAAGGTCAAGGCGCTCCCGGACAAATTGCTACTGCCCACATCACGTCACATCCTCTCACTCCCCTGAGACACATTACTCAAATTAATTATTTTTCATAAATTTGTGTTTTAAATAGATTAAATAAAAGTAGATAAAGAATGTGAGCGAAAAGTAGGGTTCCCTCCTCCTCCTGTCTTCCTTCCTTATAAAAACCAACATTCATTCATCTCTTTCCATCCCCTTACCCCTCTCCTCTGTCTATCTCCTCCTCCTCCTCCTGCCAGTTAGACTTCAAATAAAAAAAAAAAAACAGACAGGCCCTTCACTTACTTGGTGAGGTTATGGCAGCCTGCGGTTTGATCATGTCCGGCGACACCGCCCCTAACAATAACTCTGCCCCCGACTGCCCCCTCGACCCCTCCCCCTTGGACCACCCCAGGAGGCCTCTCAAGAAGCGTTTCGCTTCCGACATGTCCCCCCCTCCTCCCTCCCCCTCCTTCCTCCGTCGCACCATTACCTCCTTCCCCGACCCCTCCCTCGACTGCATTGGCGGCTATGCTTTCCATTCCCCTTTCCCTTTCCAAATCCCTGGCCCGTCGAATGCCCCGGCCGTCCCCCCTGGCAGCAGCCTCATGGCCCTGACGTCACTCCCCCATCCAGGGCTCTTATCCCCTGCTCCTTCCCCCACCGTCCCTTCCCTTCTGGACTCCCTCCCTCCCCCTTCCCAATCCCCCTCCGTCTGCCTCTTCTCCGGCCTCCCCCTCTTCCCCCCTGAGAAGTCCAGGCAACTCCCCGCTTCCTCCTTCCCTCCTCCTTCCTTAGCCCCCGTTGTCGGAACCGTTGGGGCAGGAGGTGGGTTCGCTATTGAAGACGGTGGCTCCGTCGTTGCGTGGGTCGACTCCATTATCAAGGACCTCATCAGCAACTCCACCTCTGTCTCCATCCCTCAGCTCATTCAGAATGTCAGGGACATCATCCACCCTTGCAACCCGGACCTGGCAGCCATCCTGGAGCATCGCCTCCGCTCCCTGACCGAGTTGCCTCTAAACCCCCTCGACATGAGACTACTTGCTGGCGAGCCCTTCGTGACCTCGGATCCTCAACCGCCTCTTCAGCAATTCGTCCAGCAGGCCTCTACGGTGCTCCCCCATCAGACCTCCCCTAACTTCCCTCCCGCATCGCCGCCAGCAACTGTGACGAGGAACACTCGCGAGACGAAATCGTCTCAGCCCCCAGAGACGTCCCCGCCAAGGCAGGCTGAGCATCACGACAAGTCCACTTCGTCGGTGGAGCCTACTGCCCCGGGTCCGTCGCCCTCCGCATTGGCGGCAGCGGGTAGAGAGAGGAAGGAGGAGATGTTAAAGAGGAACAAGGACGAGGAAGGACTCCATCTCCTGACCCTCCTTCTGCAGTGTGCCGAGGCCGTCTCGGCTGACAACTTGGAAGATGCCAACACGATGCTGTTGGAAATTTCCGAGCGTTCAACCCCATTCGGCACCTCTGCCCAGCGAGTGGCCGCATATTTCTCCGAGGCCATATCAGCTCGCCTCGTGAACTCCTGTCTAGGAATCTATTCGTCACTTCCTAGCGTCCCCCTCGCCCACAAGATCTCGGCGGCCTTTCAGGTACTAAACGACTAGTCCCCCGATCGTCCATTTCCTACGCCATATACCAACACTCACGGAGAGACCTACCCGGTCGCGCGCAGGTGTTCAACGGCCTAAGTCCGTTCGTGAAGTTCTCGCACTTCACGGCGAACCAGGCGATCCAGGAGGCATTCGAGAGGGAGGAGCGGGTGCACATAATCGACCTGGACATAATGCAGGGGCTGCAGTGGCCTGGCCTGTTCCACATCCTGGCGACGAGACCGGGGGGACCTCCCCACGTGAAAGTGACGGGACTGGGGACCTCGAAGGAGGCCCTGGAGGCAACGGGGAAGCGGCTGAGGGACTTCGCGGACAAGCTTGGGCTGCCTTTCGAGTACGTGGGGTTGGCGGAGAAGGTTGGGAACCTGGACCCAGATCGGCTCGGGGTGAGCAAGAGGGAGGCGGTGGCCGTGCACTTGCTCCAGCACTCCCTGTACGATGTCACCGGTTCGGACACCAACACGCTTTGGCTGTTGCAAAGGTAAAATAAGTTAAAATAAAAGACGAGGAGGTCAACAAAAGTGAATCCCTTTTGTCCTGATCTGAGTATTATTACTTTTTTTGTACATGGATGATAGTTTATTTCTGATTCTGGGTGTTGGGTTGATCCCCATGACGATGATTTTTGAATCTTGGGTTAGGGATGAGTGGACCCATTTGCCTGAGGAGGAGAGTTCTTTGGTTATGGTTTATTGCCATAAGGGAGAAAGGGTTGTTGGTATAGATGGGGATATAGGAGGTGATCATGGTCTTTTGCTTTCCTTTTTGGGCAGTGCAGATGCAGAGTGTCCAATTCAATTCCTCCTGCCCAAAAGTCGCATGCATTTATTGCTCTCTCTTCCCACCATGTAGCTTGTGATGCTTTCAGTGTGTCATGATTTTGATTGTTTGTGGATGATCCTTTTTTTGGAACCCCAGGTTGGCCCCAAAGGTAGTGACGGTGGTGGAGCAGGACCTCAGCCACTCGGGGTCGTTCCTCGGCAGGTTCGTCGAGGCCATACACTACTACTCTGCGTTGTTCGACTCGTTGGGAGCCAGCTACAGCGAGGATAGCGACGAGAGGCATGTGGTGGAGCAGCAGCTCCTCTCGAGGGAGATCCGCAACGTCCTGGCCGTTGGGGGTCCGTCGAGGACCGGGGAGGTCAAGTTTGGTAGCTGGAGGGAGAAGCTGCAGCAGGCGGGGTTCCGGGGGGTGTCCCTAGCCGGGAACGCGGCCACTCAGGCCACCCTCCTCCTGGGGATGTTCTCTTGCGACGGGTACACGCTGGTGGAGGATAACGGGACGTTGAAACTCGGGTGGAAGGATCTGTGCCTGCTTACCGCATCGGCTTGGAGTCCCTTGAACGTGTCCGGGGCAATGCCGGCCGGGCGACGACATTTCTGATAAGGGGGGAAGGGGCTGATCATGCTAATTAAGGCAGTTAGGTTTATGTTTTTCCTTTAATCTTTCAAAATTAGGAAATGATCGTCATTTTTGTTTTCCCTGGCGTTAAAGAGCTGATACCTCCTCTCTTTTGCTTTGGGTCTCTCTAAATTGTTCCGTGTAATCCCAGGTAGCTTAAAAATTCAACTATTAGTTGCAGCATTACTTCTACATCTTCATTTCATATGAATAAATTTCACTTTATGATATTAAGTTCGGTTTAGGGATGATTCAAAAATAACGGAAATGATGGTATGTTTCTAAATAGTTTTGGGAAAAAAATTTTGTATATAATTTCATGAAGTCGTATTTATAAAATTTGGCATTTTGTGGTAGTACGATTTTTTAAAAAATGAGGAAGTGCAACTCACTTATCGAAGTCAACTTTTTCGAAACAGAGGTTTCAACGTTAGTGGCACAGTCGAGCCCGCTGAGGCCCGCCCCGGAAAGCCCGCAAAAGAGGGGCCGTAAAACCCTACGACCCCCCGGGCCTTCGCTGATTAAGCTTCCTTCCTAAAACCCTCTCCTCTCCTCTCCTCTTCCCATTCACAAAACTTCCAATCAACCCTAAGATGATGAACCACCTCGTCCGCCGCATCGCCTCCCGCTCCCCTTCCTTCCTCCTCCCCGCCTTCGCCTCCCTCGAAACCCTACCTCTCCATCACCGGCCTTCCTCCCCCTGCGCCGCCCTCGACAGACCACCTCCTCCTCTTCCCCCTCCTACACCTGGAGTTAGAGGGTTCCATGCCCCCGCCCTTCCCCTGGTTTTCAGGAATACTCCCACTGCTTCTTCCAAGTTCGCCGTCGCTGGTTACGACTCCTACGAAGATGATAGGACGACGACGACGACCCATGGGGGTGGAGCCGACGGTGAGGGCCTCGAGATCGCCAACCTCGGGATTGCCGAGGAGATTGTCTCTGCCCTCGGTAAGAAGGGCATCGCCAAGCTCTTCCCAATTCAGGTTTCATTCGTGCATTCTTGTTTCTTTTCTGGTTTTGATGGATTGGCTTACTTTTGCTGACTCAAGCATACTTTGCTTTTTCTTAATTCTTTCACGCAGAAAGCTGTCCTTGAGCCTGCTATGAAGGGACGCGATATGATTGGCCGCGCTAGGACGGGGACTGGGAAGACACTTGCATTTGGGATCCCGATTATGGACAAAATCATTAAATACAATGCGAAACATGGGTTCGCCTCATTTTGTCCGATTGATCTACTCCTACCCACATTCATCTAATCGATTTTGAGCAGTTTTTCCTCGTGTATTAGTTATGCCTAATTACTTGGGACTGTACTTACATGATCCTTACTTATGTGTTCCCTTCATATAGGAAAGGAAGGAATCCATTGGCTGTAATTTT
This sequence comes from Melastoma dodecandrum, assembly GCA_029817715.1. Lineage (NCBI taxonomy): Eukaryota > Viridiplantae > Streptophyta > Magnoliopsida > Myrtales > Melastomataceae > Melastoma > Melastoma dodecandrum. Next base: position 30,025 of record JARUPY010000571.1, read on the forward strand.
GGCTCCAACGAGAGAGCTGGCCCGACAGGTCGAGAAGGAATTTTATGAGGCTGCTCCCAACTTGGATACGATATGTGTCTACGGGGGCACGCCCATCCAGCAGCAAATGCGGCAGCTTGGTTATGGGGTCGATATAGTGGTCGGAACACCCGGTCGTGTCATTGATCTTATCAAGAGAGGTGCATTGAACTTGTCAGAAGTACAGTTTGCTGTTCTTGATGAGGCCGATCAGATGCTTGCCGTAGGTTTTGAGGAGGATGTGGAAACCATATTACAAAACTTGCCACAGAACAGGCAGAGCATGATGTTTTCGGCAACGATGCCAAATTGGATCAAAGGTCTCACGAGAAAGTACCTGAAAGACCCATTAACCATTGATCTTGTGAGCACCCTAATTTTGTCTTTTACCTTTTCTTTCCTTTCCCAGGTTCATGTGCGGACGCTAACCGGTGCTTGCATCTTTCCTTTCCTGATAGAAGAAAATATAGTGTATAATTTGCCGGGAGTTTGGGGTTCCATTTTTATAACATGGTTTGCTGATAAGTGGTGACATTAGCTTTGTTCATAAGAATGGAGTTCAGCAGAATTTTCTGGGAGTTAATGGTCCATACATGTTACAGGTTGGAGATTCGGATCAAAAGTTGGCCGATGGAATATCTCTTTATACAATTGCATCTGACCTTTACTCAAAAGCGGCAATAATTGGGCCTTTGATCACGGTACGAAACTAGACCTTTGTTAATGTGAGAGTTGGTGGATGCATTGATTCTCCAATTGGGCTCTAGAAAAAATTTACTGTCGAGATGGTCAGTGCCTTATAAATGTCTCTTGTTCATCAAATCATTATGTAGGAACATGCAAAAGGTGGAAAATGTATCGTCTTTACACAAACTAAGAGAGATGCTGATAGATTGGCTTATGCTATGGCAAAGAGCTATAGATGTGAGGCTTTGCATGGAGATATCTCCCAAGCCCAGAGAGAGAGAACACTGTCCGGCTTCCGTGAAGGACACTTCAATATTTTAGTCGCAACAGATGTTGCTGCTCGTGGTCTTGATATTCCAAATGTGGATCTGGTAGGTCATTTTGTTACTTCACATTGAATTCTGTGAATGCATCTATTGAAATCTTTGCATTCCTTAGGGTTCATATATTGCGGAGTTCATTCTTAATGGTGCCTTGTTTGGCTGCTAATTATGGATTTGCACCTTGTTGGAGGCCGATTGTGTGAATCCATGTAAAATGATGTGTTGGGGTTTTAAAACAGAGGATTGAAGAGGCGTATTATTATATAGAAGCTGCATACAATCACGCAACTTTATGATAATGGCGAACACAATTTTGAATTCATCAGGTCATCCACTATGAGCTTCCAAACTCCCCTGAGATCTTTGTCCATCGATCTGGTCGGACAGGAAGAGCTGGAAAGAAAGGAAGTGCCGTTCTCATCTACACGCAAGATCAGAGCAAGGCAGTTAGACTGATTGAACGTGAAACTGGGTGTAGGTTCACCGAGGTAAATGAAGATGCCTGCATTTTAATTTTCACTAGATGAGTTTTTGTTTGGGGTATATGAGTAAAAAGTATTGTTGGGAAGGAAATGTCCTGCTGTTAAACCTCAGTTTTTACATGAGACGTTAGGCTGCTTTCCAGTATCCAGATCAGTCTCGCTTCTTGAATTGGTTTAAGTAGGCGTTCTATTCTTGGTTAGTTTAAAGAGCTCCTGATTAAGCTGCAGTATCATAGAAGCTTCTGGTCTGCCTATTCAGGATGATCGATTATCGTGTAGTGCTGTTTGTGTTTTTCTGTGTTCCATTTTTTTGCTTGCTTCTTATGATTTTCTTTTTTCCCGTTGCAGCATGGTTAGGAGGATCGTATAAAATTTTATAGGTCTGACTTGTATCATATTGCTATCTGTATTTCATGATCCGCGTCACAGTTTTGTCCTGATTAGGTTAAATTGTGTTTTGTTTGGGGCTGGTTATAACATTTTTTATGAGGTCACACTCATTTTCTGGCCCCTGCTTTAATTGCTTTGCTAATCCTTTAATTTTTTTAATAATCAGCTACCCAAGATAGCAGTTGATGGTGCGAGCATTGATATGTTTAGTGCGAGTAGTGGTGGTGGACGCTCTGGTGGTGGAAGAGATCGTAGATCTGGAGATTTTGGATTTGGCCGTAGTTCGAGAGGGTCGGACTTTGGCCGAGGTGGGGGCAGTCGATTTGGTTCCTTTGGTGGTCCTAGTTCAGGTCCTTCTGGCGGCGGTTTTGGCATATCAAGTTCAAACAGATCCGGGAGTTTTGGGGGATCCAGTTCTGGTCGGCCTTCTGGGTTTGGTGATTTTGGTTCAGATCGTCGGTCGACAAGTTTTGGAGATTTTGGCTCTAATCAACCCAGCCGTTTCGGGAACATTGGCTCCGGATCCTCTGGAGGTTCTAGGAGCCCTGGTGGGGGTCGTTCCAGTGTATTTGGTGACGACAATTCGAACTTGCGATGAATGGAAATCCCAAAAAATGATCGTTCGTCCTCAGAAAGGCTTTTATGATTCTACAGGTTAGCTATTCCGAATTTCTTGATGTTGCCTCTTCCTCTAGGAAAGGTATATTTTGGTAGAGACTCGTGAAGTATAGTGCATGTTTACGTTAAGACTGATTGACTCTTACCTGGCAAAGGTTTATATATAGCAGATTATTGGGTTGTGATTACGAGTTTTGTTCTTTGGAAAAAAATTAGCCCAATGCAGGGATTAGTTACAAAATTCGTTTATTACCGCCCCCAAATGGCTACTAGAAGTAGCGACTTCGTTCGATAAAGGAATTCGCTACTTCAGCTAGTGTCTTTGGGCCCCATTAGTGACTTTATTGAGCTCAAAGTCACTGGTAGAGAGGAACATTTCTCTTGTGATTACTGATGTTATTTATTCAATATTCCAGGAGCAAGTGATCATGGAACTTGATTTGATAGATTGAAAGAATGCACATCAGGGAGTGCCTGATGCGATACATAACATGTGCAATGTTGTTGGTAGAGAGGGTCATGAACATGGGTGATGTTGGGTTAATGTTTTACGTTGTTTAGAGCTAAAAATGCAAGGGAAGAGTGTTTCGATGCCCCCGTTTGGTGCATTTCTTGTGATTATTGGGAAAATGATTCGTAGTCTTGTTCCTAAAGTAATTCCCAATCTTATGAATAGTTTTCGTAATTGGCACCCCCTAATTTTGGTTATGTATAAACAATGCATTTGGTTATATACATTGTGATGGGGATGCCATTGTTTTGCTCAAAAAAGTTAATCTTTGATTTTCCTCGTTAATGCTTCCAAATAACAATGACAATCATTCTCGAAGGGAAGTGTTTGGGTTACGAAATTAGGGTAACATTTTGTGGGGTTAGTAGTAGGACAGAGATGGAGGAGTGTCGGACCAAAAACTGGGTTGAATCGGAAAAAGAAAAAGAAAAATACCCGAGTCTTTCATTGGTTGACCCCCAAACCCAACATTGCGCTGCAATTAATCATTGTGTCTGTCTGGCACTTCGATTTTGCCTCGAGCTTTTGATACATAATAATTTTATCTGGCAAATTTTAGAATTTTTCAAATAATTTTTAAAAAATTTAGAGGATATCTCGATTTTTTTCAGGCGGATGGGGTTTTAAACTATGTTTATTCCAATTTAACCTGAATTTCTAAAATAATTCGCGAAATGACATCGTTAGTTTCGATATTCCGTAAATAACCTCTTGAAATCGGCCTTACAAAGGCCGACTTCAATTCCTTAAAGAAGTCGGCCTTTGTAAGGCCGACTTCATAAAAATAAAAATAAAAAAAAAATTTTGGATCGAAGTCGGTCTTACAAAGGCCGACTTCCATATTGAATTAGAAAAAAAAGGGAAGTACGTGGGGGGTTTGAAGGGCTGGTGGGGTTTGATGGGGGAATTTTTTTTTTTTTTTATTAGATGGAAGTCGGCCTTACAATTTTTTTTTTTTTAATTTTTAGGAAGTCGGCCTTTCTTTAAGGAATTGAAGTCGATCTTTGTAAGGCCGATTTCACGAGGTTATTTGTGGAATATCGAAACTAACGAGGTCATTTCGCGAATTATTTTAGAAATTCAGGTTAAATTGGAATAAAGCTCGGTTTTAAATACCGAATTTCATCAAAATAAATTAAATTTTTAATTTTGTCAAGTGATATTATTTAATAAATACAAAATATTTTTTAACCGAACCGTATTGACAGAGACAGAAATGCTTAAGATCGTTATATAATTAGCGAAAGCAAATGTACAGCAAACGCGAGCTTTGTTCCAAATTAACGTCGTTTTCCAAAATAATTCGCGAAATAACCTCGTCAGTTTAGAAATTCTTAAAATAACCTCTCGAAAGCGGCCTTTGAAAGGCCGACTTCAGTCCTTAAGGAAGTCGGTCTTACAAAGGTCGATTTCCATTTACTTGGGATGAAGTCGGCCTTTGTAATGCCGACTTCATGTCGTCGGGGACCCCGCATGAAGTCGGCTTTAGAAAGGCCGACTTCATGCGATTTTATTTTATTTTTTTGCTAAGTTACCTGAAGTCGGCCTTAGGAAGGCCGATTTCCTTGTGCACTAACGAAATCGGCCTTTGTAAGGCCGACTTTCTTCTGACGCTGACGAAGTCGGCCTTAGAAAGGCCGAGTTCCTTAGCGCACAAGGAAATCGGTCAAGGCCGACTTTGCTCTGAAATCGGCCTTACAAAGGCCGATTTCCTTAAGACAAATAAAAAAAAAGAAACGGTCGATCACAAACCCACCTGTAATGCACACATAACTCAAGAATGACAGTAATCCAAGAAAATATGACATGATATGATAGTAATCGAAGCAAATGTTTCAAAGCAACATGTTCAAATCAGAAGTACATGATACATAATCTATTTCTTCCCTTTTCTGCGAAAGTAGAAGAACGATCCAAACCGCCGATGAGTGTCAAGTTGCGTGAGCTGCGAAGAGCCCTCTGCATCAGCTGCGGGTGATCGATCCCTCCTACTCTTCCTTGGTGCCTCGGGAGTGGATGACGTAGGAGCATACGCATATGCTGGAGTCTGAAAGTCATCAACCGGAGTCGGATCAAACACAGCAGACGGATATATCTCGTGCTCCTGCGACTGCACGATGAAGTGTTCAACGTCGAACATGTCATCAACGCGATGCTCCTCCTCTTCTGCTTCCTCTTGCTCCTCCTCTTCATCTTCATCCTCCTCCTCCTCCTCTTCCGCGTCCTCCTCCGCCTCCGCCTCCTCCTCCTCCTCATCCTCTTGGTGCTCCTCAATCGGCAGCTCAGCGTCAAACTCGTCATCACCACCCGCCGGCCCTTCAGGACGTCCGTACAAACGCATCGGGGTAAACTCTCTGAGGAAACTATGCCCCCTACGAGAGATACCAGCGATGTGCTGTAATTCCTCTGGATCACCGGTCTCGGATCGAATGGAGATGTCCCTCATTTGTTGCGTCTGCAAATAAAGTATATTAATGTAGTGAATTACACAATAATGAACCTAATAGTTAATAAACTTACCACTATACTCAACATGACGCCAGTGTGCGATAGATGAGGACGTGAGTGGCGCGTGTACCACGAATGGTAGTTCTCGTCCTGTCCCCATTGTAGAGGAACGATATGGCTACCCCGGTTAAGCCACAACTGGACGTACTTGGCATGGATGTGCATCCAATTATCGAACTGTTTACCCCGCATGTCGATCCGGTGGAGACGTGCTTCAGCGTCACAGATTCCTGTTATGAGTTGGTGGTCTCCAAATTGCCGGATGACTCTGTCTGGGTAGTGCCACTCGACAATGCAGAAACAGATTAGTGGCACACGTGCCCGCCAGCTGTGTTGACCATCCAAACAGTAATCGGGAAGTCTTGAGCGAATCCCATTCGTGTAAGGATCCCAAATGACCTGAAGAATCGACCAAACATAACCATCCGCATATGAATCTCATCCGACAATCACAATAACTAGAAAGAACATAAAGTCGAAGGAAAATACCTGTCGAGCACTTTGTCTATCGAGAGCTTCCCTAATCACCGATAACACATGTGTGGCTACAGTTGTCGTGTCGAGAGCTGCACCCCATCGATAAGCTAAAGGCAATCCTTGCCTTTGCCTACTTCGGCGTCTAAGGGGGGATAAATGAGGAAATCTGTCCCAAGCCCATGTCTGCACCAATACTAAACAACCAGCCACCTGCGACGCATTCTTATCTGCAGCTCTACACAACTGTCTATATAACCATGCCAAACAAGCTGACCCCCAGCTATAACCACCACAGACATTGAAATCCTCCAATAGTGGAAGCCACATGAGATGCACTAAATTATCTGACTTATCCGGGAACATCATCGATCCTATGAGCTGCAATATGTATGCCCTGGTATGCATACGTACCTGCTCATCTGGTGCTTGGGGATGTAGCACATCAAATCGGGAGGCCAACCAACTCATTTTAACCCTTCCCGCCTTCAAGTGAGCCGGACCCGGAACCTCACCCAGTAAGTGTGCGCATACGGAAGTAAAGTCGAAACTAGTGAAGCCAATGACGGGGTCGCCCTCAATCGGCAATCCAAGCTGAATAGCCACATCCTCCAAAGTAATGGTCATCTCTCCATGCGCCATGTGGAAAGTATGAGTCTCGGGCCTCCATCTCTCCACTAATGCGGTGATTAGCGCATGATCCAGCTGAATAGACGGGAGCTTCGCAACTCCGTAAAAACCTGCCTGTCGTAAGTACACATCCATCCGGGGGTCTCGATGTATTTTCTTCACAGAGCTTTCGTGATGGCGACATTTTAAGACATTGTTCTACATAAGAAATAAAATTTAATTAGAAGAATAATGACATTTTCAATAGATTAGTAATGACATTGTTCTACATAAGCATACCTCCGCATAAGAAGAATCCCAAACAACCGACGAACGATGCTGATCCTGTGAGTGCAACACGGTCGGAACTTGTGGCCCTGGCTCCATAATACAACCTGCAAACAAGAAATGTTAGATGCATATCAAAAAGTTAGAGGTACTTAAAGACATTAGAAATACACCTTACACTTTTACTTATTTGGACAACTTCGCCTATTATGTCCCTCTCGTTTACAAAGACCACAAGTTAACTTAGTCTTTCGTTCTCTCGCGTCCATTTCATTGTAAATTCGAGAGGTTCTTGGTCGACCTCTTACTCGTGCCCTTGCAGGATTCGGAACGACATTCGGAAATGGAATGTCCTCCCACTCATCTTTATCGTCAAATGATACCCATGTAGATGAGTATACTGCCTTCTGATTAGCCCAACTGTAAATATTATGAATACACTCCGCGGCATCCACGTTGACAAAGGCGAAACAAGCAAGGGCGTGAGAACATGGTATCCGATAAGTTTGCCATTTCTTACAGGAGCACCTATTGTGTCGTAGGAAGACATTCTTTGTCTTGTGATTCCCTCTCGTTGTGACAACGAAGGTACCTTCATTGCGATTTAGAAGGGTGACTTGGTGCCCTCTCGCCTTTCTTTTTCCTCTTTCGAAACGAAGCATGGCAACTTTAGTGAATTTGTCCCCTCTACTTATCGCTGCATCTGCCTCATCTACTCTGTTAATCCAATATGCACAACAATTGTAGAAGGTCTTCCTCACTAAAGCACTTACGGGAAGCGATCGGGCACTCCTTAGAACAGCATTGTAGCTCTCGCTTAAGTTTGTCGTCATTATCCCCCAACGGTAGCTCCCGTCAGCACTGAGAGTCCACTAACTTTTATCCATCTCATCGAAAAAATCCGCAGATTCAGGAATAGTTTTCAATATGTGCCGCAAATATTGCTTCATCTTCGGCGGCATACATTTTCTTGCAGCAATAGCTAGCATTTTCTTGCCCCGAAGATTCTTGTATCTCGTGTTGAAGTTACTAGCAACATGACGTATACAAAACCTCCAATGTGCAAATGGCGGCGTCCAACCTACTTCAACGTCATTTACTGCCGCTAGAATACCAGAATGCCGATCTGAAATCAAACATATACCGGAGCATCCATCACCAATCACGTAACGTTTAAGGCATTTCAAAAACCATCCCCACGACTGATAGCTTTCTTCATCGACGATAGCAAACGCGAGAGGAACTATATGATTGCTACCATCCAATCCACAAGCGATTAATAACTTATGTTTGTATTTGCCATAGAGAAAAGTTCCGTCAATACTCACTACAGGGCGACAATATCGAAATGCTGTTACAGAGGGACCAAAACACCAGAATACCCTCTGAAAAACAAATTGCGAATCGCCAACCATATATGAACCTCCCCAATCAACGCAAGTATTCGGATTAGAATTACGCATTGCATTCAACAAGTGAGGCAATTCATTGTATGATTCATCCCAATCGCCATAAATACGCGAAATCGCTTTTCTTTTGGCGTCCCACACCCTTCTCCTTGGAACTTCATATCCATACTTCTCTTTCACCAAGTTGCAAAGGAATGAAACCTTCATCTCGGGAGTGTCACTAACAAACCCTCTGAATAACACTTCCATGAAGTTCGAATCGAGGCGAACATGATCACGCGGTAACATCGGATTGACGCAAGAATGAGATTCTCCAATTATTCTCACCACAAATTCATCATCCTCTTTCGGTTGTATCGCCCTTAATCTCCACTTACAGCCCTTATCGAATTCTGAACAACATACATCCCACAACACCTTGGTGGATTTAACAATCTCATAGTTACAGTGCCTCAATATATGATAATTGTTCACTGCACTTATGAGTAGTTTCTTGTTATGGAATCTCATTCCCTTACGAAATTCATCAATAATGTCACTTGTATCTACAAGTGGGTGTAAATCCCACTCATCTGCTCTCTCTTCTACACCTTCGACATATTTATTGTAAAAGGGCAGTGGTTTTTCCTTTCGTGTAGTTCGTGCAGTAGACCCTTCACCCGATTCAACTACCATCATCATTTGATCCACGACATTATCGTCATGTGGCATTTCATTGCCGGCATTCACGTCCTCAAAGAACTCAGCATCAGTGTCGATATCGGGATCAGAATTCATAATATCATCATGGATATTGCCTTCATTTTCTGCTGGAGGATTAGAACTTTCTCCGAAATGATAACACCGCTCCGACTGCATATCATCCATATGACGATCAACATCCATCGGAAAAGAAGAACCTTCTCCGACTGCATAACACCGCTCCACTTCCACCTCAATATTCTCCGATTGACGTCTAACAACCATAGGATGATTTACTTCCACATTAGGCACTACTGCAGCCATTCTAACCTCACCATTAACATTTACACCAAAATCTACATCTCGATCCCCTTCCACATTAGGCTCTACCGCCGCAATTGTAGGCTCAACATGCGGCGTTGTCACATCGGATAAAATGTATACTTGTTGCATATTTCTTGGATTTGCAATTGCAAACTTAATCAGCAATTTCACATCTTTGTCCTTTTTAATAGAAACCAGATAATGCTTCATGTCAACATTATTAACCTCCAGAACAGGATACCTATGCGCCATATTTAACGGAATTGCTGATTGCAAGCCGATAGCTTCACATATAAATCGTTCGAAATTTTCGTAATTCACAAATTTTGGGATTTCTGCTCTTGCTACTGAACCGTTATTATATCCAACTCCGTCCGATCCATTGACAATATTTCCATTGAAAAAAATTAATAACTCAATTGAATACATTGAGACGGTTCCCTAAATAAATTGATCAATCAAATTAGAACGTATTAAAAAATGATTAATTGCCACATAATTCTTTAAACTCAAAGAAATTCTAATTAATAGTAATTAATGCTAATTAATCTTAACTAATCATAATCTCCTCTAATTAATCATCATTATAACAAACAAACCCTAACTATCAATATTAGCCATAATCAACGCATAAATAACATAAAGTAAGAAAACTTACGGAAACGGGGAGGCTCGGGTCTCGCGAAGGCACGGGAGGCACGGGAGGCTCGGGGTGGCTATGGGAGGCTCGGGGCGACTCGCGCACGGGAGGCTCGGGGCGACTCGCGGAGGCTCGGGGCGGAACGGCAGGGCTTCGGACGGAACGACGAAGCGGCTGGACGTCGAGGAGGAGGGGAAACGGAAACTAGGGCTCGGGGCACCCCGAGCCCTAGTTTTTTATTTTTATACCCGGGTGAAGTCGGCCTTTGTAAGGCCGACTTCCCAATGTCAGAGGAAAGTCGGCCTTACAAAGGCCGATTTCGTTAGTGCACAAGGAAATCGGCCTTCCTAAGGCCGACTTCAGGTGACTTAGCAAAAAAAATTAAATCGCATTAAAGTCGACTTCATGCGGGGTCCCCGGCGACATGAAGTCGGCATTACAAAAACCGACTTCATCGCAAGTATGGAAATCGGCCTTTGTAAGGCCGACTTCCTTAAAGACTGAAGTCGGTCTTTCAAAAACCGATTTCGAGAGGTTATTTTACGAATTTCGAAAATGACGAGGTTATTTCGCGAATTATTTTGGAAAACGAGGTTAATTTGGAACAAAGTTCCAACAAACGCTCTCTTCCCTTTTTGTTTTTTTTTTCTTTTACTGACCTTGTTGTTGTTCGGACAACCCAAATTTTACAGCACACCTGTTGTGTCGATTCTCAAAGGTTTTACGATCCCTGTTTTGAGTTCGGTTTGTCTTCGTACTGTCCTCGACTTCCTTCTTTCTTTCCTCTTTTTTCGGGTGCGCGTGTCCTCTGGGTTTTGTGTTGGGGGAGCCATGGATGATAATTCAGCTTACGAGCATCGTTTCTCCGAGGAACCCTCGGCCAATTTTCAGGTGGTTTGCCTTCTCCTGTTTGGTTTGGTTTGGTTTGATGGGTTTAGATTTGCTGATATTTGCTTTGCTTCTCGATTGGTAATTTCTTCTATTTTCCCTTTTGGGTGTGTTGGGAGAGGTTATTTTTCTTCTGCTGCTGCTTGTTGTTTCGGTGTCTTGCTTTGATTTGCTTGTGCTGTCGGTGTCAGGGATGATTGTTCTTGGTCGGTGCTTGATACTATGGTTTGTTTCCATATATGGGATTTGCTCCAAAGTCTTTGAACTCTTGACCTGGTATGATGAAGTTTCATGGACGTCATGGATCGCTCTGGTAGTGTGTTGGATATTGGCATGCCCTCCTTTTGTTGCTCTCGTGTGTGGTCGAATGCGTCATATTCAGTTTACAACCATGTTTGTACTTCCTTTCTGTATACATTCGATGATAAAAACTCATAATTAACTTGGATGTGTTTGTTGTGTTAGCTAAACGGGGTTGTTGATGGAGATGCATCTTCCATCCAGCAGTCTAGACGGCCGAGGTTGTCTTCGCTGCAGATACCTGCGAGGTCAATGGAAATCGCGACATCTTCCCCTTTTGCCAGGGTGATGGATGTACATTCATCAGCGAACCCTAGTTCAGATAGAGCTGGGTTACCCCCTAGACCTAATTCTGCAAGTTTTACGGCTGTGTCCGTGAGAAGCCTTCTTCCACAGAAGAGCTTCTGGACAAAGGATGTGACACCAGACAATGAGAGAACCGTCCTCATCATGTCGGAAACTCCTCCTTCCTCTGGTCCTGCTCCTCAGCCTTCCACTTTTCGGTCATTCTCTCTCAATAAGATGTTCTTCTCCCCAAAGTTGTCAAAGGGGGGTCATTCTTTACCGGTCACTCCAATGGTGGAAGGACACACTTCCTCTGCAATGGATAAGCCAGCTGAAAGTCAAAATCTTTCTGTGAGAGGCGTCGCTCCTCATTTCTTTGAATAACTATAGCTATTCACCCACCTAGCATGGCATGGATTGCTAAATTTCGTTCTCTTTTGCAGAAAAGGGAAACTAAGCAGTTTATTACTCGGTCGTTCTCAGTTCCTGCCGACATCAAATCAAGAACTCTGAAAAGAACAGCTTCCAGTGGCTTAATTCGTGTGGTCCCAAGCACTCCTAAGTCAGACGCAGTCGGTCGTGGCTCACGAGAGAATGCTTCCACTGAAGAGTCTACTGAAATTTCTTCAAGTAAAGTCGCGGTTTGTTTTTACAATATACTTATAGATGTTTAGATCAACTGATGAGTTTTCAGCTGTATTTCCCCCTATGCTTTCTTACAGCTAATGAAGATGCCAGTGAAGATATCCCAGAAGAGGATGCAGTTTGTAGGATCTGTATGGTTGAGCTTGGTGAAGGAGGCGAGACTCTCAAAATGGAATGTAGCTGCAAAGGGGAGCTCGCTCTTGCGCACCAAGACTGTGCATTGAAGTGGTTTAGTATAAAAGGAAATAAAATTTGTGATGTATGTCACCAGGAGGTTCGGAATCTGCCTGTTACATTACTGAAGATTACCAATCCTGGGATTGCAATTCGACGAGCACTGACTGGACAGCAGCAGAGGGAGGTTGCTCGTTACAGGCAAGTCCAGTTGATCTTGAAAGACTACTACTCTTTAGTTGATGACGTACTAGGCTATGACTGAGCATTTCAATTCAAGGGTGATTTATGGTCCAAGTTTTGGCCGGTTGGTCGCTCCTCTGTGTGACGTCTGTTAGACAATAGCTGTTCTAGACAATGTTTGTTTGGCGCTTTGTAGGCATACCACTTGCTATGTAGTTCAGTAACCATGTCCAAACATGATCCTATATATCTTACTTAACACTTATATTCCGTAACACTTATCATCTAGCCGAGCCGATTTGGCAGTTCTGATGGGTGTGCATCATGCTTGTCAGGGTTTGGCAGGACGTGCCTGTTCTTGTCATGGTCAGTGTGCTGGCTTATTTTTGCTTCTTGGAGCAGCTTCTGGTGGGTATACAACTCTACTATCTGCTTAAACATGTCTATGTTATTTTCTTTGGAATAGCAAATCATTGCTAGAAATGGGAAACAGGGATGAGTAGCATGATTTTGTTTGCTGGCCCTAATTAAGAATTTTCAAGATTTTTAAGTTGGGAATGATCTCTTTGAATTGCGATGCAAAATTTAGAGGAACTTGAAATGGATTTGAACTTCTCTGCATGTGGGGAAAGTGTCTTCCTGGATTCATGTTCCAGGATTAATCCTTGCTATATAAATCTCCTTTGGCTGGCGATGAAGACATCTACAAGAAAGAGATGTCGAAATTTCTTCTCCTAATTGAATAAAACGTCTTCAAGGATTGCTGTAAATTGTTTCTGGCTGTGCATAGTCAATGTTCTATTCTGACTTCTGACAGCTTTATATAATCGCCACCATTTAGGTATCTGATATGGGACCTCGAGCCCTGGCAGTGTCATTGCCTTTCTCTAGTGTTTTAGGCCTCGTTTCATCCTTGATTGCTTCCACTATGGGTAAGTTGCTTCAGACATCGAATGCCCTTGCCAATTAGTATTTTTTTTTCAAATGAGTACTTTTTTATGTAAGCATTGCGATGAGATGACAAAATATACGGGAATACGCCATGGGAAACCATTTTTTTTACTCTGATTGGTGTCTTGCTCAAATTTTGGTATGGTGTCATTTACTGATTGTCTTTTATTTGCGCTGTCTGACAGTCATCCGGAATTACATCTGGGCATATGCTTGCTTCCAGTTTGCATCTGTGATCCTTTTCGCTCATATTTTTTACACTATGGTAAGTATAAGACAAATCTTTCTATACGTTAAAAGGCATCCAGACGTCCAAACAGATGATCCATCTTTCATTTCATTCCTTTGACAGCTTAACATAAATGCGATCCTCTCAATTGTCTTGTCATCGTTCGCTGGTTTCGGGATTGCCATTAGCACGAACGCACTGACCGTAGAGTACGCGAGATGGAGGATAGGCAGGCAAACAAGGCCTCCGAATCCAAGTACAAATCAATGGACAAGAGAGCAGCAGAGGTTCCAAAACCGACTGCAAGAAGCATGACGAGGACGAACAACTAAGCGAAATTTAGTTTCAGTTCTTGCCTAGTCGGATTATAAGGTACCTCAAAGTCGAACTTGGAATGAAGAGTCCATCTCTGCTATGGGTTCGAGTTTTGAAATCGATCCGATATCATGCCTTCCGGGGAGGAACGGGGAGCATGATTCTCGTCCCAGGAAGGAGTGTTTCTAATGTCGAACCGATGGTGCTAGACTGAGATGAGCTCAGCATTGGATAGCCATCTGCTATGTAAAATCGATCTCACTTGTTGGATTAGTAAAGTATATATAATCATATGGCAATATGAAATTTTGAGGCAAGAATTTGGGGAAGAGTTGAAAAGAGAGAAAAATCGACGGCGAATGAAATAGACAAGTGAAAAATATAAAAATAGGAGCCGAGCCATTAAATGTTTTTTTTTTAAATAAATATATATATATAATCAGGGTTGACTGGACAGATACGATTTAGGTGAATCCGGAATTACCCCTTCTGGCAAAATTTGGGAGACACGACCAGGGGAATTGGGTTGTCGGAACTACTGGCGGGCGGTTGTGGCCACTGTCGAGCAGCAGGGCGGCGAGTGTGAGAGAGGCAGTATTATGTCGTCGTCGTCAGCAGGGAAGTACACGATCATCCTCGTGGCCGCCTCCGTATCTGTGGCGCTCCTCTCATTCTTTGTTCGCCCCAGCTTCTTCTCCCGCTTCCCTCTTCCTCTCCCCCGGCAGGTCAACATCCTCTGCTCCTTCTTCTTTGATTTGTCCTTTTGGGCCGATCGTGTCCGATCTCAGTGTTATCGTATTCCGTTTTTGCCCGGCGTAGAGGTTGTTTGCGGCGGAGGAATTATGTCTGTACAACGGCACCGATGAAGCTCTCCCCATCCTCTTAGGAATCCTCGGGTATAATCCAATCCTATTCGTTCCACTCACTCGTGAATACGACGATGGTCGTGGATTCTAGTTTTGTCTCCTAGGAGGATTTTTCCATCTTTCTTACATAGCTTTACGGGGTCGTGGACGCCACGTCTGGTAGCTCACATTTTTTAATGTGATACTTCGTCTTCATTAGCTTGATTACCGCCAGCCCCTTTTCGTTTTCTCTCTTATGCTGGTGGAGCATATCTTGTTATGCAATTTTACCTAAAAATTCGGCGAGGCTTGGTTTATTATATAGTTTAACACTTTTCCATACATTAGGGATTTTTGCGAGCGCGAGGGTTTGAACAAACCGCTGTGGTACCATGTAGAAATCTTACCAAGCTATTAGGTGATGATTGGTTTATTATATAGTTTAACATATATGTGTGTATCGTGCTTTTATTGGATTCAGGTCAGTGTTTGACGTGACAAAGGGAAAGTCGCATTATGGCGTCGGAGGTGGTTACCATCATTTTGCGGGAAGGTATGTACTTCCCTTCACGCCTTTTTTACGTGTGGATAGTTTACAGATAGCTATGATTGTTTGTCGACTCAATCTTCTGTCTGAACTGACGTGCAGTCATATTTCAAACCGACCATTTCCGTTTGCTTGTTAGTTCTACTGTTGTGCTCAGACTGCTTAATTGCCAAACCTGCTTTAATGCAGCTCCTGTGTCCTTTTTAAGAGAAATAAGACTCCAAATACTGATACTATGTTGATAATTAGTGGTTGCATGGATGGAATTGTCATCTTATTACGAAGTTTAGGTACTTACATGTACTCGGTTACTAACTCCACTTCTGTTTTTGTTGCCTCCCTTGATTCAGAGATGCTTCCCGTGCATTTATCTCTGGAAATTTTACAGGTACTCATAGCCTTCTCCGGCCATACAGTTTCCAGCACATCTTCAGCTTACCACTGTATACAGTACAGGCCTACTATTGTTCGTTTGCAACCTATTACATCATGTTTTCCTCATGATTGCATTTTTGTGCGATAATTGGTAGTCTATGTACAAAGTAATAGTTAAATTTGCTAGTTGGAATAGCATCTATGATTGATACTGCATAACAAATTCAATTTTTTTTAATTGTCTCTGGTTGTTAAGATTTTCATCTCCCTTTCTCTTTCAATGCTTCAAAATGTATAAGGCACTAGCTGAAGCACGGGACACAAAATTCCCTGCCTAATTTCATGTACCCTTCCAGTTTATTTTTTTAATTAGCTTATTATCCTTTTTCTTTTGAAGGAGATGGACTAACAGACTCTCTGCGTGGGCTATCCAGCTCTGAGGTAGGAGTAGTCATATTCTGAAAATTCATATCTTTTACATGACTCATTTTTGTTGCACATCACGGCTTCACTTCAAGCATAATGTTGAAAACCCAGGTATTCGAGGGTCAACATTGAGACTTCTATATCTTGACCATTTGTCTATGGACAATGAGATATTTTATTTCCAGAGGAATCAATTCAAACATTATTTCTGACAATTCCTTATGTTTACTCACTTTTGTTTGAAAAATCAAATATAGCATACTCTTTGTGGTTCATTTATGTGGATAACTGTGGCTTTTCTGCTGATGAAGGTTTCCACTTTGGCTTTTGCAGGTAAAGAGTATTGTTGAATGGAGAGATTTCTATTTTAGAAGCTATATGTGAGTTTAGTTGTCAAAACTCTTAACATTTCATTTCAACAATGATCACTATTAGCTATTTCATTGGACATTCCTCTTTCTGGGTTTTGTTTTTCCTTACCCATTCCCAGAATCTACTCGGTGTAGATTGTTACGAATAACCCAAGTAAAAGTGAATTAAGTAGCGGGAGATAGAGCTTTGAACTACTCTAACACATGTTAAGAGGAAAGCTTTCATTGTTCCAACAGTGATATAGCTTGCTTTGGCAGCATAAAGTGGTGCTGCCAAGATTAGTTTGTAGAGAAACATTGCATCCAGAAGGTGGAGTATGTTTTGTGTTTGTTCTTTCATAGTATAAAGAGTAACACTGATCAAAAGGACATTGTAAGAATTCAAGATGAAATGCATTTGGAGCCTGATTTAGTAGAAAAGTATGAGTTCTATTCCGACTGGGGAAGGCTCTGACTTATCCAAATGATGCCATGAGATAGTCTTAGACTTTCTGGTACTACTACCATGTGCATTCTGAATTAGATGAATCTCTCAAATTAGTGAAGCGATTTCCTCATCTTATCATGTCATCTCAGGAAGATGAACATTTGTTGTGATTTGTTTTTACTTTCTCAGCACATTAGAAGATGTGCTAATTTTATATGAATTTTTTCTCATGATTATGAGTAGATATGTGGGCAAGCTCGTTGGCCGTTATTATGAGAGTAATGGAAGTCCCACAAAATATCTAAAAGGAGTGGAGGCCAAGGCTGCCAGAGGTGCACAGCTGTTAGAAAAGCAAAAGAAGGAAGAGGCAAAACAACCTAGCTGCAATTCTCGGTGGAGTCAGGATGAGGGTGGCGAGGTATGTTTGCTACCCCCACTTCAGGGGTTTTGACCTTAGCAATTCCATTTTTTTGTTTGCCATATACCTCCTCTTGGGATGTCCTTGATGGTCTGGCTTCTATTGAAGGGGTTAAATACTCTGAGACTTTTTGTCCATAAACGAAATTCTAGAACCCATTTGAATTCATGTGATGAACGAGACAAATTGGAAGATGACAACATAAGTGGGGCACTGTTGCATTTCCAACTTGAGTGGTTTATTGTATGAATCCAGAAATTCAAGGTTAGTCTTCGACTAATTTTTGGTGCCAAATCTAAGGCGTCATTGGGCGTTGACAGCAGACAATTATAGAAGTTTATAACTTAGCAAAAGGAAAAAAATGGAGTCTATAATTCATAGCTCATGCGATGCAACCGTGTCATTTTTTTCTTCATTCTCCGTCAGACGAATGAAGGCTCTCATTGGATGGGACTTTTAACGCCTTTTGTCCTTAATCTCTACTGTATTGCATGATATATCAAACAACAAGCATATCATTGTCTAGATTCTCGATCAAACGAATGAAGGCTCTCTCATGGTTTTTGCAGCAATCATAGTTTTGATAGTTAGGTTTTCTCAGCTTAGATACATGAATCAGATTTCTGTCCTTTTATGCTATGAAATGATTAGTTGTGGATGAACTTTGTTTCAGGTATGGTGTGATGCAGGATTCCCCAGATTAGTCCAGAGGCCACAAGAAATCGCCTTGACCGGGAAGATGAGCAAGCGCTGCGCTTGCTTCACGGAGGGTCAGCTGAACAATCCCGGGTTGGAGGTTTACCAGGGATGTGATTACCGTGCTACTCGCTGTCGCGTGTAGTTTCTTTTTATAATCTCTATATCCACACTGACACATGACAGTAGAGTTAGCACTCACGGGTTAGAAGATTTTTGAGAAAATTGAGCGCTGAGATATATAAATGGATCTGAGTTCGTTGTGCCATCTCAGTGCCAGTGAAGTTCTGAAATCTTACTCGTTGGATTTGATGTGAGAGACCTATTTAGGACTAGAATAAGTGCAATAGACATAATACACGTTATTTAAGTAGGAAAACTTTCCTTTTAGTATCTCAAGCTCTGTCCAAACAGGTTGCTTAGGTTGATGTGATGATGACAACAATATTACTCACTTCAAAACCAAAACCAAATCCAACCAATTTTAGACTAAATGAAAGCCGAAGGGACCGGGCGGAACCTGCCCGGCCAAATTGACCCTTTTGACAGAGTGCAGTAAGTGCAGCTGCTTGTTAGTGTTTCTGTAAAGTTAGTATTCGTAAATCCAATTTCAGTACATTATTGAGTTAATTTTAAAATTAAAAACCTTATTTCGTGAAATATTAAAGTCGTTGATGCTGCCTGTAAGACCCGTGAGAATACGATGACTCGACAACCACATTTGTCTGGTCATTGCACCATTTGCACACAAAAAGCCTAATCTAGATTAGGGACTACATGTAATATATCAAAACCAGATATCGAACTGCGCGTTTATAACGCCGGTGTAGTAATAATTTAACAACACAGAAATTTGAGTGTTTTTATTTACGACGGGTGTTGGTAACATCAAATCAACCCCTATCATATAATATTAAAGCCACTTCTTTTAACTCCCCAATCAAGACGAAAAATATCTAAATGACTATTGGTGGGTGGGGGGTGTGTGTGTGTGATTGGAGGAGTCTTATTCCATCTTTCCGAAACAAGTAATTCCACGTTGTTCATACGCCACACCAAAACCAAGAGCTCTCTCCCAACCCTCCTCATTAGATCTTGATCTGTTTTTTTTTTTTTTTTGGGGGGGGGGGGGGTGGAGGGGTGGGTTTTCCTTTCCTTGGAAGCGTTAAGAAACGTGTCATATTTATTTGCACTTTGCTTGTCAATCTACCCATTTTAAGTTCGAGGGAGCTTTTAGTGTCAATTCCTTTCCTCCAAATGGAATTGCTTGTTCCATGAGTTAATTGTCTTTCCGGATATTTCTTATTTGATGTGATTGGGTCTCTTTTCATAAGCCCGACTCTTATTTTTCTTAGTTGAATTTTGAATTAGTGTTGCAGTTGACAATCATGCTCGTGCTAAATATAGAATTTTCAAAATTGCTACGTAATTTTTTTTTTTAGAAACCAATGGGAAATGGGCACGAAAAGGTCTTCCGAGGTCCTCCCTCTCTCCACGAAAAGAGAGAAGATAATTTATGTTTGAGTTCCTGTTGTTACTTGCTCGCGCGTCTTGCTTGTATCGGTTATTAGGGGATTTTCTTTCTTCTTTAGTTGTATTGCATTTTCTTTATAATTAGCAGTTCACAATGTAAAACGATTGAGACCCTCCTCCCTCCTTAACTTGTCTCTTCTTAAATCAATTAATTATAAAAGGATTAGCCAGTTTACGGTTATGTATTAAATCGAACTCTTTTCTCTTTTTAACATGGGATTAATTTTACCCCATTTTAATAACAACCCTTTAGACTTAACATTCTCTCATCTTGAACAGTGAAAGAATAATAAAGGAAACGTTGGAGATGAAGAGTAACATAACCACGTGATCCGCACGAGAAGTCATATGAGGGACGGACCGACCGATCGATCCTTTCCCTTCCTTGCAAGATAGTTTAGGCCTTGGGGGGGCAAGGGCACGTCCCATGCACGTGGGAGCCATCCGAACCCCCCCTTACCTTTTCGCTGGAATAAAAAAGTTTAAAATGTGAACAAGATGATGCCCCTCCCCCGACTCAGACGTCTAAGTCATCCATCCATCCATCAATCATCGCTTGTCATAAAGGAATCCCATGTTACGTGACCCGAACATATCGAACGCATTAACGGATTTGGACCGATGAGCCCCCCTCCCCAGATTAGTAATGTGCTCCAAGGTAAGTTCCACGTTCTTGGAAGGTGACCCCCCCCCCCCCCCTCCCCCTCTCGTGTCGAACATGGGCTTGTGGGGATAACGTTTGCTTCGTGTCTGTCGTAATTCTTTCACAATAATATTAAAAGAGGTTCGTAACCCCTATTTGCCGTTAGTTGGTCGTCTTAACCACGGCTTAAAACAACAGATTGGAAGGTATTCCTTTAGAAAAGCGACCCCTCTATTTTTTACGACGAGGTCGTCAAATCTAAAGGAAGAACAAGTGGAGCGCGTGTTTGCGGAGCTTAGTCGGAAATTTCACATGAATTCGATGTTACGGACACTGATTTTGCTCTCATTAAAAAGGAAAAGTGTTGGGAGAAAAGTAATAAAAAAGCCCAGAATTCGAGTTCCACTCCACTTGTTTTTTTATTTATTTTCTTTTATCCCACTTTCCCTTTACTATCAGAACGAATTCGGTGTTATAAATATCGAATTTGTTAAAAGTGTGTCTTGAATTTACATCCCTAAAACGGAGACCCGAGAAGCTTTAGGGGGAGAAAATATTATATTATTTTCTTTGTTGGGGTCTTTCGAAAATCAGGGGAGATATTATATCCCAAGAATAATTAGGGGTATATTATCCTACACACAATATAGGGTCATGAGATTGTGTGTGTGTAGGGTGAGATATTTTTTTTGTCTCATGAGAGTTAGGGTTTTTCTCTTGTAAGCTCCTCCACAAGAACCATCAATAAAATTGCCCCCTCCTTTGCCCGTGGACGTAGGGATCGGTACACCGCCGACCCGAACCACGTAAATCGTCGTGTCTTCTTTCGATTTCGATATACCCGTAGATCCAAATTATAACAATCTGGTATCAGAGCTTTCGGATTCGGGTTCTCTCTACATCGACTCAAGATGCCGCTGACGAAATTCGACATCGACAAGTACAACGGCAATTCCAATTTCGGACTATGGCAAGTCCGGATGCTCGCAATCCTCGTGCAGAACGACCTCGACACGGCTTTGGAAGACAAGCCGGCTGAAACGTCTGCAAGCGATTGGAAGAAGTTGGATCAGAAGGCACTCACAGCAATTCAATTGTGCCTCTCCAACAATGTCCTACAAGAGGTTCTGACAGAGAAGACGGCGAGTGGATTATGGCAGAAGTTGGAAGGTTTGTATATGACGAAAACTCTCGTCAATCGGCTGGTGCTGAAACAGCGGCTATACACTTTCAGTATGGCCGAAGGTACGTCTATCAAGAAGCACATCAGTGACTTTGTTGCCCTAATTAATGATTTGAAAAACGTTGATGCTAAGATTGAAGATGAGGATCAAGCCTTACTGTTATTGTGTTCTTTGCCTTCTTCGCATTCCACGTTCCGTGAGACGATGATCTATGGAAGAAACTCTCTCACGTTCGAGGATGTGAAGGGGAATCTAGTAGGCAAGGAGCAGCTGGATAACCGCACGGACTCGATCAAGTCCGATGAGCAGGGTTCTGGATTGCTCGCAAGAGGCAGAGAACAGGCCAAATCTTCTGGCACGAACAGGTCCAGGTCCAAATCGAGGAGAAAATCCAAGTTTTGCACGTTTTGCAAAAAGAAGAGCCATTTTAGAAAAGATTGTTGGCAGCTTCAAAAGAAGGAAAAGGATGGCCAAGACAATGATGCGGGAAAACAAAAACTTGAGACAGCTGATGCAGGAGTTGCTGAGCAGGAGACATATGACTTCATGTTGGTCACTGAAGACAGCAAGCCCAAGTATAAGGAACAGTGGATTCTCGACTCTGGATGCTCGTACCACATGTGTCCCAATCGGGACTGGTTTACTACGTACACTCCTGTTGCAGGTGGAGTTGTCCTCATGGGCAATAATGCGACTTGTAGCGTCGTCGGCAGTGGTACAGTTCGGGTGAGGATGCATGATGGCGTCATCAGGACATTATCAAATGTCAGGCATGTTCCTGATTTAAGGAAGAATCTGATCTCCCTCGGCGTTCTGGATGCTCATGGCTACAAAATTGCCATCGAGTCCGGCGTTATCAGGATTTCTTGCGGAGCCCTCGTTGTTATGAAAGGAACGAAGACAGGCAGTCTATATGTTCTACATGGTTCGACAGTGACCGGATCAGCAGCTATATCATCTTCATTGTCCGAGTCTGACTCGGCAAAACTCTGGCACATGCGTTTGGGGCATATGAGCGAGAACGGTATGTCTGCACTGAGTAACAGAGGTCTTCTACCCGTACCAAGTATCGGGAAACTCGATTTCTGCGAACACTGCGTTTTCGGGACTGCAGTACATCAGAAGAGGGTCAGTTTTAACACTGCAGTACATCAGACGAAAGGAACTCTAGACTATATTCATTCTGATTTATGGGGACCAGCTCAAGTTACCTCGAAGGGAGGCTGCATATATTTTCTGACCCTTATCGACGATTTCTCTCGGAAGGTATGGATTTATTTCTTGAAGAACAAATCTGATGTTTTTGATACTTTTAAGCAGTGGAAAACTCAGGTTGAGAAGCAGACAGGAAAGCCGGTGAAAAGGCTCCGTACCGACAATGGACTCGAATTCTGCGGCTCAGACTTCAATGAATTCTGCCTAAAAGAAGGCATTATCCGACATCGGACGGTTGTCGGTACGCCACAGCAAAATGGAGTAGCAGAACGGATGAATCGCACTCTACTTGAGAAAGCTCGGTGCATGCTTTCGAATGCAGGACTCGGAAAGGATTTCTGGGCAGAAGCCGTTAACCTGGCATGTTATCTGGTGAACCGATCTCCTCATCGGGCACTGGGGAGCAAGACTCCTCATGAAGTTTGGTCAGGTAATCCTTCCGATTATTCACACCTTCGAGTGTTTGGTTGCCCTGCATATGCTCATGTGAAGGAAGGCAAGCTAGAACCTAGAGCTAAGAAGTGCATCTTCCTTGGCTATCAATCGGGTGTTAAGGGTTACCGATTATATTGTCCTGAAGCCAGGAAGTTTATGATTAGTAGAGATGTGACTTTTGATGAATCCGCTATGCTTCACTCGAGAAAGGAGTCTTCTGTTTCTATTGATACAGGAAACGAGAGTGTTTCAGAGAAGGTGGAGTTTGAGCTTGGAAGTGCGTCCAAACCAAAGGGAACTTCGGTAACTATTCCAGCTCAGACTGAAGAAGCTGAAACACCGCCTTCGACACAATATAATTTGGCCCGGGATAGGCCGAGGCGAGCTATAAGACCGCCTCGAAGATATGATGATGAGAGCATGGTCGCCTACGCTCTTAGTGTCGCTCAGAGCATTGATTCCTCCGATCCTTCAACTTATTCTGAGGCGATACAAGCTCCCAATTCAAGCAAGTGGCTGGTAGCCATGGAAGAGGAGATCGAGTCCCTTCGCAAGAACGGGACTTGGGAGCTAGTAGATCCACCGATCGACAAGAGAATTGTCGGTTGCAAGTGGGTCTTCAAGACAAAGGAGGGATCCACTATTGAAGACACCCGGTTCAAGGCTCGTCTGGTTGCGAAGGGCTACAGTCAAGTCGAAGGAGTTGATTTTCACGACGTATTCTCACCGGTAGTCAAGCACACATCAATTCGTGTTTTATTTGCCCTTGTCGCTGTGCATAATCTGGAGTTAGAGCAGCTCGATGTGAAGGCGGCGTTTCTTCACGGTGACCTCGATGAGGACATTTACATGCAACAACCAGAAGGTTTCATTGATGAAGGCAAAGAGAACCAGGTGTGTCTTCTGAAGAAGTCTTTATACGGACTTAAGCAATCCCCTCGACAGTGGTATAAGAAGTTTGATTCCTTCATGATAAGTATTGGCTTTTCTCGTAGCAAGTACGACACTTGTGTTTATCTGCAAAAGCTCTCAGATGGGACATATATCTATCTGCTGCTCTATGTTGACGATATGTTGATCGCAGCGAAGGGTCTATCTGAGATTAACAGGTTGAAAGCCAAACTGAGTTCTCAGTTTGAGATGAAGGATTTGGGAGCAGCTAAGAAGATCCTAGGAATGGAGATTTCAAGAGACAGGCAGAACGCCAAGCTGTTTTTATCTCAGCAAAAGTACATCGAGAAGGTGCTTGAGAGATTTGCAATGCAAGGTGCCAAACCGGTGAGCACTCCTCTCGCCGCACACTTAAAATTATCCGTTTCGATGTCACCACAGTCAGAGGAGGAAGTACAAGCTATGTCTAAGGTTCCCTACTCGAGTGCAGTCGGCAGTCTCATGTACGCGATGGTATGCACTCGTCCAGATATTTCTCATGCAGTCAGTGTTGTTAGCAGGTTTATGGCTAGTCCCGGGAAAGGTCATTGGCAAGCTGTTAAATGGATTTTGAGATATCTGAAGGGTACTGTTGATGCTTGTTTGGAGTTTGGTCGAAGCTCTATTGGCTTAGTCGGCTACGTCGACTCAGATTTTGCAGGTGATCAAGACCGGAGAAGATCTCTCACGGGTTATGTTTTCACTCTCGGCGATTGCGCCATTAGTTGGAAGGCTACTTTGCAAGCTACGGTTGCTTTATCCACCACCGAAGCAGAATTTATGGCAATCACTGAAGCTGTCAAGGAAGCTATATGGCTGAGAGGTTTACTCGGAGAACTCGTTATGGAGAAGGATTCAACTATCTTATTCTGCGATAGTCAAAGTGCGATTCATCTCACCAAGGATCCGATGCATCATGAGAGGACAAAGCATATTGATGTTCGTTATCATTTTGTTCGTGATGTCATTGCCGAGGGAGATGTCAAGGTGGAGAAGATCAGCACTCATGAGAATCCGGCTGATATGATGACGAAGAGTCTTCCCATTTCTAAGTTCGAGCATTGCTCGGACTTGATCGGTATCCTGCAGCGATCGAACTAGGCCCTCAGGGCCTATAGGCAAAGAAGGTTAATTCTTTGATGAATATTGAAGAATTCAAGCCAAGGTGGAGATTGTTAAAAGTGTGTCTTGAATTTACATCCCTAAAACGGAGACCCGAGAAGCTTTAGGGGGAGAAAATATTATATTATTTTCTTTGTTGGGGTCTTTCGAAAATCAGGGGAGATATTATATCCCAAGAATAATTAGGGGTATATTATCATACACACAATATAGGGTCATGAGATTGTGTGTGTGTAGGGTGAGATATTTTTTTTTGTCTCATGAGAGTTAGGGTTTTTCTCTTGTAAGCTCCTCCACAAGAACCATCAATAAAATTGCCCCCTCCTTTGCCCGTGGACGTAGGGATCGGTACACCGCCGACCCGAACCACGTAAATCGTCGTGTCTTCTTTCGATTTCGATATACCCGTAGATTCAAATTATAACAGAATTCATGTGAAATTTTTATTCTTCATGAATTTTGTGTTTGTAACGCCGAATTCGAGGAATTATTTGCCAAACTTTAAAACTTTGTGCCTTATTTTGATAATTATTTTCCCAACAAACTTTATTTTAGAAAAAACCTCCGTCTTTGTGAATATTGGACGCAGACAATGGGGTGGAGTTGTCATTGTTTGTCACGGGACAACGTCCATTAACGTAGCATAACTATATTGAAAACACTTTCCTTAAGTCTGAGCTTTCTCACGAAAAGTCGTAAATACTCTTCCGATTCCAACGAGTACTTCGCTTGTTCCGGGATGAACTCAGATGGGAGAAAGTTACAATAATAGGCATGCCGAGAGCCACAGTTTGAAGCCTGTGAGGAGAAGGGGATGAAATGGTAATACAACTCTTCAATCCTATCGCAAACGATACGGGTCTAGTTACGAATCACCCTTGATACCATCGCTACGTCTCCGTCGGGAACCAAAAAAATGCATTTCCAACCACGACGTTACCTTAAAATAGGTATTTCGCGTTGGGAAAATGCGACACTTGACAACTTAGAATAGTTTTTGAAAGTGTACGAGTATCAAAGTTTTCAACTGTGATACTCGAATACTTAGAAGAAATTTTTTAACTGTTGTCGCCGGTTTCGACTGCGAAACTCCGTTGAATGTCAATGATGCGGTTATCAACCGCGATATATGTACAGTATCGAATGAATTTTACAAATAAGAACAATATTTTTGTAAATTGTTTTGAAAAGTATTTCCGTACAAAACACTATTATTTGTGGTGTTAATGTCGTGAAAAATGATGACCCGAACATCATACATCTCTTCATGAAATTAAGGCGGGGGGGGGGGGGGGGGGGAACCGCGGGATCAGGGGATTTAGTATGTAAAATAAATTAACAAAAAATTCAAGGCAAGAGAAGAAGGAGGAGAAAGAGCACATTGAACATAATTGGGGTGTGTGGGTATGGGTGGCATTATTCCTGGCTCGTGTTCCACGTGCCCTTTATTTTGTTTTTTTACACCACACCCACAGAACACAAGCCTCCTCCCCTTCTTGCAACCTTCTGTTTATTCTGGTTCCGGTTGTTGTCGTTGTTTTGTATCCCACGTAAATCTGAAACCGGTTCCTTCGTCTTCCTCGTAATTTAATATTTGTTGTCTCGACCACTCCCCCCTCCTTTTGAAAACTAAAACTATAAAACCGCTCCCAAGATCCGCATATTTGTTTGTTCCTCCCTTCCTGTCTCGACACTGCCGTGAATCGGGCGACATGAGGCAGCCGGGCAACTGCGAAATGGGATCGGATCTCGGTTTATGGCCCTGTATTCCCCTCCACCCCTGTTCTTCCCCCTCGTCCTCCTCCTCTTCCTCCGACGCGACCTCGTTTGCCGCCGCCCCGTGAGTCCTAAACATCAACCCCCCTTGCGATTACTTCGTCTTCTTTAGTTGCGTTTCTTTGTCCATTCTGAACCCAACGAGGGGGTGTATGCATTCGTAAAAAAGATGATGCACTCTCCTCCTTCATTTTCCTTCCTCTTTTTTCTCCCTATTTTCGACCAAAACCGGATAAAAGAAAAAACGATGCAGGAAATCCCACAATCACCATCGCCCCCACATCGCCCTTCTCCATGAAGGCAGGTCCGGCGCCTTTGACATCACCGAACTCCAGGTAATCGCAACCCTTCCCTCCTTCCGGAAGTAACCGAATCGATGGGTTGATCAAACACGTTATTTTTCCCGTGTCCGCTCGTGTAGGCCAGAGCTATATTGATGCTGGCGAGGCAGGAGGCGGAATCCACGGACACAAGATCCCCTGTTTCCCTAAAGTCGCGCGCCACCGCCTATGGGAACAACAGGTGCTACTTGTGGAGCCCCGGGGGGGTGTCGATGAAGAGATCGCTGCAGAGGTTCCTGCAGGAAAGGCGGTCCAGGCGAGCACGCGACCAGGAGACCTCCTCCTCCCCCTACAACGGCCGCATGGCTGCCAATACTGGCACTTCTACGAATCACCGTCGGCATCACCACCACCGTGTGGATAGCGATACAACAAACTAAAAAAAATACTCGAATTGTTCGTCTTGGTGTTCCCCATTCCCAAGAAATACTCACCCCTTGAAGAAAGATGAGGGGATTTTGGGAATTGGGAACTGACCCGGAAATCATGGATTTTAAACCCTTGTTTACAAATAAATTCTTCATGTGTTGTTGATCTTCCCTCGTCTGGGCATGGGCATGGTGGTGAAGTTCTGCCATTGATGATGATGATGTCATTCCCACCACAAGACAACAATTATTATCTTAATGAGTTTTCAATTTATTTACTAAAACAATGAAAACTGAAAAGAACTAGCCAGCATAAAAATTATTACGGACAATATTCGATCTCATTGTCTTATTTCTTCTATAATTAATTTAAAGTACAAATTTATGTGATAATTTTCTTCTAAAATGATTTTGATAAGGAAAGAATTTGTCCTTACAAAATCGTTTTCCTTATTTAAAATTTAGAAGTAAGTATTTAATGATCGATTTTCTTAAAACATGAAATCGACCGATTTGTTGCTGATAAACTAACGAACCTAAACAAAACTCGGTGTGGTCTGTTGCTGGTTGGAGAAAAACCTAAATAGCAAGACACGGACGGCGCAACGAACGCCCGGTCAAAAAAACCGAGGTTTTTGCCCTTTCAGTTCAGTTGAGTTGGAGTTTATCCGTACAGGAGACAAAAATCACTCCTTCGCCAGAGATGTCCGGACAACATCAGGAAGGGGGAGGAGGGGAGGAACAGCTTCGTCAGAGCAAGCTCGAGGAGGCGCTCGAAGTCCAGTCCCTCCGCCGCATCATCAGTGCCTACCTCGAGTACCGATCCCCCCCTCCCTCCTTCTATCCCCTGTTGAGTGTAATCCCTTTTCTGTTTCTGTTCTCGATGATGTCTATTTTTAGGGCCGTTTTGTTGATAAATCTGCTGCCTTGTACCGTAACGAGTAGGCTTAAAACATAGAAGAGGGTGCTTAGTGGTTTAGCAATATCGACTATTAGATTCATTCAGTATGGCAGACTTGTCGCATTGACCCGGGCATTTGTTGGAGTCCTGAACCTTTTGCTAGCTTACAATTTGCTGCAATTTCTTCTGTGGATTTTGTTTTGTTTTGATGGCGAATGATATGAACTGTTGTGCACTTAAAATATAAATTGTGTAAGGTTTTGTTGCTTCTTTTTTGACGCGATTGATCGTATCGTAAGGCCGCCCTTTCAGCAAAAGAGTGGCCCCTAACCAATGCTTGACTAGTGTAAGGGTAGGCTTATGGCTCATGGTTGCAAAGCCTTTGCTTTGCATTTTCTGCGCCCAGGAGGGGATATCTCCACACCTTGAACCGTTGGCCAGTAGGTTTTACCAGTGATCTGACTATTTATGTTAGTACTTTTGATAAGAAATAGTTGATGTTTCTACAGATAGTTATTTATCTGCTTGCTTAGTTGTTAGCATGAGATGCTATAACTGATGCTCTAGCGATTGAATCCACATTCCTTCGCTATTTTATTTTCTCCTTCATCTATCTCAGATCTTGCGCTAACGTGATTTTATCATGTAGTTATCCAGATGCTGCGGAAGAAGACGTGAGGCGATGTGAAAGATCGTTTAGAAAGCTTCCTCCTGCTCATAAGGTGTGCTTTATTCATTGTATACACTTCCTTTATGAAAGCAAAAGAACCATACTGTTTTTTTTTTGTAAATTCTGCCCGCACACTGATTACGTCACAGACTTTTATTCGGAAAACCATTCGAGAATTTTAATATTGTTGTGAACTCGATTTTGCAGGCTCTGTTGTCTCATTTTCCAAGGAAGTTCAAAAAATTGAGACAGTACGTTATTTTCAATCAATTTCGAGGGGACCCCGAAACTTGTTGTTCACCTTTACTTTAGTTATTGTTGATGATCTATCATTTCTTGTATTTTCACAAGGTTCTGTAATATTCTCTCACTAAAATAATCCCTTAGCCTGTATTTTAGCTTTAATTGTTATTGCAACATGCATATAATAATAATTATTATTATTGTTATTGTTAAAGAAGTACACTAAGAATTAAAAAATTGTGAGAGGATATGCTGATAATCAAAGAAATCTTGTTTAAGTCTCTTTACAAACAGTTGTAAAGGCGTGTTCTTCATATTCAATATGTTTATTTCTTTTTGTTGGTGCACCTCTTGAATTTGTACGCTTGCTGTTTGATCTGATGTTTGTAAGAAGTGCAGAAACTTTTAGATGAAGCTTCAAATTGGTTTGACTTTTTCTTGCAGGTGCATCTCTGCAAATTCATACTTCATTTTTGCCATGCTTCAGGTAAATTCTTAAATAAGAGAAAATTCTTACTATCAGTTAAAGGATTTCACATCCCTTTCAGGCGAAACTAAACAGAATGAAAACTTATTATTGTCCATTGTTGTATTTTTTTTATCAAATTACATGTTGCGGACGTTGTTTTTATTGTTGCAATTGTCATGATCTGTCGGAATTTTGATTATTGATGTCTATCATACTCATTGCAGGCATTTGATCCTCCCCTTGATATGAGTCTAGATGTTGAACATTCGCATCAAGGAAATTTGCTGGACAATGATTATGTCTTATGCAAGAGGAGTAGATGCTCTGTCCGAACTGCCTCAACGAGTGGAAATGTAAGAAAATGCGATGATGCAACATGTGGAGAGAAGGAAAATCCAGAGAGTGTTTCCACCAAATGGACGAGTGATACTGTGGTATGTGTGAATATGGCTATTGTCAGTATGATTCCATGTTATCTGTGCACGATTTATTTATTGAGGAAACCTCTTATCCAGGAATCTGATGGACAGAGGATGAAAGACAATAATTTGGCCAATGGATCCATTGAGGGGAAGTCTTCCGGTGGCTTTCAAGAAAATTTGGAAAGTGAAAACCATGATTGTCCGGCTGGGTCCAACAAAAATGTATGCTAACATCTTCGGGATAACTTTCTTTTGCATCATATGCTTAACAGCTCCAGTGAGATAAATCTGCTATTCATCATTTTGGCAACTTCAACTGCCGACTGTTCTCGATAGATTATGAGTGATCATTTTCCATTACACTGAAATGGCCTTTGGCTTGTACTGGGATTGGTAGTTATATATTCCTGCTCAAATGCTGCAGCTGCTTTCATGGTTGAAGATAATGCTTGGTTTACTTGTTTGACAATGAATGAAGTTAAAAATGATGATACAATTTTTTTGTGTACAGCAGTGACAGTATGGGTCTATGCTTTTCCTGTACTAGTTCAGGTGGCAGTGCCCTTTTTCAATTATCAAATGAAAGGTTGTTTTAAGTTTTGAGAAGTGCAGTCTAATAACATCTTGATACCTTAATTCTCAATAAAGATATGCTATATAATTATATTAGTATAAAATAGAATTTATCTTACATTGTGTTTATAATGACCATTGACTATCATTTTTTATTCAGCCATTTGGGAAACTATGGATAGCTTCCATATGAACTGAGGTATAATGCTTTTAAATTGCAGGCTTCTTCATCAACTTGTGGTTGGTTAGATCCTTCATTGCAGCTACGTGTTCCTTTGGTTGACGTGGATAAGGTATTTTACTACCTGTTACATTACATTGGACTTTATTAAGCCGCTAATTATTTTCCTTTTTATTTTAATGTGAAAATGGTGATTAGTACGGGGTATTAATTTATTAACGGCCAGTTTCCTCCTGCATGGTTGAGTTAGTGAAGTTGCTGCTTGAGTTTCGTGATTGACCTGGCTGCTGATGCATCTTTACAAGTTTATGTTCGGATAAGCTGGCAACCTCTTGACGTTGAGATTATGAAATACCTGAACGAATTCTTGCAAAAGTTTTTTCCCTCATAAAGTTTGATTATCGCACATCGATAATAATGCTTCCCCCAGTAAATAACCAACAAGATAGGTGAATCAAAGAACCTACCCCAAAGTAATTACGCTTTTGAAACGGGCAAGTGCCTTCTAAAATGTAGAAGTAAAAGATAGGTTTAGAACCATTGGCAAGTTGACTGGGGAAAATGTACCTTAATTTTTAGGCTCTTCTGAATATACCATTTCATCTAATATATGCGTTGCAATGATGGAGGCTAATCGGAAAGGAAAACCTGAATCACAATAAATGTGATTAGGCAATCCCACTAGGGAAAGCCCCCTAAACCTTCCCACTCCAAAATGAATAATAAAATGAAAAGAACAAAAGTCAAACCGGCAAACCTTTTATAAGCCTCATAGTTCTATTTAGTGATGCAGATTAACAATCACCAAATGAAAGGTAAAGCTTTCAGTTCATATTCCACTGCAACAATCTTGGAAAATGTCATTGTGATGATATTTGTTCGATAAGCTCCATCTTCTGAACTCAAAACTTGAACAACCTTCTGGTCATGCCATGTCCTTAAAGTACAATGCACATAGAGGTGCTTTACTTGCAATGCTTTATAATCGCAATCATTGAAGATTCTTTTTGCAGGTCCGTTGTATCATAAGAAACATTGTCAGAGACTGGGCAGAAGAGGTATCTACTGTTTTTATGTCGTTTAAACTATCTCCTTATCTTATATAATGCATGTGCTTATGTTCCTATTTTCATCTTACTCTAGGGCAGAAAAGAGCGCGATCAGTGTTACAAACCTATTCTTGACGAACTAGATGCCCTTTTTCCAAATCGAGATGCTGATAGGTGTAAAATAATTAATTCCATGCACTTCCGTTTCTTTTTCTTTCACATCTGTTTTCCCGGTAAATCATTTTGTTTGTTAAAATATATTGCTTTCTCAAAAGCATCTCTAAAATTTCTGTTTCTTAGCAGACCTCCATTGTGCCTAGTTCCTGGGGCTGGACTTGGACGACTGGCATTGGAGATATCATCGTTAGGTATGTGGAGAACTTAAATCATTCTACCTTCATATTGAAAGTGGTTTCAATTTCTATATCGCTATTTTACTCCTCTTCCACCCACTTCTTCCATTTGAGGTTGGATTCCTCTGTCAGAGATAGGTAGTATCAACAAGCGATAAATCTGAGGAACTCAAGATTTGCAGAATCAAACTTCTCAGTTTTGACGCTTTACACTTGTTTGATCTAGTTGAATTATTTCCTCAGGCTGGCCCTCTTCATTGTGTATAACTATATTGTGGTTGGATCGCAGGTTTTATATGTCAAGGAAATGAGTTTTCATACTACATGATGATATGCTCAAGTTTCATCCTCAACAAGTAAGTTATTTATCCAGTAGTAACTCACAATGAGTTTCTGTTATATGTATAAGTTACAAAATTGTTGTGAATTCTTGGGTATCTCTGAAGTCTGAACCCCTTTCTTTATCCTTATTGCTTGTTTTTTTTTGGTAATAAAAGAATCCTTATTGCTTGTTAGCACTCAAGAAGAAGGGGAATGGACAATATACCCTTGGATTCATAGCAATTGCAACTCACTTTCCGATGATGATCAACTTCGACCTGTGTCAATTCCTGATATTCTTCCTGCTAGGTAAGGTTCACATGCAATTTGTGTTCCTCCTATTTTCTTGCCATACTGCCATTGATTTGACCAGCTTTCTAAAGAGAGTGCTAGTTCTCTTTATCTTTTATTTAGCAGATGAAAACTGGGCATTTAATTTGTAACCGCTTGACAGCGAATATTTCCCTTATGATGGTCTGATATTTTTGAGATTTTTTTTTTTCATATGGCCACGGGGAATGTTGTCAGTTTCTTTGCTAGTTGAGGTATAGTTTGAATGCATCTTTCAGAGGGAGTGGAACACGGCTTTAACCTTTTTCCATCAAGGGTCTACAGCTGATTTGTGGGGATATTTGTGTTTGCTCTTCCTTGAGAATCGGTTCAAAAGTCTCTGTGGGTGGTTGGGGGTGCAAGAAATGAAACTTGTTCATAGACGGACAATTTTCCCTTGGTACCTTGAACGTAATCTGCCATACCTGGATGAGTCATTTATTTACTTATTACTTTCTTTTATCTTACATTAGGAAATCAAGTTTAAACAAACAGAAAGGCTATTTAGGAGCATGAATGAAATACATGAAATAGAGAACTATTGTGTATGGTCTCCTAATAGTTGATAATGTTTACTGCGATGGATGCTTTCATCTGTATATACCGGCAAACGGGTTTACAATGCCTCTCGTTGTTATTGAAATGAACCAATGGGTAAGATAGTTGTTTAGCGCTTGCAAATTTTTGTTGAGCTCTGTGGATAGGAACTCATAATTTCTTTCTTATGCCAGCGCTGGAATAACACAGGGCTTCTCCATGTGTGGGGGAGATTTCGTGGAGGTCTATGGGGATCCGAGCCAAGCAGGTATCTACTGTAACACTCGATTTGCTTATCTCACTTTTTGTTGGGGAAGAGTGTTCTAGCAGCATCACTCGAGGCATAGTTTATGATCCTGGAACATTCAGGCATGTGGGATGCTATTGTCACCTGTTTTTTCATCGACACGGCTCATAACATTATGGAATACATTGAGATCATATCAACAGTTCTCAAAGATGGGGGAGTAAGGGCCTTAAAGACTTCTATCCGCGACATTGTTTTAACATTTCGCATTGAAGTGGATTGTTGACGGTTAAACTGCTCATCCGACAGGTTTGGATCAATCTGGGACCTTTATTGTACCACTTTGCAGACATGTATGGGCAAGATGTGAGTTACTTCAATTTCACGCTTCTCCATTCGTTTTTCTTTTTGGGTCCCCTTTGGTTTTTGCAAACCATTTGATATTTTTCCTCCCGTTTTCGTTCCTTTCTGACGGAAAACAACGTAGGAGGAGATGTCCATTGAGTTGAGTTTGGAAGATGTGAAGAAGGCCGCTTTGCATTATGGATTTGAATTCGAGGTAACTCCCAACACTCCTTTTGTCATCTCGGCTTTTAGAAGCAGAGTGTGCATTCTTTTAATTGGAAATGTTTCGAGGGACCACCCCGTTAAATTCAAAAAGTTTTTTGTCTTCTTGGAATGCAGAAGGAGAGAACCATCCAGACGACCTACACTACAAATCCCAAATCAATGATGCAAGTAAGCTTCCTCTCGATGCTTTTGGTTTACTTCTTTGGCGACCCGAAAAAGAAACATGGGAAATTAGTCCGAGTCACTTGCTTTCTACGTTGATAGAATCTGTACTTTGCTGCGTTTTGGACAATGAGGAAGAAATCTAGCTGTCCGAGTTGAGCAAGCATCGGTCGTAGATGGTGCCTTCTGGGATCGACCTGCTTCCGACCGGAAGATATCACCTTTGGAGCAAAGGAGGTGATCGACATGTCCCATTTTTTTTTCAAACAAAAAATTGTGACAATTTGATCTATATTTATAAAACTAAGGAGCGTCGGACACGTTTCCGTCGGCTACAACGGCAGTTAAAAATTGAGCTTGGTTCCAAGTTATCCGGGAACGCTAAATAGGATTGGTAATTTAATCAGTTTTTTTTTCCCTCCTTTAAGAAAATCAATTTTCAACTGGAAAACACTGGTTTTCGATATTTTTTTTCAAAGGTGAAAAGGAAAGTCAAGTTTGAAAGCATGGAATCGATAGGAAATCTGAGTTTTTCTTAATTACATTTTTTTAGAAAATGGAATTTTTAATTTTGCTTTGAGGTATTATCCTACAATTTTAAAATTAATTATTTTATATTATGAAATATTTTTAGACTAATTTTAAATTGAAACCGGTTAAAAATAATTTATTCCGTAGAAAGAAAATAAAAAATTAATAATACGTTGTAAAACGAAGAAGGAAGAAGATTGAGATAATACACAAGAGAAAGAACGTAGAAAGGGGGAAATAATTTCTTTACTGATTTCTTTACAAGGCCCTCTATTTACAGTATAACCAAATGAAACGTCTTGGTAGATGAAGGGTCTCGGTATATGAAAGGTCTTGGTAAATGAAGTGTCTCGGCGAGTGAACAGTCTCAATCGTTACTTCTAGGAGTCATAATGGCATTCACTTATTACAAATAATTATAATACTCCCCTTAAATATCAATTATGATATCTCCTCATTAAAAACCTTACCCGAAAAACCTGTGCGAAAAAACTGTGGTTAAGGTAAAAAGAGTACAATATTTTTACTTCCCATTTTCATAGCCTCTTTGTAGATCTCCAAGTCTATGTATATCAATCTTATGTCTAAGCTACTTATCAAAAAAATCTTATGTCTAAGCTTTTTAAAGGTCGTGGTAGGCAAAGCCTTTGTAAATAAATCTGCCAGATTATTTAAAGAACGAATTTGTTGAATGTCAATATCATCACTCTTCTGGAGATCGTGTGTGAAAAAGAATTTTGGTGATATGTGTTTCGTTCTATCGCATTTGATATATCCTCCTTTCAGTTGAGCAATGTAAGCAGCATTATCCTCATATAATGTCGTCGGGACATTCTTATTTACATGTAAACTACATGATTCTCTAATGTGATGTACAACAGATCTCAACAATATACATTTTATGCTTGCTTCATGAATCGCTATAATCTAAGAATGATTAGTAGATGTGGCATTAATAGTCTGCTTCATAGATCTCTAAGATACATGAGTACCACCACATGTGAATACATAACCCAATTAAAGTTTACCATTATGAGGATCATATAAATATCATGCATCTCCATATCCTATCAATTTTGCTTCAGTCGTATAAGGATAATATAAATACATATCTATTGTACCTTGAAGATATCTAAATATGTGTTTTATCTCATTCCAATGTCTCCTTGTAGGAGATGAGCTATATCTTGTTAATAAATTTACAGCAAATGATATATCAGGTCTAGTATGAGTAGCAAGATACAGTAGTGCTCCAATAGCACTAAGATATGGTACTTCAGGACCAATTAGTTCCTCATAATTCATTCGAGGTTGAAATGGGTCTTTGTTTACATCAAGCGATCTCACGACCATTAGACTACTCAATGGATGCGCTTTATCCATATAAAATCTTTTTAACACTTTTGATGTATAAGCAGATTAATTGACAAAAATTCTATCTTCTAAATGCTCAATCTGCAAGCCAAGACATAACTTTGTTTCCCCGAGATCTTTCATCTCAAATTCTTTCTTGAGATAATTAACTGTCTCAGTTAGTTCATCTGTAGTTCCAATAATATTCAGATCGTCGACATAGATCGCAATTATTATAAATTTTGATCCAGATCTCTTAATAAACACACATGAACATATTGGATCATTTTGATATCCAATTTTCAACAAATATTCACTAAGACGTTTATACCACATGCATCCATATTGATTCAATCTATATAAAGATCTGCATAATTTAACCGAGTAAAGGTATCGACAATCTGAATTGCATGTTTTTGGCATTTTGAATCCTTCAGGGAGTTTCATGTATATGTCATTCTCAAGAGAGCCATATAAGTATGTTGTAACGACATTCATCAGTCGCATCTCCAATTTCTCATGAATTGATAAACTTATCAGATATCTAAATGTTGTTGCATCCACCACGAGGGAATGTCTCCTCACAATCAATACCAGGTCTCTACGAAAATCTCTGGGCAACAAGTTGTGCCTTATATATGACAATCTCATTTTTCTCATTTCTTTTTCTTACAAATACTCATTTATAACCGATCGGTTTTACACCTTCAGGTGTACGAACAACAAGTCCAAAAACTTTATGCTTTGCGTGTGATTTTAACTCTATTTCAATCGCATCTTTCCATTTTTGCCAATCATTTCTTTGTCTGCATTCTTCAACAGACTTTGGTTCAAGATCCTCGTCTTCATTTACAATGTCGCATGCTATAACATATGCAAAATTTTCATCGACGTCGATTTTATCTCGATTCCATCTCTTTCCAGTCAATACATAATTGATAGAGATCTCTTCACTTTCAGGTACCTGTGACTCTTCTGGAATCACATTCTCAATGACTGGACGCTCTTCTGGAGTAATTGTTTACTCAGTTTGAGCCTTTACTTCTATTTTATTCGATTATTTTTATATTTGAAATCGACTGATCTACCACGTTTCACTTGCATTTTAGGCTCATTAGCAAAACTAGGTTGTCCTTCAGGGACATCAATTCTTATTGGAACATTTGCAGCTGGAATATAAGACCTTGTCACTTTCTTAGGGTCAATAAAAGCACCTCACAATTGATTTGCTAAATTTTACTAGTGAATAATTTTCTGAACTTCGAGTTTTGATTACTTTATGCGAGGATCATAGTGAGCCAATGATAACTCACGCCATATTATTTCTTTTTCCATCTGCTTATGTTCCCCTTTCAATGTCGGAAATGTCATTTCATTAAAATGACAATCGGTAAACCGTACCGTAAATAAATCACCCGTCAATGGATCAAGATATTTAATTATAGATGGTGATTCATATCCAACATATATCCCCAATCTCCTTTGGGGTCCTATCTTTGTGCGTTGTGGTGGAGTAATTGGCACGTATACCGCACACCCAAAAATTCTTAGATGAAATATATTTGGTTCCTGACCATAAACCGTTTTTAAAGGGGAGACATCATTATAATTTGTGGATCTGATGCGAATTAACGCTGCCGCGTGCAAAATAGCATGTCCCAAGCATGTATCGGGAGTTTTGTTCTCGTAAGCAACGGTCTTGCAATTAATAGAAGACATTTTATCAATGACTCTGCAAGGCCATTTTTTGTGTTAACATGTGCTACTGGATGTTCAACACTTATCCCAATTGACATACAATAATCATTAAAAGTTTGGGAAGTAAATTTTCCGGCATTATCAAGACGAATACATTTTATTGGATAATCCAGGGAAATGAGCTCGTAATCTGATAATTTGAGCAAGCAATCTTGCAAATGCTTGATTACAAGTTGACAATAAACACACACGCGATCATCTTGTTGAAGCGTCAATTAATATCATAAAGTATCTGAATGGCCCACATGGTGGATGAATAGGCCCACATATATCACATTGTATTCTTTCCAGAAATTTCAAGGGTTCAACCCTAATTTTTTATGGTGATGGCCTTATTATTAACATCCCTTGGGAACAAGCAGCACATGAAAATTCATTGGGGAGAAAAATCTTCTGATTTTTCAATAAATGTCCACACGAATGATTAATTATTTTTCGCATCATTATATCTCTAGGATGCCCCAATCGATCATGCCATGTAATATAATTATTTTGGTCAACAAACTTCTGGATTGTAATGGCATGTATTTCACCAACACTTATATTTGTGAAATACAGTCCAGAGGAAACTGCGGATAATTTTTCTAATATATATTTCTTACCCGAGATGATACTTGTAATGCACAAATATTCTTTGTCATTTTCTCAATGTGATATCCATTTTTGTGGATTTCTTTAAAACTCAACAAATTTCTCTGAGACATAGAGGAACACAACGCATTATCGATGCAAATATTTGTTCCTCTGGATAATAATATATTTGCTCTTCCGGAGCCCTCAATGATTTTTGTACTTTCAGATTTCGTATCGACACTTGTTTCGATCATTACCAAGACGGTAAAGAATTTCCTGCTTTTCAAAATAGTATGCGTTGATGCGCTGCCTACGAAACAAGTGCATTTTTCATTGGTGGAGGATTCGCTTCCGGAAACTTCCATTTTTGCTGACTAATTGCGCACAGTGTCTTGTCCTTCTGGGGATCAAGAAAAATGAGGATTCTCTTTTGGGAATCGACTATCCGCTTTTGGGAAATGATGATTCGCTTTTAGGAATTGATGATCGATGATCCGATTATGGGGACGGTGAATCCGCTTATGAGAATCGTGGATCCGCTTCGGGGGATCGAGATTTGGTACGAATAAACTTTTCGATAATAAAAATATTGAAATAGCATTGAAGATTACCGTTTACAAACTACACAAAATCGTTGATTTAGCGCCCTTTCAATCCGTGAAGAATTTTGCATACGATCATCGTTTTCTTTTCTTTTCTCGCTTTTCGGTAGAACTTCGCGTTGATAACGTATTGTAAAACAACAAAACAAGAAGGAAGAAGATTGAGAGAATACACATGAGAAAGAACGTATAAAGGAGGAAATAGTTTCTTTATTGATTTTGATCAAATGTACGAAATACTTCTTACAAGTCCCTCTATTTATAGTATAACCAAAAGAAACGTCTCGATAGATGAAGGGTCCTGATACATGAAAAATCCAGATAGATGAAAGTCTCGTTGAGCGAACAGTTTTAACCTTTAGTTCTACAAGCAATAATGACATTCACTTGTTACAGATAATTATAACATAGTTTGTTTACCGCAGGCTTTTATTTATTTGTCAAATTGGGTTTTCACGGCCAGAAATGATTAGATAAGCCTGTACGTCATCCCAATTCCCACTAACAACTGTCCGTTGATCAACGGGGGATTTACGAAAACCCCGATGAAATAAAAATACCATTTTAACTCTTTTAGTGGGTGTGGGGTGAAATTGACATCGTTCATTACGTCAGAG
The DNA here is from genome assembly GCA_029817715.1 of Melastoma dodecandrum. Lineage (NCBI taxonomy): Eukaryota > Viridiplantae > Streptophyta > Magnoliopsida > Myrtales > Melastomataceae > Melastoma > Melastoma dodecandrum. The sequence continues at coordinate 70,071 of JARUPY010000571.1, forward strand.
GCTGCAATCTATCCTTGGGGTTAAGCCTTCGGAATTTTGTTAAAAATCATGTGATTTGCAGTCCCTTTTTTTGCACTGCACCCGACTCAAACACCGAATTCTAAGAGCCTCTTTCTCAGCAAAGCAACCGAAAGATGAACCCCAACTGCCGAGGATGGGCGGCCAGAGATGAATCCGGCATCCTCTCCCCCTACGAGTTCTACCGTAGGCCCGTTGGAGACGACGACGTCTTCCTCAGGATCACTCATTGTGGCGTCTGCTACGCCGACGTTATCTACACCCGCAACATTCACAACTCCAGCGTGTATCCTACCGTGCCCGGGTACATTTTTTTTAACTCCTCCCCGCTCGCATACTGTTTTGGCTCGACCCGTTTCGCTTTTGCTATGTTTGAAATCTCGTGTTTACACAGGCATGAGATCGTTGGAGTCGTGGAAAAGGTCGGCGCCAATGTGACCAAGTTCAAAGTCGGGGATCATGCTGGCGTGGGAACGTATGTCGACTCGTGCCGGGACTGCGAATACTGCGACATCAATATGGAGGTGTATTGCTCCAAGGGATGTGTTTACACCATCTCTGGCACCAATTTCGACGGTACACCCTCGCAAGGAGAATACTCCTCCTTCATCGTTGTCCATGAGAGGTACGAAGGAGTTACTTCTTCGATTCCATAACCTCGACGACACTGATGAAACACGCTCTATGCCGGGGAATTGCAGGTACTGCTACACAATCCCGGAGAAGTTACCACCGTCACTGGCTTCACCTCTGCTCTGTGCCGGAATCACTGTGTACAGCCCAATGATGCGCCACGGGATGAATCAGGCGGGGAAGAGCCTTGGGGTGATTGGGATGGGCGGACTCGGCCACATGGCCGTGAAGTTCGGCAAGGCATTCGGGCTGCACGTTACCGTCCTCAGCACTAGCTTGTCGAAGAAGGATGACGCCCTGAACAAGCTGAAGGCAGATCGATTCGTTCTCTCCTCAAACAAAGAAGAGATGGAAGTAAATTCCCAATCTGATCCGAACTAAGCGATTGAGCCCCCTATCCATTCGCTCATTTTTGTCCGTATTATATCAGTCAATATCGAAGTCGCTCGATTTCATCATCGACACGGCTTCAGGGGATCATCCGGTGGACGCATACTTGCCGCTGCTAAAGGTAGGAGGCATCCTGGCCCTGGTTGGTGCTCCAAGCGGCGGCATCAAGTTCCACCCGATAAACTTCCTTACAGGTGCGTAATATATTAATTCTCGCCGTCGTCACCATCACAGCACAAAGCTCATCCTTTAGGGGCCGCCATTGATTCGATTTGTTGACGTGCGGTGCCAATGCAGGCATGAAGAGCATCAGCGGGAGCGTGGTGGGCGGCACCAAGCAGACTCAGGAGATGATCGATTTCTGCGCCGAGCATGGGATCTACCCTGAGATCGAGGTCATCCCAATCGAGTATGCGAACGAGGCCCTGGAGAGACTCATAAAGGGCGACGTGAAGTACCGATTTGTGATCGACATCACGAACGGAGAGGATCAAATACGAGTCTAGTTTTGCTTCCACTTGAATAAAGTTTCATGGCTGTCTCCCTCCACAGGAATAAGAAGCATTGGCTCGTCCTGGCATTTCCCCTCTTCACATGTGCTTGAAATCTTAACATGAATAAACAACAAGCTCAGTATCATGCCTTAGAACGATGAGTAGACAAGAAAGAGAAGACAAAGACAGAGACAGCAAAGTGAAAACTCGCAAGGTTTAAACACTAATTTGATACTAAACATCATGTGAAATTTTACACAGACAGAGAGTTCCCCATATTTATCTCCGGTCCCAACGATAAGTTCAAACAACAAGGAGCATAGATATATATTGAGCTCCTTCACATGAAAAAAGAAAAAGTAAAGAAAGGGAGAATGGATATGGGAACTCTTACATCGTCCTCTGACAATAATGGGGGCAGAGGCAGGATCCATGGTTCTATTGAAAACTAAATTAAAACAAGAAGAAGAAGAAGAAGAAGAAGAAGAAGATACACAGCTTGATCCGTCCAACCACCCAACCCCAACACTTATCTTAAACAACCCTCACATCTTCCTTCTTTCCCCATTTCCATTTCCATTTCCATTTCCATCCACCCCCCTAGAATCCATCCACTGTCCGACAACGGCTCCTCCGCCCAATCAGAATAAAAACACAAAGGCCGAGGAGCTTCACGCGCCATGGAGGCACCGAGGGATTTTTCTCAGGAAAAAGATTCACCCTTCCCGACTTTAGGAGCACCGTCACTTACCCTCTAACCGACTCAGAGTTTGTCTGGCTGCTGCCCCCCATGCGTGCGCTGAACACGGTGATGGGCATCGAACGCTGGGCGAAATCTAAAAGGAGCTTACGCTGAGACTCATCCGTGTGAGGAAGGCTGGCACGTAATAGCTCCACGGGCATCTCACGAGTGATGGCTAGAGTGGTCTCTGAATCAATGGCTTCTGAGCCAAGTTGGTTCTGCAACAGCAAAGTCTGGATGATGGTCTCGTACTTGGTCAGGCAGTATTTGGTCAGGAGCGAGAAGAACTCGTTGAAAGAAGCCTGCCACAGTTTACGATTCGGCGGACTACAGTGGCTCGGGGCATGAGGGCCAGTAAGTAGGTCAGTAGCCCTGTCGAGGACTGACTTCAGGACCACTGAGGCCCCATCTCCTGCAGGGCTTCCAAGAGGACGGAGCGGCGGTTGCTCAGGTGAGCAAACAACAGCAACAAGGCACGCGCTAAGAGCACGCAAATCCATTCCATTCACACACGTTGAGACAGACTTAGCCAAATTTGTGGTTGTTTCTGCGGCGCTTGTATCGGCGGAAAGGCCACCAAAGAGAAACCTCAAATGCCGGAAAACGGTCATGCAGACAACACGGGCAAGTTCACTGCCAGGAAAGAGAAGCTGCAGGTACCTGGTCACGAGTTTCCTGCCCTTGGCCAGAGAAGTCAACCTCAAAAACACGACGTCATCCTTTGGACCCACCTGACCACTTTTCCCAAGCGGATCAACAAGCTGAAGTGAGGCAGCCAGCCCATCTAGCAGCATTTGCCGCTTCCGCCTCATCTGGGCCCCACCATCTTGAGGTTGAGTAAATTGGAGGAGCCGATCAATATCATCTACATCAAGGAGGACACAGAGACTGTCTTCTACTGTGATTCTAGCAGCAAGCATAGGCTCCTGTTCCAAAGGCTTCTCATTAACCTTCAAATCTGAGCTGCCATCACCAGAACTGGGAGGAGATTCAACCTCAAGAAGGGCACGAGGCCTCCTAATACAAGATAGTGGCACCCTCCCAAAAGCATCGGCATGGGAGTGCTGGTCTGAACTATTGCGAGATCGAGAAGGTAGCTCCCTGAGATGGGCAGGCCAGAAACGGCCCTTCGACCTTGTTCCGGAGGACCTTTCAGCTAGACGCGCTTGGTGATAGTAGTCATCTATGTATGGGTCGTTGCTGTGATTTGATGTGTGCTGCATCTTCAGTATACTCTCTATTTCTTCAGAGGTCATATACTTGGACCTAAACTGCAGGGACACACTCTCACTCTTCAAGCTGCTAACATCTGATCCTTGCTGTGAGAAACGCACATTAAGTTTGCCTCGTGATGATTTAGGTCTGTGCTCTCTACCATCCGACAATCCTTGCATCAGCCTATGTGAAGGAGAAGGATGTGTACTGTATAGGGGGGACTTGAACGCAGAAAGATGAACCAATGATGACTGCAGCGAGTGATGGAGCCTTTGTTGTTGAATATGATGGTGAGGTGAAAGTAGCTGTGGGGAAAGCAAAGTCGGATTAGACAGTTGCTTTTGCAGCAGCATGTTATTCAAGACTGTAGACTGACTGCCATGGAGTAACCCAGCTTGGTCCACCCAGTGATTCTGCGGCCTGTTATTAAAAGGAAGGCCAGAAGGAGGGAACTGTGCCATACTTCCGCCATAGTCAAGACCATGGGATAAACCAGGAAGGTGGTGTAGACTGTTGTTAGACAATGGAGAGTACAGGGGTGCTGAGAAAGGCAGCTGTGATCCTCCAATAGCAGGCATGCTCAGAGTGCGAGATGAAGCCGGCTGAGTTTGGCTCCCGGGTGGAGGGAACGAGGTATAAGCTGATTTTGGCACGAAAATTGGCTCACTGGCGAAGTGATGCAAGTGAGGTTGCTGCTGAGGATATGAAGATGTTCTATACAAAGGCTTTGAGTCTTGGAAATCAGCAGACTGCTGTGATGACCATCTTTGGCTATCTTCAACACTTTCTGCATCAAATGAATGCGGATCTAACCATCCAGCCAAATCACCCTCTTGAATCCACTCTGTTACTGATGAACCTGTTGACATTACAGGCATTAGAAAGTTTTCCTCTGTTGTGAGAGCATAACTACAATAATAAATTTTTCTCCAGGGTAAGCAAAAATGCATTTCAAGTCATAACCCATTTAGATAATCCAAATGACGGTGATTTACTGCTACTATAATTGCAGCACCCAAGCAGACTCATTAGGTGAAAAAGGACCCTGCTGGTCTTGATTCACATAACTACCACCCAAAGGAAGCAAACATTCTCAATGCAAAGGGCGGTCCTTACCAACTGAGGTAAGAATACATTGGCAGATATATACACAACTTAATGTTCACAACGAAAAGAAGCTGCTTCCAGCCTTGAACTAGAAGAAAAAGTCAATTCTTCCCTTCATATTCACTCAATATCAACCCCTTTTAAGGTGAGATTACTGATCCAGAGTAGAGGTTCATTAGTATACAAAGAAAAATCTTGCTGAAACCTTTTTAAATTAGTCAAACAACAACAACTACAAACACCACCATCAGTAGTGAAAATGGAACATAGTGAATGATGAAAACTCTCTCAAATTTCTACCCAAAAAAGGAAAACTCTCTCAAATAAATTTAACATTGTTTCGAAAAAAAAATGATTTAATGCTGAAGATGGCAAAAAGACACCCAAGAAATATCCACCGGATGAAATGTTTCATCGGGCAAGTTATATGGCAGTAAGACATGAAAAATGGACAGATAACACTTACTTTCCCTAGAAAAAGATCCCGATCCTCGGTCTCCAATAACGCCTGGATTCTTTGGTCCTGTAACTACACGATTCAACTGCATTACAGAAAAACAAAAAGTCATTTTAAATCGAAATAGAATACTTTAAAGATGTGTGAAAGGAAGAAATACTAACAAATAAGCAGAGCCCCATTTTGACTATCCAGTAAATTCTTAGAGGAATAATTCATAAAATATCCTTCATAACAACGACTGATGTCATGCACTGTCATGAGTAATATTACTCCAGAAGAAGTAAACAGCATAACAAAGTCAACACTCAAAGATCAACATTGTACACCACATGACAACATTTGTCTACTACTGTCAAATGCACCGTCACCAAATGGTCACTATACATCCTTCTTCCTTGAAACAACTTGTGTAGACAAAACCATTGAGTACTCTGCTTATGTAGGAAGTTACTGCATTTTTCGGGGGAAAGGACTAGTAAATAAATCAATACGCACATTATAAGCATCAAATGTGATAGACCAAGATGATAAGCTATTACAATATAATACTCAAATAACAACAAGAAGATAGGGCCAGCATGTGGGATGGGAGAGGGATCTCACCTTTGCAAAGGTGGTGGCAAGATCATCCACATCAGATAATGAGCCAAAACCCCCACTCTGAAAGTAAGAAACAAGCATAAATCACATTGCCCAGTAAACAACACTAGCTAATATTGACAAAGGTACATGCATTACAAAAGAACTTTATTTCATTGCTTTAAACTCTACATAGAGAACCAAGAAATAACTGCTCGCAGTACAGAAGAAAAAGAATGCTCAATGAAACAGAAGCAGCGTTCCAACAAACCTCTTCTTTGTCAAACAAATGATACTCATCGTCTCCTGGACCAAAAATAGGATTGTCTTCCTCACCCTTGTCTAGAACACCCAGATCCACTTCTTCCACAAGATTTCGGCCGAAGAACTCGTACTGGGATGCATCAAAGAGCGGACTGTCTGGTTCATGGACAACAGAGATATTGTGACCAAGAAGCACAGTTATTCTCCCAATTGCACTTTGACCAAGAAACGAATACAGAATGTGCAAGCAAATAAGCTCCAAAAGCAACATTTTAGCATAAAAGCATAACGTAGAAACACTAAACGGAGTTCCAACAGCCGTACAAGAGCGGTATCTATTAGCAGTCGATATTCCCGCGTAATCGATCCGACCAAAAATCTACTACTAACTAACACCTGCTCTCTACAAAAGCCTAGAATCCACAAGAACAAATCACAACAAAATAGGAACCCCACACAAAACAAACCAATAGAAGGAAGCCTAAGGGACAGCAATGAATCCCGCTGCAAAAAAAAAAAAAAAAATCCGCAAGCAGGAACCCGACCAAATCCACGCAATCCAAACCCATCCCCAATCGACAAGACAATGCATCAGCTCACGTAAATCCGGCATCGAATCAATCACAAGCTCCCAATCTAAAAAAAAAACAATCATCAAAATTCCCACCAAACAAAAGACAAGAACGAACGAAAACAAACGAGAATTTAAAAAAAAAAACGGTGGGATTAATGAGCGGCACCTGACGAATTCGCACGGAATTCATTGAGCCCCTTCCCAGCGGATCTCTCCATGCCTTCATATAAAACAAAACCCTAGAACCACCACGAACTCCCCCCCCCCCCGAGCCGCGGGGGGCAGATGAACGGGAATCCCAGCTCCTCAAAGAAGCAGCGACGAAGAACCAAAAAGAACCGCCTCGACACCTCCTCCTAATATATCCCCGCCACGCGAGAAAGAAAGAAAGAAATCCAAGACTTTGATAAATAGAAAGAGAGATCGCGAGAGAGGCGGGGGGTGGGGGGGAGAACGATTCCGTCTCCCTCTCTCTCAATCCGGCGTCTGCGTCAACGTGGTCGGAGACGGGGGAGTCGCCGCGGGACGAGAAGACAGCCGCATTATTGTGGTTCGGACAAACGGACGGGGGGAGACCGGATTGTAATCGTGGTAAGAAGACGGGGGAACGTCCAAGTCATCATTATTAACCCCCTTTAACATAAACCCAAATATTATTTTATTCCTTCTATATGATTATGACCGATTGATTATTATCGTTATTATTGTTAAACTTCATTTATTCACGCAAAAACTTTAGCTTGAAATTCGTCGGTCCAACGAGTTAATAATGATATAATCAATCCAAGCAAACCACGAAATTTCGTGGTTCGGGAACAAATGGGAAAAAAGGGCACGTCCCCCACCACCCCCCAATAATTGAGTTTAAACCTCCTATAAAATTTTTCTTTTTTCTATTCGGTGGATCTTTGCAATTTGGATGCGATTGCTATTTCTTCCCTTTATTGTTCTGTTTTATACATATTTCGAAGTCTCTTGCTTCGTACCATTTTTCGAGGAAAATTTTAGTTTCGAAATTTTAAAAATAATATCTCCAGATTAAATTTATAAAGTCCAATTTTGTTAAATAGAACTTATAAAGTTTGATTTTCAAAAAATCTCCTATCATTATAAGTTTGACTTATATTTTCTTTTCATTTTGAAAATCGAAGTTCATGAGTCTAACTTTATTCATTTACAAAATCAAACTTAAAAATTCTAATTTCGGTATATTATTTTTAAATTTTTCAACCATTTAATTTATTTAGCAACGTAAATAATTATATCAATTTTGTACGACTCGGGTATGTTTAAAATTCATGCTCATTGTCAAGTGGAACACGAATACGTCATCCCCAAGCAACAAAGAAGAAGAAATAAAGAATATTCCGAGGATTGCACGCAACTTGTCGTGCATTTTCGTGGGAGGTTGAATTCGTCAACTCGTCGTTAGTCGATATTACGTTTACAGTTCCACGAACTTTGGTCTGGTTGGAAATTTCCATGTGAACCTTCTATGCATTCGTCATCTTTTGCTTGAGCTTATCTTAAACGGGCGAATTTTCCAATTTTTAGTTGGAAAAGTACTTTCGTGAAGTCGAATGAGAATAAATCCGTGTGTTTTAAACTAAGAGTTTACGATGTCGTATCTTGTAATTTTGTATGGGCCGTTTCCATTTGTTTTACGAGGCCTATTATTTCTTTACTAAACGTTTTCAATACGGTACGCTTCCATGATAACAGTCGTGGTCGTCCTCTTTCTAATCCGTCGCTCCTCCGATCATCTCTTCCGTGATAGCCTGTACGATTTGTTAAGGTGACTTGTGATATCGACTTGCTTCGAACCAAAGGCCGCCGGATAAAGAGAAGGATCCATACCTTGGCTTGCAGATTGAACAGTTTCTCATATACTTCATTAGATGTGGATGCAGGTTTAGCAAATCTAGGGCCAACAAAACCAGGAGTTTAAGAGGCAGAGTTATCCCTAATCACATGTCTACTGCATGATTGAAGGAAACAAGTTAGAATTGGAGGAAACAATTAGGAAACCATTTGGCATGAGACTTAGGCACGGGAGGATAAAACGTAAATGAGATTCTAGAATTCATCAGTCCAGTAAACCGGCGGCCTCCTCGCCAACCACGCGGTTCCCGACTGGAAAGCGACCAAAGCTGGGGTCAGTAATTGGACTCTGTCCCCTCTTTAGGTTAACGACTGAGACCTTCAGACATTTGGGGCCAAGATCCACGCTCAAGACGGCCGATATCGCGGGAACTACAAACAGAAACGCGGCTATGAAGTTATCAAGAAAGAAAGAAAGAAACGGGGCGAGAAACAGGGATAACCCCAACCTAACCGCCACCACGGCAGCCATGGTTGGAACCACGCCGACAGTAAGAAAACAATCAGGCCAGTTCTCGTTGGCGTTAATTCGTGTAGGGATTGGGACTAAACAAAGTCTGAATTTTTATGCATCCTCCGGAGGACGACATTGAATTGAGAGTGGTGCTGGAAAGTGTTTGGGAGGACCAACGAATGGGGGTCGCCACGTGTATAGAAGGACACGTGTCGGAAGTAGAGAAGCTCCCGACGCTCGGGGACCGGAGGAGCGTTTAATTGATAAAGTGACGTCACAATTTCGCCACTCCATTTTTGTACTATCTGGCACATTTATAGTATTCATTCGGTTCTCGATTCGAAACTTTCTGATAGATACGGTTCATTTTCTAAGCGATTCGAAACATGAAGAGAATCGGGGTGTATTATTGAATCCGACATGAAGCTAACAATTTATTTCGCCGATAAATTTCGTTACGTACGATTATACAATTCTATACCATTCTAAAGACTAAACCAGATCAAACTATTTTTATGTTGTATTTTAAAAAAAATGGACTATAATCGATAAACTTGAAATATAATTAGAAAATGAATATTACGGTGGAAGATGGAGAACGAGTTATGAATAAAGCAAAACTACTCTATACGAGGTGAGTAAATAAAATGGATATGATAAATAAAACAAACAACGTGAATATTTGAAAGAAGTGGTTCCATACGATCACCCCGTGGTTCCTCGATCCCGTCGTCAAGAGGAACGTCGTTCATTTTCCGCGATGTTGTCCGAGATTTTCAGTTTTGCTGTCCTTCTTCATCCTGTGGCCACCATTCCCTTTTTCTCCGTTGCAGATGGAGTCTTTGCTCGTTCCCTTTTCTCGCCGAAGGCGAAGGGATACCATATAATCGTGATTAGCCTTTCCGAGGATGCCTCCTTGGCTTCTCCTAAAAGCGAGTCGTGGGGGTGGAGTATTCAGATCCTCCGTTTGCCAACACCAAATTATCTAGTTTTAGCACTCCCCCACCCCACCCCAAAATAACAGTCAGATGGATATGGCAAAATTCTTTAAAGCTACAAACATTCCCTTATTTCTACTTAAACATCAAAATTTAACCTTTCGTACAGAAAAAAGCGTTTAACAACATTTAGCATCTGAAAACTAGAATAAACTAATCCTCTTTTACTCAAAAGGGGGAAATGGATGCCTTATCTTAGCACAACCTTTAACTTGCTCTCCACCTGTTCTCTTACTTTCCACTGCATTCAGACAATTGTAACATCACTCAGACGAGAGACAGTCCCATACGGAAGAAGACAATTTCCCATAAATAAATGACCTGCTGTTGTTCAGAACATACCTGCAAGTCGTTGACCTCATCATCCGTGAGGGAACGTTCCATAGACCGATATGCAATCCTGTAACAGTGGCTGGTCATCCCTTTCTTGTTCGTGAAATTGTCTATCAAGCAGACCTGAAGAAAACACACGAGTTGATTAGGCCTACAAAGTATCATGCTCTGTCCACCCTGGATAGCACAAAATCATAAGAAAGCAACGCGTCTAGTGGTCAGCCCTAATTTGGGAGTAGAAGTTGTAGTTAATGCAAGAAACATGGAGTTTCTGCTATACAGAGCCAGAAAGAGGGAAAGAAAAACAACAAAAAGAACAGACTTTCTATTGATCAAGTAATCTCTTGCCCATTAAGTTGTGATAACTGAAAAGTGCTTTGAGCTACGAAAAGACATCATCTGAGGTAAGAGCTTCCATATGCTTGTCAGTAGCTACAAAAAGAAAAAGATTGCCAGTGCTAAAATGTCATTTACCATCGAACAACTTAATGAGTTGGATCTTATACGAGCAGCATACAGCAAAGTCTGGGTATGTTCAATCAGTAATATGTCGACAGATTAAAAGACCACATCCAGATTGGGTCAGACAGTCCGAGAGCGTAGACCACCACCTAACTAATGTCATGCGGGAGAAAGTATAGAATTATCAGCAATGTTTTAAGAAGGCTTTACCTCCTCAACAAGGTCGCCAGCAATTCCTCTAATAACTTCGCACAAGTTGTTCTCAGTAAAAGATTCATTGATCCAAAAACTCATATCCTTGTAGCAAGGGGGAAACTGCAACCAGTGTCCTTTCTGATGTCACTAATCTCCACGAACAGTAAAACAAGAGTCTAAACAAAGTCACGAGAGACATGAATAACCCTTATTAAGGAACACGTATAAGGCCTCTGCAATTTCATGAGGACAACTTATGTCAAATCATTCACACTGAGATTCAAAGACAAATAAGCTATACAAGTAAGTAATAATCATTTACTTTTTACAGTCAAGTAGAACATGAAAATGTAAAAAAAATGTAAAATAACTCCTCACCTTCGAGAATGGCTTAAATTTAACTCCAAGCTGGCCTTCTTTAAACTAGAAAATTACGATGAAAGCACTACCTCGGTAAGAGAAAAATATTATATATGCCGAATATATATTATAGAACGTATAAAAGCAACATTAAGGATAAGGAAATTAACATCATGCGAGAAACACTGCTAACCTGAGAGGTAAAGCGCTCATCATCTGACCAGAAAAGGCGGATATCTGTTATGTCAAACAATACCATAGCAAGTCGCTCCAGTCCCAATCCAAAAGCCCATGCCACATTTTCTTCATTCCCACTTCTTCTCATAATTTCTTGCTCCGTAACCCCACATCCCAAAACTTCCAGCCATTTCTCCTGTTGAAGGATGACTGAGTTATATTTGTCCTAATACAGCGTCTTTTTTGTTGACTTGTCTAACACCACTAGTAAGGGCATACACATCAGATGATGATCCTAAAACACAGCATGTTCATGACTAGTGCATGGAGGTTGGGAGGATGACATATACATACATAGCCTTATCCCCTTCATTAACAACTTGGCTGTTACCAAAAATGCTCCCCTCATAATTAATGAAGTTGGACATGGGAGACCACATTGCTTAAAGAACGTAAATGCAGGTCCATTAGTGATCAAAGTCATATTGTGCATAAACGTTCACTTTACAGAAAAATAAAATAAGAGACACAAACACAAACCTGAAAAAATATTTCAAGCTCAAACGATGGATTGGTAAACGGGAAATAAGTATCAATCCACCGCATCTCCACAGTACCTACGAGGTCCAAAGGTTAGGAGGTTAATAATGACTTAGCTTTAAGGAACCATTAGAAAAAAAATAAAAGAAATGACTAAAAGGCATGCCACTGTAGTCATATGTACAGGAATGGGAAGGAAAAAAGGCATCTCCTCCAATGTTAAGTAACAGCATATACAAGAATTAATCATATGTCAAAGATATCATTCCAAAGAATTCACCAAATAAATGTTGTGCCAAGCCTTCTAGACATTTCTTTAAATCTTCAGCAACATATGTAGTGCTGCCCTTTCCAGATGACTCCCAGTCACTTGGAGAAAAAACCCGAACACCTTCCATCTGCGCGACTAGAGAAAGACTCAACAACAACAGAAAATATATTTACAATTATTGCCGGTGCGATGGGCAAAAGAAGCTTAATATACCTGATGGAAAACTGGGTAATGAGTAGAGTCTATTGAATCTCTCCGATACACATCTCCTGTGACAAGAAATTGCTTATAGCCGCTGCTTAATAGTTCTGCTTGATGAGCACTAGTGTGACACCTCAAAACCGTTTGAGGGTCAATGTAATACGTGTCATTGTAGCTTCTGCTGACATGATTGGCAGGAACCAATACATCATCAAAATTCTGAAGAACCAAACAGACATGAGTTCCCTTAACTTTCAATAAGAGGAAATGAGCATCCCTATTAAAACTTCAATACAGTCAATGCTATAAATTACCCCAAAAAGCTATAAATACTCAAGTTATGTAGGCAAAATTTCCAAATAGATTCAACAGAAAAAGCTGCTCTGAGGCTGGACATTTATAGCAGGCTTATCTGTCAATTACTTTGTCCATATTATTGTTCATGTACACTATGATACGGCGCCAAACTATTCTTCTTATCCAAAACATGCTATTTCTTTTCTTCTTCAAATTAGACACGTATGAGTGAGAGAATGTGCTCACTGTAATATGAGTTAATGATAAAATGTCATTCAGTTGTTTCAAAAGCATCACACCACATTGTTCACTTTTGCCTGTCTAGAGACCTTTAAGAAGAGCTCCAGCAGAGGAAATTCCTGTCTTCACCAGGACTATAGTTGAATCTTAGAAAAGAAAAGATTCACACACTGTTGCAGAAGCAAAGAAAGAAGTCGTCGTTACAAGAATCACATCACATCCGACCAACTCAAACAGGGGCCAGTGTGGTGGCATTTTTTCAATTTACTTAGGCATAAAAAGTTAAGTGACCTTATTCTAGGTCCGATAGTAACTTCTCATTCAACCTTCTTTATCGTTCAGCACCATCACAATGGACATTTCAAGAGAAAAATTGCCAAAGAAGGAGAAGAGTTCTGAGAAATCTAAACAAATTTTACCCTCACCTGTTTCACTGAGACAATTGGGCAGAGATCATCAAACTTCTCGAACTTGTTTTCATAACTAGAATCAAAGTACTCGTATATTGCATTCTTTAAAATGCCTATGGGGTGCTGGTTCCTCCTATGAAGCTGAAGTCCAATTTTTGTAAAGATTGTGTCAGGAACATTGTTTGTAGGCTCATCCCGTACGACTTCTGCCAATAACATGGTTCGAGACTAAGTCACTACTCAGCCAAAACTGAGACAGCCTTAAATACAGAAAAATGACAGAATCACATAACACATGAATCTTCCATATGACGATCCGATACCAATATATCATCAGTCTCTCCATAAACATAAGGCTATTTAGCAAGAAATGGATGGTCATCATTGCAATTTGCATACTACACCTGTTTGATATTCCAAAGGAAAATGAAAGCTGATCAATCAGAAAATATCATTTTACGAATGGGGTGGGGGGCAGAGGTACTGATTCTTCATGAAAAAATCCACAAAAAGTAACAGAGAGCCTGGAACTTTACCCTCTCTAGTGATCTGCACACCACCGCGTTCTAACAAGGAAGCAACAGGTTGTTGCCACTTATGACGGCGATCTTTTCCAGGAGAGCATACTGGAGAAACGGAAGCAGCAGCAGACGAAGAGTAAGGCAACGAGAATGCCCTGACGAAGGATGTCCTCACGTTTGAGTGGACAAACATCAGGGCTCTAGAAAAGCTACTGCCGGACTGCCCGAACAAAATGGCCTCTGCCATCCTGTCTTTCTCCCGGAAAAAACTCCACTGAATAACCGATGACAGTGAAGGTAATGACCTGGGAAAAGCATAATCAAGGAAGAGAAAGGTAAATCAGCAGAAAACATCTCGATCATCTTAGAAACAAGCTTGTTATGATCGCTACAGCTGATCATCGAAGCCACGACCACTCACAGATCAATACAAAAACAAAAGCATCTCTGGCCAAGACAAATATTCATCTAGCGCCCACAACCTTCCATTGCCGGGTCCAATCCGAAATAGAAGATGGCGCCTGAAGATTTACATTCAGGCGAAGGACCACGGTGCCTTCGAGAGGCGAAGACACGGGATGAGCCAGCCTCCTCCGGTAAACAAGCACCAGGAAATGACCGGAATTCGGAGAAGAAACATAAGCAAAAACAAACGGTAAAACAGCTCCAATCCCAACATTCTCCATGGAAGCAGACCAAAGTCAATTAGGGTCAGTCACACTAAACAAGGGACAAAAATCAGTCGGTGCGACCAAAAAACCCAGCGGACTCCCAGAGACTCGCCCAGCTACCAGAAACTATGGACATCGGAGGGAAGAGCGAACCTACTCCACACGACGGCGGGGTGTCGGAGGATGGTCGGGACGAAGCGAATGGGAGGCTGGGGGGAAGTAAACTCTCTGTGCGGATGACGGTTGGTTGTGGGGAGAAAATTACACCTCAATACCCCCCAAACAAACATTTTGATTTACCATTAAAATAAACAAAAAAATCTGATAATTTTGATTTTTTTCCATTAAAAAAAGAATATAACTGAACTTAATTTCGTGAAATAATTATTATATTTAATTCTTGGAAGTATAAAATCCATAATATGTATGTTATTACTTTCTGAGGTCAGAATTATTTTGGAACCAATAATTAGTCAAGTAGATACCACGCCGATAATGGACTTCGAAAAGAATTTCAAAGCCCATCATTAATACCCAATTTTTGGCCCATAAGGCCCAATGAAGAGCCGTAGGGTTAGGTTTTTGTCCCGTATCCACATATATATATATATATATAGAACTCCAGGTCGGCAGCCACCTCTGCATTGAACCCTAGCAGCTCTCTAGGAGGAGTCGAAGATGGTGAAGTTCCTCAAGCCTGGGAAGGCTGTCCTGCTCCTTCAGGGGCGTTACGCCGGGAGGAAGGCAGTGATCGTCCGTAACTTCGACGACGGTACCCGGGATCGCCCCTACGGCCACTGCCTGGTCGCCGGGATCAAGAAGTACCCGAGCAAGGTCATCCGCAAGGACAACACCAAGAAGACCGCGAAGAAGTCGAGGGTGAAGGCTTTCGTCAAGGTCGTCAACTACAGGCACCTCATGCCCACCCGCTACACCCTCGATGTTGACCTTAAGGACGTCGTCACGGTCGACACGCTCCAGAGCAAGGACAAGAAGGTCACCGCCTCCAAGGAGACCAAGAAGCGTCTCGAGGAGCGGTTCAAGACCGGAAAGAACCGGTGGTTCTTTACCAAGCTCAGGTTCTGAGCTTGGAAGGTGTTTTTTCCTAGCCTCCTTTATCTCTACCTTGTCAGGATTGACTTTGAATTAGACAAGCAGGGCTCCAATTGGTGTGAAACTAATTTTATCTTTGTCATACTATTCTCTGTTCCGTATAATTTGTCATTCCATTTCTCTGGCGGATTTTCAATTGGTTGGAGGTATGCGGTTGGTCGATGCTTATATTGTGTATCCGCAGGAAATAATTATCTAGTTTTTGGATTGGAGGTGTGTGCAGAGTGTTGACATTGTTCCCTCGTCGCTTGGCTTGGCTTCACAATAGCATGGAGTGTTTCTGGGAGATGTATCTGGTACCTGTTAATCCACTCGAAAAATAGTAATCTTCCTTGAAATTTTGGAGCCCTAGTTTGGTAAGATGTGTTGGTTGCAGTACATAGGAGGAAGAGAATATTCTCCCTCGAACTAGGGCCTGGGAATTAGTTCCAGTTGGGTAGTCTGGCATGATTTTTACCTGGAAAGCATGGGCTGGATCTTTATTGAGTTCATTTTTTGTGTTTTGGTTGCCTACATTAACCGTCTAGCTGATTCTCAACTCAAGCGTATCACACACATGTTTGTGGTTAGATATTTTGAGTTATCATTTTCGGTGTTCAAGCAATATGGTGGATGACACTTCTGGTGAGTCATTCAGGAGGGTTGGGCATCTCCAATTGGTGTTGGTTGCACTTTAGTTGGGGTTGGGCGTCCCCAGCTGAACTTTTGCTCCTTTGTGTGACTTGTGGGCATGATATCTGGGGCCTCGTTACTTCCCTTAACATGATAACCCCTAACTGTTTGGTTATGCACTGCTGATCTAAGTTTGTCTTTGCATAAGATGGTTTCCTTGGGCTCCGTCAGTTTAGTGGGGACTAATGTTGATCGGACCTTTTGGTTGGGGACATACTAAGGTTGCATCAATGAGCCATGGTGAGTGATAGAGCATTCATTTGCTGCATTCAGTTTTGCTCTCTTTACTTAGCTTTCACTGCAGAAGCTTGAATAATAGGAATATTCTTTCTGGGTTTGAGCCGATACTCGGTCGCTGGGGGCTGGAATAGCAGCTAGAGATATATTGGATTCGAGGAGATATTTAGCTTTTTGTGGTTCGGTAGATAAAAGCCAAAAGCCAAGCAGCCGCCAGCTAGCTATTATATAGCAAAAACTTTATAAGAAGTTTCTACCCGATTCTTCTTTTAGCATTTTTACAGTTAAGGACGCGGTCTGCATTTATTGATCCCGGGAGATGGGATCACATGCAGAGAAGAAGTCAGAGTTTGGACATTATTGTACGGGTTGAGGGGATGAGGCGGGCGGTCCGTCGGTAGAAATAAATGAGTTTCTCATGTGCCCTCGTCTTATTTCTTTCTTCCACCAAGATGTTTTCTGACCTCGTTCCCAATGGGTGCTCGGATTATCAACATTTCGATTAGAAGTCAAGATTCATATTAGGTTTTCAAAACTTACTGTTTGCCATCAGAATAAGATGTTGTGGCGCCGAATCAAAGGATTGATCCCATCAACTCTCGCAAGGAGGGGATGGCAAAGGTACTAACATCAATTCCGACTTTCACGACCAAACTTACTAACACAAGCTCTCCCACCTTGTCATTTTTCTTCCCCATTTTATAAGATTTGGTTTACACACCCCAATCAATACCTTTACCTAAGACGTTTGAAAATGGTACAAATATCTCTTGGCCCAACAACACGTTTCCGACCTTACTGTATTATTTCTTTCAAGAGAATAACTAAACAAGCGGGGGCGAATGGCCCTGCGGGACTAGCGGGACATATAACAGCTGCTGCAGAAAGCAATGCTATGTTGGCTTATATAAATCGCCACTCGATCGTGACACCAGTGTGTAAATATCCTGTTTACAAGAAAGAAGTGGGGGCTCAGTGGTGCCCTTTCTTTTCCTAAACCGAGTAAGTTAAAATTAATTAAAACAACAGGCAACAACGTTACGAGACGCGGATCATATGTCTCGGTAGTTATTGTTAATTTGATTTGAACCTTGTCAAATTTTCAACATAATACCCTTTTTCTGGAACTCATGGGCAATGACTGACCGACCATGCAATGCATGCACGGCCTACTCGAATCGAGAGATTTAGCTAATAGCCAAAAAAGAAAGCGATAAAATCACATGAGATCAATCATCCGTTTACCTGGATCTTTGCTTGCCATCCCAATTTCTTTACTCGATATATTTTTTTTTCCTTTTTCCTTCTTAAACAGTCTACTGTAAGATCTGACAAACCCCCTCAGCAAAATCCCTCACTCCATAATTCGACACTCTCACCGCCCCCGCCCTCCCTCTCTTCTCCTCATCCGACATTGTCCCTCCCCCATGACGATCCTCGGCATCGGTAGGGATCAACCGTCTCCGACCGCATCTGCCCGCGGGAACACTGGTCCCCTGATCGCACCACACCGCCGTGCGCGCAGCATCAGCCTCAGCCATGCCAGCAGTATGCCTCCCCCGGCCGACGACGTACTCGATCTCTTCTCCAGGAGCCGTCGCAGCATCTCCCGCGCCTCTTCCGTCGACTCCTCCTCCGACGGTAACAGCTCCTTCCTCCTCCTGATCCTTAATTTTACCTTTAACCGTTTCTGTTCTGATCTCAGTCCAACAGTCTTAGTCGTTAATCTTTTTATTACTTAACTAATTAATTAGTGAGCCGGTTAATGGACTGGGGCTGTGGCGAGGTCAGATCGGTAATTTCCTTCGGCTGGGATATTTGGTTTTTGCTTTTGATTTCTCGTTGAGCGGTCCGCTTTCGGTTGGGATGGCGGTGGTTGGGGAGAAAGAAACGCGACGCTCGTCTTCTGATTCTTTACGAATTCCGGTTGAAGGATCCGGGACGAGGTTGAGTGGATGTCTCATTTTGATGCCTTAGTTTTCCCATTGATTCTGTTACAGCTCCTCCGTTGAGGTTGGGGAGACTTTCTGTCGGATCCGCTAAGGTGTCTCTCGCGGGGATCGACGATCCGCTCTTGTCTGCAGAGGGCGGGAAGCATGACTACGACTGGTGATTTCTCCTTGCATTTCTCTGTGGATCTTTACTGATTCTTTTCCTGTCCATTTGAACATTGCGATTCATTTTCTGGGGCATGCGTGGTTTGGATTTGTATGATGTCTTTAAGCATTTATTGAGGTTTGATCTCGATTGGCTTTCTGTATAAATACATGACTCGTGCAGATGCGCCATTGGGATCTTTAGACTCGCTTCAGGTCCAATTTATGGCATCGCCAATCGGCCTGCCCTGCTTGCACCATATAAGATATAGATTCTGTTCGAGCATGGACTCTTTTTGTCGTGGAGGGAAACTTTCGTGATGAATTGAATTAATGCTGCATCTTTTTCTCTCTTTTGGGGTACTATCATCAGATGGAACTACCCTTTGAATGAGCCCGACCATTAATTTCTTGCTTGTTCCAGTCCCAAATTGTCTTGAATTGGTATTGATGCAATAATATTTTTAAGGCTTCTCACTCCACCCGGGACACCATTGGTTCCTTCATCGGATGGAACAGCATCTCAACCACCGAAAGTCTCCTCCGGGGCCAGATCAACTTCGGCAGCTAAGTCATCTAGGGTATGTAATATTTATTTCCACGATGATTCGGCTATACATAGGACGCCTTTATTTGCAAGTTGTTTGCTTCTTCCAGCACTTATTCCCAAGTGATTTCTGGGGTTGTTTTCCGAAAGCTGCCAAGCAATTTGTTGATCAGTGTTATTTTGTTCCTGTGTGTTTCAGCTGTCAGTTTCTCAATCAGAGGTCAACCATTCGTTGAGACCGATCAGAAGCAGCTCAGCAACTCGTTCCTCCATCTCTACCTCCCATTACAACAACTACTCATCTAACCTGAATACCAGCTCCGCGTCTGTTTCCTCTTACATCCGGCCATCGTCTCCTGCCATCCGCTCTTCCTCTTCGACCAGGCCCTCTACTCCGTCCGCCTGTGCAACTCTGTCTCATTCCTCAACCCCTTCAAGGGTCCATCCGACAACAACAAGCTCTTCCACTGAGAAGCCTCGGCCATCTGTCAGCTCGAGACCTTCCACTCCAAGTTCCAGGCCTCATATCTCAACCAGTGTATGTTCCCCTGCTGCTCCACGACAAAGTTCCCGTCCTTCAACTCCCACTCGCAGAAGCTCCACTTCTTCCTTGTCTCCATCTTCCAGTAGCTCTACTGCCACTTCGCGTGGTAATCAAAATGGCCGGACTTCAGCTCCCACCTCAAGACCCAGCTCTCCTACTCCACGACTTCGTCCGCCCCCACAGCCAATAGTTCCTGCCGACTTTCCTCCAGAAACACCTCCGAACCTCAGAAAAACCTTACCTGATCACCCACTTTCAGCAGGAAGGTCCCGACATGGTACTGCCAACACAGTGAAAGGGAACCATGATTCATTGACACCTACGAGTATGGCGAGAAGACAATCGTCGCTGGTTGTCACAAGGGGCCGGCTCTCCTCTGCAGAACCTAATGGCAAAGCCCGAGGCAATGCAAATGGTCCAGATGCAACCGAACACCGGAAATCTCCCTCGCCTGAGTTAGGAACGAAGAATCCCGTGAAGTCCATGACATCGCTGGTCGATAGAGGGGGATTTGGACGGACAATTTCCAAGAATTCGCTGGATATGGCAATACGACATCTGGTATGTTTCTCTTGGCTCGTGATTTATGACCATATTGTCGGATAATTAGCAGACTAGATATACTGCATGCTTGTAGTTTTGTCGGGGGACATCAGTGGAAATGATCAGTTCCATGAGCCTCGGTTATCATCACCTATAGTCCTTATCGTAAAGATGGTGGAACTAGTATTAAAAATGGTAGACTGATTGTTATATTAGCAGGGAACAACGCCACAGGATTAGGATTCTGGCGAGTTGTCTCATCGCCCTGTTTCATCCAAGGGAACTTTCTTACTGGAGATTGCTCTTGTCGGCTTTATCTTTCCTATTGGATTTCCAGAATTTTTGTAATGATTTTTTAGAATGAGCATCAGATATGATCGGTTGAGCTAAGTTGGATAGTCTAATTTTGATTAAAATGAGTCGTTACTGTTTATGGCTTCCCTGGCTCGGCCTTTTTTAGGTTTTGCTTCGTGCGAAGTTTTTGATTGGGTTGATGCAGGACATAAGAAATGGCACGGGAAGCATGCGTGCGCTCTCCAGCACTACCCTATTCCCGCAGAGTATCCGATCTTCGGCATCCAAGACCCAATCAATCCGTGCTGCGGGTGCCCTTAACAAGGACGACTTGGGCAACAATCCCCTCGTGATCGAGAACGGGTTCAGAACACGAGCGGCTGATAACGGGGTGGAACCAAGCAAAGGTAGGCACTCGGTGAAGTTGACGGACATAGACATGTACGAGAGCTCCCGGTACGACGCGATACTGCTGCGGGAGGACTTGAAGAACTCGAACTGGCTGCACAGCTTCGACGAGAAGTCGGACGAAGGTCCAATTTTTGAAAACGGACTGGAGTACCTCCCGGAACCGTTTGACCCCCTGTAAGGAAGGACGAAGCTTGGGGGGAGCACATATTTGAGATTATTTGTGTTTCCGGTGGTGTTTTGGGTTTTCGTGCCAAAATAAAAGGCCGCAAGCTTTGTTCCGGTCGGTAGTTATAAAATTTCTTTCATGCCTCGATTTTGGAAATCGGTATTTTATTAGAAAAAATAGTATAATTTCGATTTTTTAAAGGAAAATTAGCGTTTTAAACATTATTATTTTTATTTTTTATTTCGATAAAATTAGGGTTAGAAAAATCGATTTTTTTAAATAAAATCAATATTTTAAATATTTATTTAGTAAATTTTTTTTTTTAAATTTAACCCCATTTAACGTAATATTTTGAGTATCAACACTATTAATTAAGTAACATGTGCAGAGGGACAATTGTGGTGGTGAGACGGGGGTCAAAAGATACATGTCGGGAGTAATACATGTATATATTTTAACCTCCACGCCAATCCAATTATAACGACGGCTCTTTTTTTTTTTGTCTCCAGGTAGAAGCTTTTCCCACCTCATCTTCACATCATATTTCCTTTTGCAGTCAACGTGTTAAAGTAAGTAGTACACCACAAGAAAAATACTAGTACAACTTTAGATACTTGAAATACATAAATAAATAATGTGGGTGGGAAACGAAGAACATGTGGGATGTGATTGCATTTATGGTCGTGGGAGGAAAAAGGAGCATTTTTTTTTTTTGGGGGTGGGGGGGGGGGGTGTTTCACACGCCATTTGCCAGTGGACACGAGAAAAAAAAAAGAAAAGGGAGAAAGGGTGGTTTATGTGATGTTCCTTTCTAAAGACGGTCAAAGAAAGAAATAAATAAAACGCAAATAATTGTTTTTGTGTGTGTTTGTTTGGGGGATAGTTGCGTACAAACTACAAACCCTGCAATTTGTCGTCGTGGTAAATCCCCACCGCCCAGCAAGCAATCCCTTTACCTGATTTACCCTCCGCAGACACCCAACGACGACGACGACGACACAGCTAGCCAAAGCCAGAGAACGGGGACGATCTTATTCCCAAGTTGGGGGGAGAATATTCCCCTTTCCCCTGGCCTGGTGGGTTGTCTTCCCTCTGTTTTCTACCTGCTTCTTCTTTCTTCTTCCTGTTGTCATTGTTATTGTGATGGTGATTGTCAAGTGTTTTATGGGTCTCTTTGGGGATTTTCCTTTCTGGGTTCTTCTCTTCTTCTCCCCCCCTCCCCCCTTTATTTTTTTTTAAAAAGGTTTTCTTTCCTCTTAATCTCCGTTTCGGTTTGGATGCAGAAAGCTTTGTTACTGTCCCTTCTTTCTTTTCTGATTCTTCTTAAAAGGGCTCGTGGATGGATTACTTAATGATCTTGTTCTGGGGGGATTCGCTAGTGACAAGGAGAATGGATTAATTGTAGTTGTGTGAGATTGGAAACTGTGGTTGAAGATTTTCAAGTTTTATGGGACGATGGATTGTGTGGAGGATTTGTGATTATTCTGATGGGAAAACATTTTCTGTCCCTCCTGAACAGAGTATTAGAGATGAACCCGGTCTGGGTTTTTCGCCTTTCTGATGAATTTTTAGGAATGTCTGCTGGGTGGGAATTCATGTGTTTGTTGGGCTACATGACTCCATGTATACTTTCTTGTTGCCAGCCCCTGACATTGTTCTGATTGAGGAATACTCATTGCAGCTGAGCTGAAACCTCGTGGCGATTGTCGTTCCCTACTTGTTTGTTGCCTCACAGGCTTCTATCATGGGACAGTGTTTCCCTAAGGTACATTTTGGGTGCACCCTAGGTTATCTCTGCTTCTGCAAATAACTTTTCTTGAAAGCCGTCCGCCTCATTCCTAATGTGTGGTTGTATAGATTGTTGAGATTGATTTAATCCACCTGTGTCTCTGCAAAGATGTAATGATTCATTTTGGGGAAGCAG
Organism: Melastoma dodecandrum; assembly: GCA_029817715.1. Taxonomy (NCBI): domain Eukaryota; kingdom Viridiplantae; phylum Streptophyta; class Magnoliopsida; order Myrtales; family Melastomataceae; genus Melastoma; species Melastoma dodecandrum. The sequence goes on from JARUPY010000571.1 coordinate 93,105, forward strand.
ATTGCTTATGGAACCCCCTCGCTCTTTTTATAAGTGATCAAATGTTTGAAGTACGAGCATGGGAGTTGCTTGTTGCTACCATCCATCATATATTTGGGACTCTTATCGTCAGCCATTAAAATTGTCTCCTTGCACTAAATAGTTAGTCATTTTTAGTTTGTTGAAGTTTTTGCCTTAAGTAGTTGTGGGGTTTGATCTGTTTAGTGACACATTGATCTCAAGGACCGAGTGATTTAACTCTCGAGCCCTTTGTTTCTAATCTTATTGTTACAAACATGAAATAGTTGTTGCTTCTTCAAGAGATCCTGCCTTCAGGGTTGCAAGTCTTAAGGCACCCTCAAGCTACACTTTGCCTTCTCCTATCATGTCAGATACATTCGTAACAAGTGGGCCTTGTACCTTGCACCTATATGTGTAACAGTTCTCATTGTAATGTCTCTGAAAACAGCTCATGAGCCTGAGTAATTGTCTCCAAAGTCTTTTATCAATGATTATATATGCTCTAATACTGACTATGGATGGTTCTCATGGTCCTGACCTGTAATGGAATTTTCCTGATTTCTTGCTTCTGTAGAATGCAAATGACGGCGAAGATTCAGATCATCAGGTTGAGTTTGCTGGTGGAAATGTACACCTCGTCACAACCATGGCAAGTTGGGATCAAAAGCTGTCAGAAGCAATTAAAGACGGTAAAATTGTAAGTATTTCGAGGATCAAAATGACATGTCCTTGTCTACGTTCCATGTCTGTTAGCCAAGCTAAGGTGTTTCGTGCAATATTTTACTTTGAGCACGAATCAACTCATATTGGCTGGTTTTCCATGATCATAGAATTTCACATACAGGGATAAGACGGCAAGTTTTGATGTTCAGTTAGTTATGAATTTTTTATATAAGAAACAACTCTTTCCCATTATTTGTATGGATGTGGCTCTGTATATATATATATATATATATGTTCATTCTCTCAACTTTGGCAATGGAACATTTTGTACCTTGGGTTGTATGAGGAAAAATGGTCTCCTGTAAAGGCATCGTTGAAGTGCCATAACCATGAGGGTAATATGAATACCTAATTGTCTAAGTAAATTTTTACTTGTAGTTGGCATGTCTTTTGGTAAGCTGGTTATTTGCTCAACGGTTGTTGCAGTGAGAAATAGATATGGCATCCATGGCTCAGCTTCTTCTGCTGGGCATCTTCTGTGATTTGTTTGGTCTGGGCTTATTACATACTTATATATGTTTGACTTCATTATGTAATGTTGTTTACATTATGGTGTTGTAATTCATAATATTTCCCAAGTAAAAGATTCCGAATTCTGTAATTTTAATGTATCTATTCTTTTGGATACTTTGCTTCTGCCTGTTTCTTAGAATGGTGGTTTTCCTAACTGAACCCGAATTCAATATTTTTGGGATCATGAACCAAAACAAGCTTTATCTAAAAGCCTTCTTTGTGTTGTAGGAGCTGAAAAGTAGTGCGACTAACTTGTGCCCTTATTTCTCTCTAAATGTCCATTATAAGTGTTGTGAATCTCAATGGATATTGGGGATTTAGAAGGTGAAACTGCATGGGAACAATCATTTATTTGGAGCTTTTTTGGAGGAACTTGTGACAATTAATGCTTTGGAACAGGTGATTGCGAACTTCAGTGCTACATGGTGTGGTCCCTGCAGGATGATTGCGCCTCTCTACATAGAATTGTCTGAGAAACATCCCTCGATCATGTTTCTGCTGATCGACGTTGATGAGTTAACGGTAAGCTGCAAACTAGCCACTCCTCTAGAAATTCTTTTCTTGGTGTTGTTTCACTCTGCGTCAGAGTCACGCCTTACTATCTTTCTGCATCCAACGGCATCATAACATTGACCGTAAGTAAAGCACGGAGCTTTTCATTGGTGTCGTCTTCTCGCCACGCTTAATGCAGGAATTCAGCTCATCGTGGGACATAAAGGCAACACCCACCTTCTTCTTCCTTAGAAACGGGCAGCAAATCGATAAGCTGGTGGGCGCAAATAAACCGGAGCTTCAGAAGAAGATAGCTGCAATTTTGGAGTCGATCCCAAGCGAGCCGTGAGACGAGAATTGGCGGTGACAACAACTCCATCCTCCAGTTGTCTCCGTTTTGTGCACCTGTTGATCCGAACAATACTATTTTGCCCTGAATAAGTGTAAATACATCCGCGCTGCGGTCCAGTCGCGTGGTTTGCTTGAAAATGTCGGGCGCGTGTTGTTGAGTCTTGGAACAAATGGCACACTCTGCCAATTGTGTTTTGTTGGTGGCAGATTGGTTGGGGTCGGTAACAAATGGTCTTGGTGTCCTCCTCGATGGCCATGTTATTCAAGTTTCATTATGTTGCAGGAGATTGGCATAAAATTATTTTTAAAATTTGTAAAATAAATGAATGAATTTCTTTTAAGTAATCGGTCTCGGAATTTTTAACATCAAATATAATTTATTATGCGATGAATTTTAAATGGTGTCACATCCTCGGCCCGGCCCGGCCCGGCCCGCCCACGTCAGAATTGACCGCCTCATGGAACTTGGGTTTAAAAAATCTCTCTGTTCTGTCTGCGCCATTCCTTCCTGCCGATCCACCGACTCTGAAATCGATCGCTCCGCCGCAAGCCCAAAGCACCCCCACTTCAAAATCGCTGCTTTTCAACCGGCCAGGGGAATTTCCATCTTTGGCGTTGCCGCCGACGCTGCCGAAGGTAAAGATTGTCAATCTTTTCGCTGAAAAAGGAACTTTTCTGCTGTCTGATTCGGTGTCCCTTTGAGTTCCAAGGCTACATTTGTCCTCACCTTGCCGTTTGGCTGTAAACGTCTGTGGAGCGTCTCTTCTTTTGTGCCTTAATTCTTTGCAAGAGGATGAAGCGCCTCTAGGACTCCCGGGGATCTAGTGAATCTTGCAGGGCAACGTGAAGTTGATGCGTTATCTAAGCTTAAGATAGTCAGAATCGAATTATCTTGATGGTCGAAACGACTTGAAGAAAACTCAGGTCTCACCTTTCGTTTGTATAAGGCAGTTCTTGTGAGGAAGACTAAGAATTGTAAATAATTTTAGGCTCAAACTTGATTTATTCTGGGGAAAAGATTACAAGCTTGGGCATCATCTTGTATAAGCTAATCATGTGTTGCATGAGTCATACTTGTATGATCAACTATAAAAATGTACCCTTCCCTTCTAGTTTGTGTGAAATTTCTGTCAAGAATTAGTGATAAAAATTCTTCTCTTTCCATTAGGTTGTCTCTTTGTTAGAGTGATATTTGGGAGAGCTATTCTTTATTATAAAATGTCCAGTTTATTGCATTGACAGAAGTCCCGAGCTCAGACATGTTGATATCACGAGGCAACAACACTCCAAGAAAGCCACATGTTTTATTGGCTGCCAGTGGAAGTGTGGCTGCCATTAAGTTTGGCAATTTGTGCCATTGTTTCTATGACTGGGCGGAGGTGAAAGCAGTTGCCACACAGGCTTCTATGCATTTCATCGATAAAGCTGCTCTTCCTAAGGACGTGCCACTATACACAGACGAGGAGGAGTGGTCGAGTTGGAACAAGATCGGTGATAACGTCCTTCACATCGAATTGCGGAGATGGGCCGATGTGTTGGTCATCGCTCCACTGTCAGCAAATACACTGGGCAAGGTAATAGTTTGGGTGATATGCTGAACATGAAACTTGTTGATAGATCATTGATGAGTGATTACATTTTAGGGTTCAGCGTCTTTTATGTAGATCTTGTTGTAGGATGGAATGCTTTTAAAATCATACCCATTTGCCCCTATGAATGTCTTTGTTTTCTTTTATCTGGGTAATTAGGACGTACGAGCTTGGCATGTTGAATATCTCAAACTGGTCACTATGACACTTGCTGATTGTTTCAAACGATTCTGATTATATAGTACATTGCCATGAGAAGATAAACAGCAAATGATGCGATGCTCTCAAATCTTCATTTAGAAGACATAACCCTTTTCTCACTTCTTGGCACTCTCGTCTGTCAAACTAGAAAACGAAATAATCTGATTTAAAAGGAGTTGGTTGACCAGAGGGTGGAAACAACACACCTCTCGATGATATCACTAGGGTAGATTTTCTGTGAGAGGGAGTTGAGTTTTTATATCATTTTGCATAGTTTATGGGCGACATAACAATTTTCTTGATGACAGGTCAATCTAATAAGATGCTTGCAAACCGTTGGTTTTTATTTCCTTTTGCTTAGAAATTTAAACGAGTGAATGCCGTCAGATGCCAGCTTAATGTATCATTGTCCCTCTCACTGCTTGCTTTCATGATTGTTTGTGCTGATTAGATCTATCTTACCTCAGATTGCGGGAGGGCTGTGTGATAACCTGCTGACCTGCATTGTGAGAGCTTGGGACTACAGCAAGCCGTTATTTGTGGCACCCGCCATGAACACCTTCATGTGGACGAACCCTTTCACAGAAAGGCACCTCATGTTGATGGACGAGCTCGGGATCGCTCTCATCCCTCCCGTTTCGAAGAGGCTAGCTTGCGGGGATTATGGCAACGGTGCGATGGCCGAGCCGTCTCTGATATACTCGACCATCAGGATTTTCTTCGAGTCGCGGGTACCAAGGGTTGCTGGCTCTAACAATAGCTAGCACCAACATATGGTAAGCAGATCAGGTACGGTGGCCATCGAAGGCAATGTTTTTTCAATGCTGGAAGAGTGAAGACCCCCCTCAGGCTTCACGTTCACATGGTTTGTTGCTTTTTAACACTTGCCGTATCCAAGTATAGTTCATTTTATGTTTGTGAGGGCGAAAAAGAAGTACAACATAATCAAGGAAAGTACTTAAGCTGGAAAAGAAATTTACGAAATAAGAGAGATAATTTCGAAATTTCAAAAATAATATATTAAATTTAATCCCACTTTTTATTTTTTTCAAACTCGAATATTTGAAAAATCATTTAAGGAAGTCGAATTTATAAAATTTAATTTTGACTCATTTTTTTAATTTCAAAATTATCTATTTGTAAATTTTTTTTTCTCCTTTACATTAATATTACATAGCGTATCAACATAATTATAATAATTTGAATTCTAAAGAAGGGTAGAAACTTCCCCCATTATTTATATTTGTGTTTAGTCTTTTTTTTTAATCTTAAAAGAAAAGCACGCAGGGCTTAAGTATCGTTTCGGTTTCAACGTTAAACCCAATTAAAATACCAAGATATATATTTTTCTAAAACTCGAGAGGACTTGACATAAAATGGTACGTTTTTTAGGGTTTAGTTTTAAAACAAATTGCGATGAAAGTTTTAAAAGTTACCTAAAGCGGGTTTTTAAAATCCTTTTATTGATTAAAAAGAAGACGAATTTTAAAATTTCGTCAGTTAAATTTTTGGCAAATTATCGATTTTTGGCCCAATTTATATGCCAACTTTCTTACGTGACATGCCCAATCTCCATTTTATTTTTTGATTTAGCATAATACCCGACGTTCGTTAAGCGCTGCAGACGTGTCGTTGACGGACATTTACAATGTCTTACGTGGCTCTATTTTTTTTAGGGAAACGTTACGTGGCCAAAATTGAGAACTTGTCCATATTCATCTTGTCCGTGTTCATTTGGGTTGTTCTTGGCCGCGTTCCCTCACAGCCGACCCCCTCTCCATCGCACACCGACACTCCACCTTCCACCCCTTCCCCGCGCTCCCCTCCTTCCTGAAAGTCCCTTTCAAGATTTTCTCCTCCCCTAGATAAACCTCGAACCGAAGCCCCGCCCCGGCTCGTACCTTGTCCCTACAACCATACGAGACCCCATCATCGTCCCTGACGCGGTGGAGGGTGATGAATGCCGGGACGTTCGGCCGGACCTTCGTCCCGTCGATCTCGAGCCCAGCCTAGCTGATCCTGGGGAGGTAAACGAGGGTCAAGGACTCCGGAAACCGCTGACCGCGATGACCACCGGGGAAGCGGACGTAGACGGAGCCAATCCTGAGGGGCTGAGGGGACGCAGTTGAGTAGCTGGGTAAGAAGCTGTCGAAAGCCCTGCACATGGTGGTTTCTTTGAGGAGTAAAAGTAAGAGTTGGGTTTGTGTGTGGAGTACAGATGAACACGGCCAAGAACAATCCACCCAGATGAATACGGACAAAGAAGACAAAAATTATAAACAAACCCTAATATCAATTTCTTTTTCAATTTCTTTCCATACGTTATAATATATCTCCCGTGCATAAACGAGCTGGTTCTCAATTTTGGCCATGTAACATTTTCCTGAAAAAAATAGAGCCACGTAGGACATCGTAAATGTCCATCAACGACACGTCTGCAGCGCTTAACGAACGTCGGGTATTAGGCCAAATCAAAAAATAAAATGGAGATTGGGCCACAACTAAAACTTTTTAAACATATGCCACGGAAGAAAGTTGGCCCATGTGTTGAGCCAAAAATCGATAATTTGCCTAATTAAAAAAAAAAAAAGGTTTAAAAGAGTCTTGGTTGTAAGAGGAAGTCTTCTACGTTGGATGCCGGGCTTATTTCAAAAGTCCCTTTCTTAAAAGGCAAAATATCGATTTTTGGCCCCAAGTATTGGCAAACTTTTCGATTTTGCAAATCGTTTAAAAATTTTTCAATTTGGCCTTAAATCGATGACACTTTTGTATGAGGCCTTATTTGTGACGGACGTTAGATTTTTGACGGAAATGTTGGTGAATTATTTACGTGGCATTGACATTAATATTTTGTGTCTTACGTGGAGTTACCTGGTGGGAGGAATTACATGTTAAAATCAAATCGCAGAAATAGGGGTTAGGGTTAGGGTTCTTCAGGAAGGAGATTTGGGTTTTCTCTCCCGTGGCTGTCGTTGGCGATCCTTGAGGCTTTGTTGCACGATTCGTTGGTTTTTCTCCTCCAGGTAAGTGTATTGCGTCATTGTTTTCTGTTGTTGGTGTATTTCTGCGTGGGTTTGGTTGGGAGGGTGAGATGCGGTTTTTTTGGAAATGCATGTGGGTAGACAGGTGAGAATGAAGCGTATTAACGTGGATATGCATGTTGGTGGCAAGATTTGTAAGTATGGGAATATGGATTGTGACCTCATGGGATACTTCACGTTAGTGGCTTTTGGGCAAGATTCTGGATGCAATGTTAGGTCATTGTGGTGGCAGCTTCCCGATGGTAGTCGTAGGCAGATAATTAACGATAAGGATGTAATGGAGATGTGTGATGCATGCAACGATAGGGCCACTATGGATGTATATTGCGAAGGGCCATTGATTGAGGTACTATCTGATGATGAAGCTGTGAAGGAGGTTAGTAGCAGCAGTATTGATATCACCCTTAGTTTGACAAGTAGTGATGATTCATTGAACGATGAAGTAGGTGGGGTATCCTCGGAGGCAGGACCGAGTGTAGTTATGGACAATGTTGTTGTCGAAGACAGGGTTGATGGTAATGGTCCGAAAGCTGATGAAGTAGCTGGTTCTGTCACTGTGGAAGTTTGTAGTGTGGCTGGTTCTGAGTGTGACCAAGTTGAACATTCTGAGTATGAAAGTTCTGACGAGGATATGCTCCTGGATGATGGGTCATTCACAATATCATTCAGGAGGAAACATTTGAAGGCTGATCTGAGTACTTATAATCCAGGTTGTGATCACAAGTCATTAAAGTTCAAGCCCGGCATGTGTTTCGAGACACCAAACCAGATGCATGGCGCTGTACAGAAGTATGCCATTGCTAATGGGCTAAATATACGTTGGAAACGTAGTTCCCCAGCAAAGCAGGAGGCTACATGCGAGTCTGGTTGTCCCTGGAGGATTTATGGCTCAGGCTGAAGAAGGATGGTTCTTTCGCGATAAAGAATGTGATCGACACTCATACATGTGCAAGGAAATTCCAAATTAGGCAGGCCACAACGAAATGGCTAGCTGAGCAATTCATTGAAGGCAACTTAAGAAAAGGTGGTGTCACGGCCAAGGAAATTCAGGAAGAGGTCATGAAGAAATATACAATTGAGGTTGGGTTGATGAAGATTTACCAGGCATGCTGGCTTGCAGATGGAATGATGCTTGGATCGGTTGATGATCATTTCAAGGATCTTAAACCGTATTTGGCAGCCTTGAGACTTAAATATCCGGGGAGTTGCTTTGAGTTGGTCTGTGATTTGACACAATCAACGGGGCTGCACACAACTTTTAGAAGGTTGTTCATTGGATTTGAAGCATTGATCAAGGGATTCCTTCGCGGTTGCAGACAATTTGTTGGCTTTGATGGCACATTTATAAAGAACAAGGTTGGTGGGATCTTATTAACAGCCGTTGGCCGCGACGGGAATGATGGTATGTACCCCATTGCATGGGCAGTGGTGGAAGGGGAAAATCAACATTCCTGGCATTGGTTCCTGGAGATTCTTTTCAGAGAACTTGGGGTTGGTAGCGGCCATGGTTGGACGTTTATTAGCGACCAACAAAAGGTAGGTTGGGTTACTGTGATTTACTGTAAGGCGTTGTGTTTTGCTGTTCCATACTAACTGTTTTAAGTTGTAGGGATTGTTGAATGCCATTTCATTGCTTGCACCCGAAGCCGAATCAAGGAACTGCTCCCGACACATCTACCAGAATTGGAAGGTCAAACATAGAGGTCTTTTCCTGAAGAGTTGCTTCTATAAGGCTGTTAGATGCACAAACGAGGTTGACTTCAACATAGCCATGAATGAGATGAGCCATGGACGAGATGGTGTCCCGGGATCCCTCGAAGCGGCTGCAGATTTCCACAAACAGGGTCCCCAACATTTCTGTAAGGCCTTCTTCCACCCTTCTAGCCATTGCGGAACACATAGTAATAACATGTGCGAGACGTTCAATTCCTATATTGTTGCCGCTAGAAGATTACCATTGATTGACATGTTAGAGCGAATTAGACGGCTTCTAATGGTGAGACAGTTAGAGAAGAATAGGGCTGCTGCTAGGAGGGTTGATTTACTCACAGAGAATGTCAGGAAAGCCATTGAGTCTATGAAAGAAGGTGCTGCTAGATGGGTTGTTAAACCGTCAATGATGGAGAAGTTCGAAGTTTCAATGCCTTTGGTTGAGTCGGACAGGTTCTTAGTAGATCTTAGGGCTTGTAGTTGCAGCTGTAGGGCCTGGGAGTTACATGGCATCCCCTGTTTACATGCTCTGTCCTGCATTATGTTCATGAAATGGGACGTGGAGGATTATGTTAGTTCGTATTTCACCATGGACACATATAGAAGGGCGTACATGTATGTCCTAGAGCCTCTGGAAGGTAGAAAGTTCTGGCCCAAGGTAGATGAAGAACCAGTAAGGCCACCTCCTTACAAAAAATTGCCAGGCAGACCAAGAAAGCAAAAGAGAAAGATAAGCAAAGAAGAGGACTCAAAGACAAATGCGACAAAGATGAGTAGGACGGGACTTGGGATGGCATGTAAGCTATGTGGCAACTGCGGCCATAACAGGAGGACATGCAAGCGGCAGCCATCTTCACAGCCATCTTCCCAGCCATGCTCAAAGCCAACTTCATCCGACCAAGTTGAAGAATCTTCATTCGAATTACCATTCGCATATCCTAAATACGGTATGCCACTGCCAACGTAATTCTGATGTGTTATTACCCATCTAATATGTGTTTCGATTTTTCAGGTTCCGGTCATCACTGGAAAGTGAAGTGCAAGCTGTGTGGCCAGAAGGGACATAACAAGAGGACATGCAGCAAGAGACAGGCTACAGCAAGCTCGAGTCAAGGACCACAAGCTGAGAGAGGACCAGCACCACAAGCTGAGAGAGGACCGGGACCAAGCATGACCAGCAGCTGACCAAGCCAACCATGATAAGGACCTGATTGTTGTTTTGTCATCTGGTTGTTATGTTATCTGTGTTCGCTATGTAAGAATGAGCTTGTTATGGAACAGGATTGTAAGAAATTCATGTCCAGATCAGGTTGTTATGACAAAATGTGTTTCGTTATGAAATTGGTCCTTTTAAGTACATAATAAACATCAGTAAATAAGTCAACATAATCTCCATTTCAGTAAATAACATAACATATCCAATCACTAATCGCATAACACCTACTTCAACGATTCATATACAACAACACTAATTACACCAACTATCACAAATAGTAACACTCTCATCCATGACCTAATAAACATACATCTATTTTTTTTCATCATCTTCTGCTTGATAATCTCAGCTTCTAAATGCTTGATCAACGATTCCATAGCGCCTTCTCTCTTTTGCAAAATCTCCATGTTATCTTCTAGCATCTTCTTCTGCTCAAGAAGCTGTAATATCACATCTTTCTGTCGTGCAGGTACAACCTCATCAAACCACCTAAAATAGCCACAGTCATCATCCTATAACACACAACATCAGTCAGTAACAGTCAGCCATATGGTATACAATACGGTAACAACTACAATACCACCTTCCACATTCGACAGCGAAAGAATCGTTTCCCAGGATTAGTTCTACTCCATGATGTATACAATACAGCTCGTACCCCATGTTTGCACCTCATTTCACTACTATCACAGGATGAATTTACAGAACCAACACAAGTGTCAAAACTCCCGGAAGCACTCATCGTACCTGCGTATACGCATTTATGAAAAATAAGCGAAGCACACAGACTATAGAAAGCAGCAACAACATAACGCATTCCCCAACACAGCGCACTTACAAAAAACCAACCAAACCACCACAACACAAAAAGCATCTCAACCCCACAAACACAGCACGCAACCCCAACCCCATAAACACAGCGCGCAACCCCAACCCCAACCCCACTAACACAGGCGCAACCCCAACCCCAACCTCACTAACACAGCGCAACCCCACAAACAGAACGCGCAATCCCAACCCTAACCCCACTAACACACAGCGCAACCCCACAAACAGAACGCGCAATCCCAACCTCACATTGTTTAACTATTGAATCGAGCGAGGGAAGACAAAATCAAACCTACCCCGATTTCTAACCCAAACCCTATCCCCAATTTCTTCCCCTTCACCGATTTCTAACCCAAACCACGTAGGCCAACAAATTAAGTAATTCACACGTCGTACGCCATGTAGGCTAAGTTAACAGAGGCTAATTGACACGTCGCGAAAATCTAACGTCCGTCACAAATAAGGCCTCATACAAAAGTGTCATCGATTTAAGGCCAAATTGAAAAATTTTTAAACGATTTGCAAAATCGAAAAGTTTGCCAATACTTGGGGCCAAAAATCGATATTTTGCCTTATTAAAATTAAGGATGAATTTTTAAAATACATCCTAATAAAGTAAATTTTGAGAAATTAATATATTTAGTGAATTTGTTTTAGTCTAACCTTATATTTGTATAAAACACACTCGTTGACATAACCAAAATCCGGGGCTTTTTTAATATTTTAGTAAATTGCAGTTGTTGAAAATTATACCCGAAGAAAAAAGAGAACAGACAGCCCAAAATTCAAGCACCACCGCTAAATCTGAAATCCCCCCGGGCAAATTCCCTCGCTGTTCCGTCTGTCTGTCCGTCTCTTCTCCTCCCTTCTCTTCCCTCTCAATTCAATCCCTTCTTCTCCTCCCCGGGGATGCCCTAACTTTAATTTCCCCATTTCCTTACTACCTCTCTTCTTCTTCTTCTTCTTCTTTTTTTTTTTCTTCTTTTTCTTTGGTTTTCTTTATTGTCGAGAAAGGACAAACCTTTTCTGCTGACATCCGATTTATCATCCCCCACTCCAAAATTCACTCTCGAAAGATCTGACAGACAATCTTCCAACACCCCAACACTTCCCCTTTTACCTCATTCAGTTCGGGGTTGCGCTTCCCTGAGCGATAAGAGAGCCCGAATCACTCTGCATCCTCTGTTCATATGTAAAAATCATTTGCCTCGCCTTTGGCTCGATTCGGTGTTTTCTCTCTGTCACAGGATTGGGACGCCTGCAGGAGTATCAGCTTGTTGTTGAGTTCGTTCCTTTTTGGCTGCATTTTCTGGGTTTTGGGGGATGATTGAATCTGCTCCTCCGCGGCCATTTATTTTTATGTGGGGCCAAAGTTGATCACGGGGAGGATGCTATTAATGATTAATAATCTGAGGGAAAGTTGAGCTTCTGGGGACTTCAGATTGCACGAATCGTGCTGGCCAGATAGGGGAAAGGGGGGGGGGGGAGGTTTATGCCTTCGATTCACCAATGCAGTCGTTGGAGGATAACTATTTATGACCGCTGGTCGACGGTTGCTTTCCTCCCCTGATCCGTCAACGTTCTCGTCCTCGTCATTGGAATCTTTTTCCTTTTCGGCTGTGCAGCCGTTCGAGAATCCTGTTCGGGGTGCTGGCAGCTCTGTTGGTTGCCTTTGCCATAATGCGTCGACAAAACCATCAGCCAACAACGAATGTCTGGGTTGTTTGACAAAGGGAGAAGGCGAGTCCTCATCCTTGGGATGTCTCTCCCCTGAAACCCCGTACGTTCGTCCTTGGTATTTCCCCCCAGAAGAAGCAGTTCTTTTCTGCTGATCTGGGGCACAACCAGCAGCTGTACACATCTGGACGCCCCACGCGGGGTTCCATTCTCCCATTTGTGTGGGGTTCTATGGAGCTGCCAAGGAATAATCAGGGCAACTTGGCTGCTTTTGAAATTTCTGGAGCCCCCTCTTACGCCCAGAACGGTTTGGGTAAGTCCGGAAGGTCCCGGCATAAAAGTGGAAATCTCGAGGGCCATCATCTTTTTCAGGAAGAAGATCCGAGGTTGATTTATGTAAACGATCCGAGGAAGACTAACGAGACGTACGAGTTCTCTGGGAACGAAGTCACGACTAGCAGATACACTGTCATTACCTTTTTGCCCAAGAATCTTTTCATTCAGTTCCATCGGGTTGCTTATCTTTATTTTCTGGCGATAGCAGCTCTTAACCAGCTCCCTCCGCTTGCTGTGTTTGGTAGGTAGGACAGTGTCTCTTTTCCCTCTCTTGTTTGTGCTTTCTGTCACGGCTATCAAGGATGGCTATGAGGATTGGAGAAGGCACCGGTCTGATAGGAAAGAGAACAATCGTGAAGCCTTGGTGCTCCAGGGCACTCAGTTTCACTTCAAGAAATGGAAGGACATAGAGGCAGGTGAGGTTGTGAAGATTTGTACCGATGAGACTATCCCTTGTGACATGGTTCTGTTGAGTACCAATGACTCCAGTGGACTTGCTTACTTACAGACCATGAATTTAGATGGAGAATCGAACTTGAAGACCAGGTATGCTCAGCAGGAAACTGCTTCACATTTTTTTGAAGATCATGTGGTTTCTGGGATGATTTCCTGCGAGCAGCCAAACCGGAATATTTACGAGTTTACTGCTAACATGGAATTCAATGGGGCTAAGTTTCCCCTCAGTCAGTCTAACATTGTTCTGCGAGGATGTCAACTGAAGAACACAGAGTGGATCATTGGCGTTGTGGTGTACGCTGGAGAAGAAACAAAAGCTATGTTAAATAGTGCACCCTCACCTTCCAAGAGGAGTAATCTTGAGAGTTACATGAACAGGGAAACCATGTGGTTGTCTAGCTTTCTCTTCATAATGTGTTTGGTTGTAGGACTCGGAATGGGTTTATGGCTCGTACACCACCATAATCAGCTCGATACTCTTCCTTACTACAGGAAGAGGTATTTCATGCAGGGGAAGGATGACATGAAACCATACAAATACTATGGGATTCCCATGGAAACTTTCTTCTCCTTTCTGAGTTCTGTCATAGTGTTTCAAATCATGATCCCTATATCACTGTACATAATGATGGAGTTGGTTCGCATAGGTCAGTCATACTTCATGATCGGAGATAAGTATATGCATGATAGTAATTCTGGCTCAAGGTTCCAGTGTAGATCACTGAATATCAATGAGGATTTGGGTCAAATACGCTACGTCTTTTCAGACAAAACTGGGACACTGACAGAGAACGAAATGGAGTTTCGGAAAGCCAGTGTTTATGGGAAGGACTATGGTGATATGTTGGATCTGGAAGATTCTCTGCTGAAATCTAATAGTGCAGGTATGGGTTCTAGTTCAATATGATTCATGTAGAGGACAAGAGTCTTGCCAACTGCACTGCTGTTTCATTATGAGTTCCTATGAGTTACTTCCCTGTTTGATAACAGTCGGCGACTAGGGAATCTGGCAAACACTTTCTGCCTTCTCCATGTGAATTTGCGCAATAACATTGACTAGTTAGATGCTTTGCAATAGTAGAATTAATTTAGGCTACTTTGTGCTCTTGTCATGTGTAGAATGTTATTGGTTGCCATCTGAAGCAAGGGTCTTCGTGGGGAGAGGTAAACTAGGGTGCCCCACATCGGTAATGATGTGTGATGACTTTTTTTACCACTAGTGTAAATGTATTTTAAGCACAACTCACTCAAGGGCATTGTTGTAGCTAGTTTGACATTGGCATTCTGAAGATTGTTGTATGGTTTTGTGCATTCTAATTCTAAATAATCACAACACAGAGCAAAATTTTATTAGGGCAACGTCTGTACCCTTCAATATCTTCACCTTCACCTTCTGCAATCTTCAGCAGGTGCCAGGAAATATAAACACAAGTCTGAAGTTGCTGTTGATACAGAACTGATGAAATTGTTACACAGAGAGTTAACCGATGAAGAAAGAGTGGCAACTCATGAGTTCTTTCTTACCTTGGTGGTGTGCAATACAGTAATCCCTATTTCACTCGATGACAATGGGTCAATTGATTATCAGGGTGAATCTCCTGATGAACAAGCTTTAGTTGCTGCTGCAGCTGCTTATGGTTATACTCTTTGTGAGCGCACTTCTGGGCATATCGTCGTTGATGTCAATGGAGAAAAATTGAGGTAGATAACTGGGTCTCTCATTCCCCCCTATGATGGTTTGCATGCGTCTAGATTCACTCCTCACATTCAACAGCAAATCAAAGGGGTCATCAAAACGAATATTTTAGAAAAGTTTATACCCAGTAAAAGGTTCTCGCTTTGTAATTTAACTATCAATAACATTCATGGTTTTGAAGGAAGATGATTGTTTTACCTTAATGATCTCATATCAAGCTTAAGAGAAGAATTGACGATTTGCATAAGACAAATCGTTTCCATTTGGGAATTTCCTGTTCATTTGGATCAGATAAAAGAACATTAGTTTACAGTTTACAGTTGATGCCGGTATTGTTAACATACTTCTGCTTTTTTTTGGGGTAGAAGGGGAGGGCATTAGAAAGTAGACTATAGATACTTGACTGCGATTTATCTGCCCATGGCATTGCCCCATTTACGAGGTCAATTACACCATTCGGTGAAAAACAAAAAGTGATAAAGTTCTCCTGGTGAAGCACAACCCTTTGCCATCTTGTTCGCAACTTTGTTTTCTTCCTCTGCACATGAGTGATTGATGTCTTCTTGAAGCTAGACAAGCGAAATCTCCATTTTTCTACAATTGGGGTGATTAAGCTGTTGATTTTAGTTCAATCAGCTAGGCATGGGTTTGAGGAACCACTTGGATTGGAAGTTCCTGTAGATCTAGATTTCGTGCGAGCAGGATGCATTCTACTTTGTTGTTTGAGGAATTGTTCCTTTACAAAGGCTATTGCGACATTTTAATGGGATTTTATATCTATGGTTGCTTTGGAACCGATTTGGTTTGATCATGTTTTTTAAAAACTACCATTTTGATGCCTACATATGCGCTATTGTTATATTTCCATTTGTCTTGTCATTATGCAGGTTGGATGTTTTGGGACTCCATGAATTTGACAGTGTTCGAAAAAGGATGTCTGTTGTTATCCACTTCCCAAATAACAGTGTCAAAGTACTTGTAAAAGGTGCAGACACTTCTATGTTCAGTGTTATTGCGAAAAACACTGATAAAGCGGATGATCTGGCCCGTGAAACACAAAAGCACTTGACGGATTATTCATCAATTGGTCTACGAACCCTTGTAATTGCTGCCAAGGATCTTAGCCAAGCAGAACTTGAGCAGTGGCAATGTAGGTACGAAAATGCTAGCACCTCTCTTACAGACAGGGCTATTAAGTTACGCCAAACAGCCTCTATTGTTGAGAGTGAATTGAGTCTTGTCGATGCAACTGCGATTGAAGACAGATTACAGGAAGGGGTTCCTGAAACCATTGAATCTCTTAGGCAAGCAGGGATTAAGGTCTGGGTCCTCACAGGAGATAAGCAGGAGACAGCAATTTCCATTGGACTCTCCTGTAAACTTCTCACTTCAGATATGTAGATGATTGTTATCAATGGGAATTCTGAGACAAATTGTAGAAATCTTCTCCTTGATGCCAAGGCGAAGTATGGAGTGACATCGACATGTGCAAAGAGGAAAAACTTTGAATTGAAAAGTAGTGCAGACAAGAATGATCTTCAACCAGCAAATTATAAAACTTCCTCAGAGGTGCCACGGTGGGAATCAGTTAAAGAAGAAGCCGAAGTGAATGGTCCTTTGGCTCTTGTCATTGATGGGAATAGCCTGGTCTACATCTTGGAGAAAGATTTGGAGTCAGAGGTAAGGCATATTTATTTGTTTGGCATTCTTTGTGCTTAATATCATGATTGTCCTTTATTTATGCTCTCTTTTTGACATGCTTTCTCCATGCATTTAGTTTGATAAAGTGGTTTTGGTTTGAATTCAACAGCTGTTTGACCTTGCCACCTTCTGTAATGTCGTTCTCTGCTGTCGTGTTGCTCCCCTTCAAAAAGCTGGTATTGTTGATCTGATTAAGAGTCGAACTGATGACATGACTTTGGCCATAGGCGACGGTGAGTTTCTTGCTAATATTTTTTGTAAAGTCTATCTGGAAGGGGTATTTGTTATAATGCTGTTATATATCATTTTTCTTCATCATGCCAGCTTGATCAATGCTTGTATGAAATGCCAGCTTGTAAGATTGTGAAAAGATCACACCTTTTTGGGGCAAATGATGTATCAATGATTCAAATGGCTGATGTTGGGATAGGAATTTGTGGTCAAGAAGGGAGGCAAGCTGTCATGGCATCAGATTTTGCAATGGGGCAGTTTCAATTTTTGAAAAGATTACTTTTGGTGCATGGCCACTGGAATTATCAGCGAATAGCCTATCTGGTTCTTTACAACTTTTATAGAAATGCCGTTTTTGTGTTAATGCTGTTCTGGTAGGTTTCCTCCCAATGACTGGCACTTATGTTTTCTTTGTGTTGACATTAATTCACTCAGATGAACCTTTTTAGTAGTTTCCTCTGGGGTCCCTGAAGATTAGCCAATATTATGCCTCAAGGATTTCTTTCAAATAATTTTGATGTCCTTCCTATAGATTTATTATTTGGTGGGTTCAATTTCCATGGAAGTACTAGTCTGCTGTCTAAGTTTGGTGATAGAACACACTTAGAAATTTATCATTTTATATGTCGCTGCTAATTAAATTATTGCAGTCGAGTGCTTAAAGGTTGTTCGTCTTTGGGGGGCTTTTGGCAGGTACATTTTATGCTCGGCCTTTTCAACTACTTCTGCCTTGACCGACTGGAGTAGTGTCTTATATTCTGTTATACATACTTCAATTCCTACTGTGGTGGTGGGGGTTCTGGACAAGGACTTAAACCATAGGACGCTTCTCGAATATCCAAAGCTTTATGGTGCTGGGCACAGGCATGAGGCTTACAATCTGCATCTCTTTTGGGTCACGATGCTAGATACTCTACGGCAGAGTCTTGTTTTATTCTACATTCCTCTATTTACCTACAACGAGAGCACGGTGGATGTGTGGAGCTTGGGAAGTTTGTGGACAATTGCAGTTGTTATTCTTGTTAATATACATTTGGCAATGGACATTCAGCAATGGGTATCAATAACTCAAATGGCAGTGTGGGGATCCACCTTCATTTCCTATGGCTGTATGCTTGTGCTTGATTCCATACCAGTCTTCCCGAACTACTGGTTAGTATGCTGACTAGAGTTTATTAAGCCAACAGTTAAATTGGCCATTAACTTTCCTTGTTATTGATTGTGGATATTTCTTCATCCGTAGAGCACATTGAATGTACAGAAAAGGCTATAAAAGAGTTTCTGTTATTTGTATTACCTTTTTCAGGACTATTTATCATCTCGCAGCATCACCTCCTTATTGGCTTACCATCATTCTCATAATCGTCATCGCATTACTCCCACGCTTTCTTGTCAAAATTGTCTATCAGAGGTTTTGGCCATCTTATATCCAAATAGCCAGGGAGGCAGAGATTTTGCGCCGAAGAAACAAGGTGGGAGGTCTACCTGACATTCTTGTGCTGACTGAGTTTGAGCTCTCTGTTAGACAGCTTCCCTTGAGTTAGTTCTGCAGCTGTGATGGCACCTGGTGAAGTAATTAAAAGGTGAGCTGACCTTGCTAAGTGTGCAATAAGATTAAGATATTCATCAATTTGAGTTTGTCTGCTTTTCATGGTTGGGTTTCATTTAATTCCCCATGATCACATTGATTACACTACTTTCATGTCCGTTTGGATGCCGGCAGCGTAGTTTCTTACACAGGCAAAATGAGATATTTTGAAATGCACTTCTGGATTTAGTTTTGTCCTATACATTCCACGGTTATGGGGAAGATCATAACATGTGTTGGTTATTTCACCTTGCATTGCAGTAAGTGCTGTGTAATGCAAATGTGGGCGAGTCTGCATTTAAGAGGAGAAGAGTTAAGCATCTGACAATCTTTTACCGTGGAAGTCGACAGAGAGGACGACTGCCAACTGAGGGTCAACTCTTTCCTCATGCCTGAGCTGGCCGAGAATGTTGTGGTGATGATAGGGGAGTCATGGGCGGTGCCATGCAGGTGGCTGCTTGCTTTTACTCTCATGCAGGTTTGTGAAGTTCCGGGTGAATAGCGGTCAATCTTGGAAGTTTTGTGAGATGGGGGGGGGGGATTTTGTTGTTGTAGATAAGGAAGAGAAGGGAAGTAGTTGAGGAGGAGGGGTACAAAAAGGGAAGGAATGAAAGAATTTGTTAATGACATTCGGCCCTTAGAGAAAGCGATAATTTATGAAGTGCCAGCATTCCCTGGGCATGGTATCATCATCATCAACCTCTCTTGGTAATGTTTGTTGGTGGAACCTCAATGGTATTAAAGCAATGTTATCTTTTAGAGAAACAATAATAAAAAATGACACAGAGAGAGAGAGAGAGAGGGAGAGATGTTAGTATAAAAATGAATTGAGGAAGACTTGTTTTTCATCACGTGGTGGGTTCCATGATTTGATATTGATTTATTACATCATGTGTGTTTGTGTGTTGGGGGGGAACCTTAAGCGAGTTTAGGGGTTTTGTTTGCTGGGCTTGGGGGTGCCGGGGGGCTGGTTTTGTCGTCTACCACTCTGGCTGGGAAGTCTGTTGTACAGACTGGACTGAACTCAACTCACATTTGAATTAGGCGGTGATGTTAGGAATTAAGTGCTTTAATCTCCCATGCATCACAATTACTATTATTATTTGAAAAATCACTCGGAGGGAGGGGGGGTGATGACGAACCTGCCCTTACGTCACTCTCTCCCCTTCCGCCCGCCACCATTTACTTGTTTTTCAAATGGAAACCGTTGTTTGCTACGAGAATTTGAAAAAACCTCAACTTTTTTAGTTCATAAATTATTTCGTCAAATATGTAATAAGTTTTGAAATTTTTTGATTAATTCTAAATCGACATTAATAAGACCGATTTTGTGTTTTTAAGAAAATTGATATTTCTAATACGAATTTTCAAATTTAAAAAATAAAAAAATTAGTATTTAAACACCGATTTTAAATCATCTTAAAAGAATAAGTTTATTTTTATTTTGAAATGTGGAAATTTACACTAACCCTAATCAAGAAATTTTTAAATTTAGAACCATAATTCGCAAAATTAGCATTATTATGAAACAAAGCTTGACACCAACAACAACGATCCCGTGGTAACCGCGAGTCATGAGAATGATTATTTTCGTCGGTTAAGTTTGAAAAAAAATTGTAGAATAAAGTTTTGTGTTTTTAAAATTCCAAAAATATGTTCGGGACTTTCAATTTACAGAAAATTTAATTTTAATTCATAAAAATTTATGGCTTAAAAGTGATTTAATAATAAAATATTTTTCAGTGTTTTTCTAGGTCGCAGTTTTTCAATCAAGAAAAATACAATGTATTCATAAAATCGCCGTATACTACCATCAAATTATCAAAAGTGGTTAATCGAAAGTCAATTAATTTAGAAAATCTTTTTAAAAACTAAACCGTACACACGTATCGAACTAGTACTCCTCTGCTACACTTTTGCCCAAATTACAATCCACACGTCTTGCATCTTCTCCCTTATTTATTCCCTTGCCCTCTTCTCCACAGAGAGTCCTTCCATTTCATCAAAAAGAGATGGAAGATTTAGATCACCTCGACTGGAAGCTCACTCTCCAGGAGATCTTTCAAGTTCAGGATGCGGCTGCCCATCTTCACCCCTCCCTTTTCCATGCACCCGGGCAAGACGAGGACGGGTTGTCGGCCACTGATCGTGATGATCTGGCTCGAGCAATCACTGGTTCCCTTACCAGAACCATGTCCTTGTCGGGTCATTGCGACACCGCCGAACCTTATGGGACCGCCCCGTCTTGTTCTTCCTCTGCCGACGCTGCCTTTCTGGGGGTTCCCAAGCCAGTGGTTGGCCGAAAGATCGACGGAAGGGGACGGTACAAGAGATGGTACCTCCAGTTCCCCCTCTCTAGATATTCCCATGCTCAAGAAAGGTCCCGAGTTTCGTTGTTTATGGGGGAGTTTCTTAAGCGAGTATTGAGATGTTTACCGAATGCAGGAAATCTTGCGACTCTAGGTCAGAGATAACTCCTGCTCTAATCGATGACGGTCACGCTTGGAGAAAATACGGCCAGAAAATGATCCACGGCTCCGACTTCCCCAGGTAACAGGCTCTAATTCGATTCATTGCGTCTTGTCGAGGGTAGTTTGCCCATTCCATATCAGCTTCCGTTTCGTAAATAGGCTTTTTTTTTGGGGGGGGGACATGAACCAGATGGAGTCGGATTAAGAGATCCCGATTTTATTTTGAACTCAACTGTAGGAGCTACTACAGATGCACTCACAAGTCAGATCAAAATTGCCAAGCGGTGAAACAAGTGCAGCAAATCTCGCTAGATCCACCCTTGCACCGGACAACTTACTACGGCCACCACACTTGTAAGAACACCTCCTACCCCGGACAGTTCATCATCCCAGAAGAGGAAACGACGTTCAAGCTGGTTTCCTTCAAAGGGGACTTTCCTCGGAACACCATGGACGGGTCGTCCTTCTTGCCGTCTACCTTCTCCTCAAAGTCCAGTCATGGATGAGGCCATCGGCCTCCATGGATGTGGAGTACAACGAATAAGCCCTTTCCAATCAATTGATTATTCTATTAGTGCGTGTAAAATTCGAAATACCTCTACTTTAAAAAAATTAATTTTAAGCTTTTTTGAAAAAACGTGTAAAATAATTATAATAAAATACTAGAAATATTTCATACAATGAAAATAAAGTTGAAATGGTCAAATGGGATTTCTTCCTAATATAAGTAAAATTAATAAACCTCTGGTGGAGAGATGTGCAGGAGCTTTTGTCGTGTTTTGCAACTACTTTCTTCTTGTCCACTTCTTCATTGTTCAATATTAGTAATATCCACGGTCCAAAAAGCAAGTACATGGTACAAGTTTAACGTCTCTGCACTATAAAATCAATTGACTATAAAAGAGTAGTACGATGAACTTTATATATTGGATCGAAATATTCTTTCATTTTCAAGTAGGATTGAGTTTGTCCTTTTTTGGTAATTAACGCTTTCAACAATATATACAACAAAATGACTTCATTTCTTTCTTTTTTATTTACCTATATAGATTTCAATGTCAAATCTTAGGTCAAAAAATAAATAAATATTATAGTCCTAATTTTTATTCTTGAAATGCATATTCTTTTCCACAAGTCTTCTACATATTTCGGATAACAGTTGAGATATTACATGCATTACTAGCAAAACGATCCAACAAAATCAAATTATGATGGATTACCTAGTCTTCATTTGGTTAAATAATTTTTTCTTGGATTCGGAGAATATTTCATTTGCTCTTATACAAAAATATGCCTTTTGGAATTTGAAAATAATGGGCATAGTTTTTTTTTTCACTCTATTGAGTTTACCGAATATTCTGCTGTAGGTAATAGTTGTCCGATTCAATGTTTGAGATGAGTTAATGACGGCTTAAATGTAATAACTTGTAACCCGTTTGGTTTTCGAAATGATATTTCGAATGAAATGGAATGGGAAGGATGAAAAAAGTATAGTGAATAGGAATGGCATTGCTTTTAGAAAATGGTGCGTTTAGTTCAAGCATAAAGATGAGAACAAGTAGGGAATGAAATGAGGAAGGGAATAGACATTTCATGTCAAGGAATGGAATAAAATGAGATGAAAAAAAAAAGAGTAAGATTATTAATCCATTTCATTCATTTATCATGACTATGAGCCTACATCAAAAAATTGGGCTTCGTAGTATCCCCGACTTTATGCTACTTGGTTTAACCGGTTCGAGTCTTACAAGACTAAACATATGTTAATAAAAAATGATACTATTACAAAAAATTTTGTTTGGACCCCATCCATTATTTCACCCACCTACCGATTTATGTTGGAGTACAACGAGCAAGCCCTAAGGGCTTTGCTTTTACAAGAATCATAAATTATTATTATTATTACTACTACTAGTAAGAAAGAGGAGAGGGGGGGAGTCTCTCTTCATCATAATGACATGCAAATATGTAATCTAGGCTTATAAAATCGTTGTCTTTCACGAAAACCTGAGAATATTTTCATTTAATTATTTCGGTGTGAATGTTTGAAAGGTAACGAAGAAGAAGAAGCAGAAGGGGCGTCGCTTTCCTCCAACTACTTGTCAACGTTTATTACTTTTACCCACTCCTTCCATCTCCATCCCTTCTTCTCCTCCTCCTCCCTTAAACATCCTTCATTTCAACATACAAAATACGGTAGGGATTGGTCCAATCGATCAGGACGCCGAGGGAGAAGGCAAAAGAGAGATGGAGGAGTTGGATCACTGTGACTTGAAGCTCATTCTCCAGGAGCTCATTCAAGGCCGGGATGCCGCGGCCAAGCTTCAAGGCTCCTTGCTTGGAGCGCACGAGGACGAGGACAGGTCGCCGACCGCCACTTGGGAAGATCTGGCTCGGATGGTTGATGGTTCCTTTGGCAGAGCCCTTTCTGTCTTGGGCTATGGCGATGCCCCCGAATCTGATGGGACATCCTTGTGTTCATTGCCCTGGATTGATCCTGCCTGCTTGCTGGATCCCATGCCAGTAGTCGGGCGAAAGATTGATGAAAGGGGGCGGTACAAGAGAAGGTACCCTCATAGTTCTGGTGGAGAGATTCCTACTACCCTCGGAGAAAGCTGGAAATCTCATTGTTTCTGCACCTGCGCATGTCTTTTTAAGGGATATATTTCGTGAAATACAGTGATGTTTACTGAATGCAGGAAGTCTTGCAACTCTAGGACGGAGACAACTCCGGCTCTAGTTGATGACGGTTACTCTTGGAGAAAATACGGCCAGAAACTAATCATAGGCTCGGATTTCCCTAGGTAACGAGTTCAATTCGACTCACCTGTGTAGCCCCGTTCCTTTCCATTTTAGTTTTTGTTTCATAATTAGGTTTCGTAGGGGGAGTTTAACCAGATGGATCTAGCTATTCAGATCTGATTTGAATTCGGCATGGTTTTAACTGTAGGAGCTACTTCAGATGCACTCACAAGTCTGACCAGGGTTGCGAAGCTGTGAAACAAGTGCAGCAGATTTCGGAAGTACCTCCCTCGTATCGGACAACTTATTATGGCCATCACACTTGCAAGAACACCTCATTCCCCCAACAATTCGCCATCCCTGATGAGGAAACGGAGTCCAAGCTGATCTCCTTCGATAGGACCGCTCATAGGAACATGACAGACGAGGGTTCTTCCCGTCTGCCTTCTTCTCTTGAGGACGAGCCCACAGGTCTTATGGGAAGAGGGAGAAGGGCAAAAGTCGAGCACAACTCGCAACCTCGGCTTTCTTGAAGATAAAGAAGGGGGAAAGTAGGGTAACCCTCACGAACCACAAAAAAAAAGAAAACAAAGGAGAAATATATCTCTAGTTCGAAGGATGCCAAATTTATTTCGTGAACTGTCATCATCATACTAATCGTACATTCCTAGAGAGTGTACATCTATGTCGTCATAGAAGTTCTTCGATGATCTTGTCTTCTTTCTCGCGCCCTGTCCTGGTCTTCGCCCTCTTCTCCTTCACTTCAGTGCTATCATTTTGGAATTTCTGTGGACCTGGAAACAAAGCCGATCCGGAGCACCTTCCTTCCTCCACCCCCTGTGATGTCACTAGCACCGATTTGTGTGATTCGCTCGAGAGTCATTACAAGTGTTGCAATGAGTAATACATACCTTCTGTCTTCTTCGTGTTCGGCTAATAATCGGAATCCCCGAAGCGAAGACGACTCTGCAGGGAACGTTCCCTTTTGAATTATAGACGACGGTGCAACGTCTCCATGGTCGATACATCCCCCGATCTATGTCTCAGCAAAGTTGCACTTGCGAAAGCAAGAATTGTTACCCGGCACATATAACTAACGAATGATCGAGAACTTCTGCCCGCCTGTGATTTATGTCGATGGTCAGTAGAGTTTTTAGTTTTCACGAACAAAAGAATAGATGTATGAAAATGATGGTTAGTGTGTCGCAAGGGTGACGTGGGGGTGGTGATGTCTTACGAACCTCTTCTTACGTCATCCCCCCCCCCCCCCCCCCCACTTGGTTATATATTATATATAATTTTATCTTGGGTTGTCCAAACGGGACCCCTAATTCCAAAAACGTTCATCTTCCAATGAAATTACACGTCACCCCCACCCGACCCACCCACCAATCCGCGCGTTTCTTCCCCGGCATTTCTTCGGTAATAATATTATTCATCAAAATATAATTCTTAAATTTAAATAAATAACTTTTTGAAATCGACGTCTAAAAAGTTGTGTTTCTTTTTAAGAAATTTAGTATCTATAACACCGAGTCTGAGCATGAGAAATAGTATTAGTCGAGAAAATATTTTACAAAATAATCCTTAAAGTTGGGCAAAATAACGTTTCAAAATTGATGTTAAAAAAATCAAATTCATTTTTTAAAAAGCTTAATTATTATAACATCAAGTTCGTCTGATAAGATGAGAGAACTCAATGTTATAAGAACCGAGTTCAACCTTCATAAATAAATCTCGATTTTATAATATCGAGTTCCTCGTCTTCCCAAACCAACTCAATGTTAAAAAAATCAAGTTACTTAAGGAAGTAAACTATTTTTTTTGAAAAGGTAGATTTTTTAACATTATAAGAAAACTTTTAAAAATTAATACCTTATTTATGAAATATTTTTTCTTCCATTATTTATTCCCTAACCTCCGTTTCTTCCGAGACCTCACTCACCCTGTTGTTTTTAAGTGACGGTGTTTAATTACACCATTTAAGAAGCAGTTAATATGTTTTAGTATTATTATTGATCTGACTCGGATGGTCGCTGGGTCATTCGCCAAGTTGGGTCAGCACTGGCGCAGCCTCATCTTGTTTGTCCTCTAGTGAAGTGACCCCCTCCGCCTTTGCTGAGTCCCATGCCGGTAGTTGGGGCAAAGGTTGATTGTACAAGAGAACGGTACCATCAGAGTCGCCAGTCTAGAAAAAGCTCGAGGAAATTTGCCCAACTGCCGTTGACATTCCTTCAAACTCCTGACATAAATACTATTCCAAAAAGCATATTCCCCACCGCGTCTGGAATTTCAGGTAGTTCTGACTGAACATGAATGAAGTCTCTCTTCTTCTCTACATCAGTCAGCCCGCGGATGAACACAGGTTTACAGAAAATGAATCTGCTTCCAGTTGGGAAGACCCAACTACTCGATTGGACCATGGGGCACTTGTCCAAAATGTGTGAAGAAAAATAAACGAGGCTTTGTCTAAGCGTCTGACTACGAGGAAGTATAATTGTACATTCCTATCAGCTTTGCGACGTCAATGGGAAGTTGTGCGGCCTGTATAGATAAAATACCCCCATCGAGATGCCACAACACAGCAGCAAGGTGATAATCAGTACAGGTGAGATGCATAACTTCCAAACAAAACCACGCGACCATTATTTCAAGTCTAATGCATATGTTAGAACTGTCATTAATCTTATTACGGTCATTAGGAAACTCACGAAGGATGGCCTCTGCAAAAGACAGCAAGATCTCCGTTAGACATGTCTTAAAGAGGCCCATCATATCGCGTACCAGATTCCTCATGTTAGATGAGGGTGGCGGCAAAGAGATGAAAGTACCAACCTGAAGCAGAAGTCTTATCTCCCTCAAAGATATTATGCCCGTAATCACTGCAGATTAGCAGTCACATGAGAGTTAGATCCGACATATTTGGAAAAATTGATGCTCAATTGCTCAACTATCTGAGCTCATCAGCTGCACGCTTTATTAATGTATATCATAACATCATCATGTTATGTTGAAGCAGCAAAACAAACAAAATCCAGAAACATTTAACATTACATATAAGTTGGATTCTCACAGTTTACCTTCGATCATTCATCCGTTGATCACCCTTCTTCCTCTTGGACATTTTCCTATAACTAGCTTCCAGTCTGATGACCACTCGGACTAGCCAGAGGGGCCTTCCCATTTCCAGCACCATGTATCCCAACGATATCCCCATCCCCATCCCGCTCCCGAAACCAAACAGCGCGTACTTCCACTCCAGCCACCCTCCGCCCTCCTCTTCACCGTCCTTTCCTTCCGACGATGGCTGTACTCCCTGACCGCACGACCTCGTGAGCGGAATACCACAGAGTCCAGGATTTCCTTTAAATTCGAAAAGGTGTCGATTTGTCCTCCCAGTGGTATAGGCCCCGTGAGGTTGTTACTTGAGAGGTCCAAAAATCCAAGGGATGTCAGCTTCACCAATTCCTTTGGAATTTCTCCTATCAGATGGTTAGAAGAGAGGTCCAGTGATTCCAGATTTGTCAAGTTCCCGACGGATGGAGGGATCAACTCTGTGACGAAGTTGTGAGAGAAATTCAGACATTTGAGCGATTTAAGTAATTCAATGCTTTTAGGAATCTCTCCGTGAAAGTGATTGCTCGATAAGTCGAGCATCGCAAAATGGACATTGATCTTCACCATTTTCATCTCGATCCCTTTCAAGTCGATCGCCACTGAGTAATATTCCCCAACAATATTTGACCGTAGATATTGTTCGCAAAAATCGTAATTATTGTGTCTTGTCATGCCGAACATTTCGATGATGAATTCATCTTGGAGATTTCCATCGAAACTATTGTGGGAGAGGTCCATGATGCTTGCCATGGGGAAAGGATGATTTTCCTTGGAAATAATAACACGACCGTGGAAATGGTTGGATCTTAAACTGAGCACCTTCAATGGGAGATCCCCCAGCCAATTGGGGAATGAATCCTCTATTTGTTGTTGGCAACATCCAAAACTTCCAATTGTTTACAATGGGATAGAGATCTCGGCAATGGGCCCTCGAATTGATTTCCGCCGAGATCAAGTGACATCAACGTACTGTCTTCATGAAAAATCTCTGAAATCTGACCTTGAAAGTCATTTGCCCGAAGGTTCAAGTAAAAAAGATCCCTAGTGACGTTTTTCAAGCAGTCAGGTAGGGCCCCGGTGAGACTATTATTGGACAAGTCTAGCATAATAAGATTGGTAGCATAACATAGTAGTGAAGAGAGGCTCCCAAAAAATAATTATTGGAAACTGAATAATAGTGAGTCTCGACAGTTGGAACTAGAAGAGGGCCTTCGAATTTGTTGTCAGATAAAAGATGTCCGGAGGCCACTGACCTACAAAGTTGTTGGCCCTCAAATCAATATGAGAAATGGATGACGTGGATAACCAGGTGGGAGGAGCACCGCTCATGCGATTGTCGCGGACATCAAGTCAATCCAAAGTTGTGCAGTTGGCACGGGAGGGTGGCAGATACCCACTCATGGAATTCGTTGCCAAATTCAATGAACTTAAACTCGTAAGGTTACTGAGACATCGAGGGATGATACCTGTCAAATAATTTTGACTCATGTCTAATTCAGCCAGAGAAGTTAGGTGGCACATGGATGAAGGAATACTCCCGCCGAAGCGATTATTCCGTACTTGAAAATCTCGTATAAAAGTTAGAGGCATGGGGAGTGACCCTTCCAAGATGTTGTAGCTGACATCAAGTCTCCATAAAGATGTGAGGTTGGCCAAGAAGGGCGGTAGAGGCCCACTCAATGAATTTCTGCTCAAGTCCAACACCTTTAATTCCGTAAGATTAGCCAGGCACAGAGGAATGACTTCCATAAAATTATTTTGAAACAAGTATAATTGGGGCAAAGAAGTCAGTCGGCAAAGGGATAGAGGGATGCTCCCGCTGAAATGATTCTTCCATACTTGAAAATCTCGTATAAAAGCCGGAAGCATGGGGAGTGGCCCTTCCAAGTTGTTGTTACTTACATCAAGTCTCCACAGAGATATACAGTCGAAGCCCTCCCTTGCCAAACGAACGATCATACAAAAAATCACAACTTTTTGTAAACCTCTTCAAATTTTATGAAATTTTACCAGAAGCTAGAAAACTTAAATTTCATCCATAATGTCAAATTTTAGAAAAAACTAACATGTAGTGTGCTGCCAGTAAAACGATGAATGGGGCTGTTCAAACTGGACATGTTCTAGTCGGACAGCTTATAGGGATGAGTTTGACTCCCGTTGACTGTGAGCCTAAGTTGCTCAAAATGAGAAATGTAAAACATAAAAGTTTTCAAGGATTGAAAATTATAAGATTTCAATTTCAGTCCATTCAGAGTTCAGATGAGAAAGTTATGCCTTCTGGAGCACAGACAACTCATCCTGCCGCTAGAAGGCAAGAGGTAGGGGAGGACCTCGTCTTCTCTGAATTGTTTGACCGACAGATGGATCCGAATGCAAAAGCTCAAAACATAAAACTTGTGGAAAACTGAAAGACAGTTCTGGAGACATAAATTTCATAAAATTCCATTCCTTCGTTTGTAAAATACATAATTTTCTTTGTAGCAGTACTTGTCTGTTGCAGGGTGCAATGGCATTTGTGTCCACTGCACTCAGCTAGTAATATGAGCAGATTTTGTTGCTCGAATAAAAATTTTCAAAACATGAAAGATTTATGCCAATAAAAGAGGCATCGGATGCAACAAATTTCAAATGAAACGGAGCCTTGGTGTTAAACTTGTGTTGAGAAAACCGAGTCAGTCTTCCTGCTCATGTGCAGACCGAGTCTAACTCACAGTCCAACGGACAAAACTCAACCGAAAAAACCTCAAATGAAAGAATTTAAAACACGAAAGTTTTAGATAACTTAAAAAGGAAGTAATACCAAGTAATTTCAGGTAGATTCGAGCAGCCCAGACGAAGTTATGTCCTACAGAGTGCGACTGCTGCCTCGTAGATGCACGAAACGTGTCAGTTTTACTCATCAACATTCAAGGACCAAAAACGTCGGTTAAACATGTTTTTTTGGGGAAATTGCCAACATGAAAGTTGTTCCTCATTAAGAAAGGGATCCAAGGAGTCTAAAATCATCTCAATCCATGCACTGAGTGAAGAGTTATGTATAACAACACGAAGCAGCGACAGCAGCGACGGGCATGTAAACTTCAGCATGCACTCCTCCAAAGAATCGGCCATAACTCAGGCTATACATGTTCAATTTTGACGCACAAACTATCCACACGACCAGGGAAGAGAAAGGAAGAGGATAGACCTGAGTAAGCTCGATTCCGTGGCTGGACGGAAGAGCAGTGCCTCTGAGAGCGGACTGCCGACACCTTGCTCTCAATTTCGGGGACGGAGCAGGCTGTTGTTGTGCATTCTAGTTAGTCGAAGCCTGTAGTCCATCTCGAGACCACTTCATGAAGCTTCTCCCACCTTAATCTGACCTGCACAGGTCATTAGACACATTAAAATATAAAATGGCTTTTCATGGTGTTTAGACGCAGCCGCGAGAAGTGTTGTTCGTCGTCGTTGTTGACAACGGGGCTGCCGTTGACGATGTTGTACAAGTTCGAAGGGCTTGCGGCTACTGCTACAAGAGGCGTGGCTTCCGTCGTTGACACCGGCGTGATTCCTCGTCATCGCTACATGTCGGAGAGCCGACCCTACCTTGGGGCTTAGTTATGCCGGTTGAACATCGAGGAAAGTGAGGTTGGGTCTTCTAGATTAGGGAGAATCGACCTCCCCAGAAAAGAAAGCCACCCCCCCCCCCTCCCCCCCTTTTAAAAAATGAAAGAGCATCATGGTAACGATAAGATTGGAGAAGATATCTCAGGATGGGCTGTCCAAGAGATAAAAACCCTGTTTCTGAGCTCCCCATCCTTCTTTGCAGTGAAGTTATGGTGCCGTGGCGCCGTAATGGGGTAACGTCACCTTTTCTTCTCCCTTTCAATTTCGGGCATTTTTCTGACAATTTATATTCCAAGAGTTGCTATGTGTGTGGGATCGTCACCCTATGCCTCCCTCCTTTTTGAAAAAAAGGTGCTACGGTCGTCGTTGTGTAACGTTTGTTAAAATTATTCTGACGAGCATTATCAGTCATGTTTAATTAGCTTTAAGATTAAATTTAAATTTAATCACATACGATTAAATATTAATAAATGTCGGTTAATAACGTTGCGAAATTAACCGATTTCATCGACCCTTTCGGCTTTGAGAACTCATCGAGTACATGTATCATGTCACTTGCAATTTGGGGATCTACATTCGTCTTGTAGATTGCCATTGAAACTATTGCGGGAGAGGTCATGATACGAGCCATTGTGAAAGGATGAGTACCCCTGGCAATATTTACATGACCACGAAAACGATTGGATCTTAAACTGATGACCTTCAAGGAAAGATCCCCAAACCAATTGGGGAATGAATTTATTATTTTGTTGCTGCCAACGTACAGAACTTCCAAATTTTTGCAATGGGATAGAGATCTTGGTAACGGTCCCTCGAATTGATTTATGCTGAGATCAAGCGACACCAACGTACTTCCTTCACGAAAAATCGTTGGAATCTTACCATGAAACTCGTTTGCATGAAGGTTCAAGTATAAAAATCCCTAGTGACATTTTTCAAGCAGTCAGACTGGACCCCACTGAGACTATTATTTGATAAGTCGAGCAACTAAAGATTAGTAGCATTACATATTACCGAAGACATCTTCCCAGAAAAATAATTATTGGAAACTGAATAATAGTGAGTCTTGGCTGACGGAATTAGAAGCGGGCCTTCCAATTTATTATTCGACGGATCAATATACATTAAAGAAGCTGGCCAGAGAAAGATGTTTGGGGGCCACCGACCTCCAAAGTTGTTGGCCCTCAAATCAATATGAGAAATGGATGACGTGGATAACCAAGAGGGAGGAGCACCGCTCATGTCATTGTAGCCGACATGAAGACTCCCCAAAGATGTGTAGTTGGCAAGGGAGGGCGGCACATGCCCACTCATGGAATTCATTGTAAAATTCAATGATATTAAACCCGTAAGGTTACTTAGACATCGAGGGATGACACCCGTCAAATAATTTTGACTCAAGTCTAATTCAGGCAGAGAAGCTAGGTGGCACATGGATGAAGGAATGCTCCCGCCGAAGCGATTATTCCGTACTTGAAAATCTCGTATAAAAGTTAGAGGCATGGGGAGTGACCCTTCCAAGACGTTGTTACTGACATCAAGTCTCCACAAAGATGTACAGTTGGCAAGGGAGGGTGGTAGCAGCCCACTCAATGAATTGTAGCTTAAGGACGGGTCCTGTAATTTTGTAAGATTACCTAGACATTGAGGAATAAGTCCTATCAAATTATTTTCACTCAAGTCTAGGGAGGACAGAGAAGTCAGTTGACATATGGATTGCGGGATGCTTCCGTTGATAATATTACCATCAAGAGACAATAACTCCAAGGTATCAATTCCGATCCTCCATAGCCATCCGGGGATCTCTTTAATCTTGTTCCATGAGAGCTTTAGAAATCTCAGTTCCTTTGAGAGAGACAAAAAGGAAGGGAACTTGCTCAAACTGCAACCTCCCATATTCAATTCTTGGAGCTTCAACAATGATATCCCATGGTTTGCATCATCACCCGAGACGGAGGTCCTAGTTAGATCGAGTAAGTGGAGATTCTCTAGGGTCCACAATATCCCCAAGTTAAAGCCCACCGTTGAAATTATTATACGATAAGTCCAGGTGGGTCAATCGCGAGAGGTTTCCGATTGGATTGGGAACGGTGCCGGTGAAAGATAAACCCCCTAGGGACAAGTAATCAAGACGGGGACTCCAGTTGGATACGGGAAGGGTGACGGTTAGATCGTAATTTAACCATAAGTCAATGACTTGAAGACTTGGCAGCCCAAATATATATTCTTGGAATCAAAGAATAAAGCTTGAGGAAAATCAAAGAAGAAGAGAAGTTCATAAAGGATGTAGGAGTGACCGTGGACATATTGACAGACCCAAGATTGAGTTCCTCCAACTGAGTCAGGTTGCTGACGAGCATTCTCATGGTATGATCTTGCATCTCTAGCCCATGAAAATTACAAGAGAGATTGAGGGAAATCAGCTTTGACAACTGTGAGATTTCCGTCCGAAGGATGCCTGAAATGTTCGAATAAGAGAGATCAAGATACCCCAGCCGCGTGAACACTCCAATCTCTGGCGGGACGGCAGAGCCAAGGAGGTCGTTTCCAGTTTGGCAATAACTTTACCATCTACTCGATGTCCTGACAAAATAATAAAAAAACTTACACCAGAGTAAGCAAAATAAACAAGATATGGTAAACGTCAATTACTTTCCAACATAACTTTCTAGCATTTGCATGATGGCTGGACCTGAGTTGATCTCCTATAATAGACATGGCAGGACCAATAAATTTTTGGCAGAAAATCTACATGTATTTAGACTGACAATACCGACTCAGGGAGGACGTCATTATTCATATACCATGAAGAGAAACGCAGTCATTCTGAGCAAAAAAGTTCTCCACCATGTAACAAACGGGAAAGGCACATTATTGTACAGTTTTAAGCAGAGGGACACAGTTCTCTTCCTCATCGGAAAATCAGGTCAAGAAAGTAGGACCCGGAACCATATAATGGAGCCGATCTGCCACCAAAGATATCAGCTA
The DNA here is from genome assembly GCA_029817715.1 of Melastoma dodecandrum. Classification (NCBI taxonomy): domain Eukaryota; kingdom Viridiplantae; phylum Streptophyta; class Magnoliopsida; order Myrtales; family Melastomataceae; genus Melastoma; species Melastoma dodecandrum. The sequence continues at coordinate 126,378 of JARUPY010000571.1, forward strand.
CTGACTAAAAGGCTACTTTCAAATTACCAGGCTCGATAATAGCCCAACAAAGCTAAAAAAAGAAAAATGTGCATGGAAAATCTCTATATTAGGAACATGAACAAGATCTGGAGGGGAGCTATGCCATGATCCGATAAAACATACAATTTGAGCCAAGATATAAAACAAACAAGCCTTTATTATTCCCCTAGATGGTCATCTAAGATAATAAAATCATTATACCTCCCGAAACGCTTAACTAATGCTACCTATCCTTTCACTACCAAAAAAATCATCATACCAATACAGAATTCGGGCTGATAACGAAATCTAGCAAAGAGTTCTCTCTCCCTAGGAAAGTTTCGATCACATCCAATTTGGATGCACCGAGTAGCTGAGGGCTTAAATTCCAAGGAACACATATGCATGAAAATGGAATGGCAACATATGACAAACAGAAACCATGTTGTTGAAAGATGGAAAACAAGGACAATTCATGGGGGAATATTCTAGGTTCTTCCGAGGTTTTGTAGATTGAGGTCACAACACAGAGGATTCGTGATTCATAAAATGTCAAAATAATTGTTATAGGTTTATCAACTAGTTAGGAACGATAGCAAAAAGTAGACACTCGTTCATTTATATGTATCAGTTCAAAGATGTTCAAAATATTTTGCAAGCACACTGTCGGCCAAAAGTTCTTTGAAAAAGGAATTCTGTCATTTGCCAGCATGTATTGTTCTTTATGGGAAAACAATGTTTCAAATGTACATGAATTATAACAGACTAACCTGCTTGGCCTTTCAAGGCAACGGGTGAAAAAAATTTCCGCTTTTGTATGATCTCAAACTAATCACGGCCAGAGCCAAAAGAGTGCCACCAAGGATAATGCCGAATCGAATTGCAGATATGCTACCAGTCAACATGAAAGACAAAAATCCACCAACAGAAAGAAGCCGTCCTGCAGAACATCCAAGTAGGATGGAATGTAACAGTGACACATAAAACCATTAACAGGTACAATGAAATAGAAGTCCTAATTGAAGACGAATTGCTTGGGAAATATACTCTAGTTCATTTGGGAACGAAAAGTAATGCGAGAAAATACTATATCTAAGAAGCCACAATACTCTTTGTTATAGCACTGCAAATCGCTATAATGAAGGAGAAAAGGTTACTGTACCATATGGAATCCCATGTTAAAAGTCACGGCCATTGGAAATATCACTGAGGTCATCTGTAGGAGAAGAAAATGCTTCAACAATGTCCTTTACCGAGTTGGGTGAGTTCTCTGCAGCAGAAGCCAAATATTGTTTCCCCTCCCTGCCGAGTTCCTTTGCCGCTATGCTCAAATCATACTGTGCCTTCTCGGCTTGAATTTTGAGCTTCTCTGAGGTGTCTCTAAGGATGACCATGGCTTTCTTAGAATATAAGTCATGGGCCTCCTGAGACACTCTTTGCATCTTCAAAGCTTGCTCTTTGAAGGCAGCCAAAGTCTGCTGCCAAGCCTCCTTGGATTCTTCGGCTTCTCTCTCAAGGTCATCCTTGTCTTCTTCTACCTCGGCTCCTCGATATTTCTATGATCAAAATAAGGCCGTACAATTGCAATCAAGAAGGCCGTACAATTGGCTCATAACATCTCCTCACTGCATTGCATTGGATGGAGTTGGAATACTTACAACGACAATGTACTAACACCTCAAGAACCATCAAGTCGCAGCCAACCCGCAAAGGACATGCACTCATAGACGTCGACGAACTTTGTTCCTAGTAACATTGATCCACAAAATAATTTGCGAAATAGGTCGATCAAATCTAAAATTCGTAGGCTAATGCCAGTAGCTCTGAGTTTGTTACTCATAGTTAAGTTTTCAAAGAAATTGTGAAACTCTAAGATTAGAACTCAGACTTTCACCGTGTGTCGCTAAGTGCAAGGACCTCTGAGTCACCGCACGCCCCAAAACACTCAGTCTTTGAAAACTGTTAACGAATTTTAGGTTTGACTGACCTATTTCGCAAATAATTTTACGGATTAACGCCACCGAGGAACAATGATCGGACGTCGACGAGTCAGACAAAGACACAATAGAGCACATCACCAACAACAAGGTCGCAAACTAGAAGAACTCCTCTAATTTGAGGCGCCCCCTCTTTCCCCCCGCGGATTCAAACGCAGGCATTGTGGAAATCAACCGAGTTAATAGGGGGAGGGGGAAGTATTTGGAGGGCTTACCGAGTCCTCCTCGTGGGGGAGCGAGGCGGTGGCGGGGGAGAAGCCGAAGGGCCTCCCCCTTCGATCGAGGGAGGCGAAGCCCAAGGAGAAGCAGAGAGAGGGAGGAGGGCGCACGCACGGGAAGCAGGGGAGGAGGACCGAGGAGGAGTAGCGGTCGTCGTCGTGGATGAAAGGAAGAAGGGTTAAAGTGGGGACGGTAATTGAGGAAGAGGAAGGACTCGGTCGCGGTGGCCATCCTTGGTTCGAGTCTTCTTCTTCCTGCTTTGTTGCTGAAGAAATAGGTGGGGGCGAGGCTTCCGAGAGAGAGAGAAAGAGAGAATCCAAAAAACCAAAGCTGACGGACACGACGACACACAGCCACCGGCCCTCCCGAAGGAAATCCCGTATTTCAGTCTCGTCTCCTCCTGCGGACACTAACAGATGTTGTCGGCTACAACACAGAGACGAAGAAGGAAGGCCCCCCCCCCCCCCACCAAAAAAAAAAAAAAAAACACTTCTTTTCTCCTGCCTCAAGTAAAAAGAAACCTGAAGTATCCATCCCTTCCTCGACTCTCGGTTAAATCCCACGACGAATCTGGATGCGATGCCGGCATTTGACAAACCCGGGGGCAGAGGCATTCTGCCGTGATGGCTATAACAATCACAAGTCAAAGCAACTATATCAGAGGTCCCATTTGCGACCATCGGGACTGGTGTTTCGCAGCAGGTCCTCCACTTTTATTGGAACGGTGAAAACCAAAATCCATTTAAGTCTAGTTGAATACTTCATCTGCGTCAATCAGTTTTAGGATGAATATGTTATTTCAACGGATCCGATATTACTAACACAGTATCAGGGCACCCAAACGATGCAAACCTGGAGATATATAGACATTGTCCATTAGAAGTAAGCAGGGGCACCAGCACGTTGAGGTTTTGCCGGTCGGGGAAGTGCCAGAGGGCCTGGGACATCGGTTTAAACGCCCAGCGTATAAGAGGAGGAATCAAATAGCAAGATGACTAAATTTCGTTGATATCATCATCTAAACACAAATTTCCCAGATCGAACACCTTTAAGCTCGTTAGTAGTTTTGTAATTCGAACGCGTCGGTAAGTAGGTAATCTTCTAATGGCCTAATCTATCTTGGTATAGCGGATGCACTAAATATTTGCTAGGGTGGATTAGGTTTCTGTTGTAGCACAACCGAATTCACAATAATGCTTTTGCAGCCTAACCAAACCAATAACCTTCCTGATTAATTAAGTATAAAAGCAGCGACTTACATGCTCAGTGGGTCTCTCTCCATGCCCTTCGACATTAAATCTAGCATAACCCCACAATATCCGGCAAGAGGTTATTCCGACCGACCGACGACTTGACCTGCAGTCCCCCAGTCCACGAGGAAGAAGAATTAGTTCCCCTCCGAATCTGCTCTCTCGACGACATCCTTAAGCAGCAGCGTCAAGTTCACGGGGCCAAGGAATTGGATGTTTAGGACCATTTTCTTTTCTCTACTTCTTTGACAGCTAAAGCCGGCCTTGTAGTAGGGGAATCCATCCATGGAAGGAGGAAGAACGGTCCCGGGTATTCGGATAACATCTCCCAATTCTCATCAACTCTAACAACTTACTATGATCCAAGCTTGCTTTTTTTCTTTTCTTCCTTATCCTTGGCTTACTCAGAAAGTAGGGAAAGAGATGCTTCTCCCTTCCTCGTTGAATATGAACGTCCATTTCTAGCTGGAATCTTACCCAACATTTCATGCTTTTTTTTTTTCTCTTTTCCATTGCCAAAACCCTCAGCCCATAATATCTGTTTGCCAGCTTTTTCCTCGCTCTTTTACAAGTACCCTTTTCGTCATCCGCGGTCGCTCGGAAATGAATATCCCTCGCCGGCGTTTGCTCAACGTGCCCCCTCCATCTTCTGCCAATATCAAGCAGCCCAACCAGACGGATCAAAGGGGTGCGCCCGGGGGCGGAGACACCTATGCTAGTGAGACGAACTTCGACACGAACATGGTGATCATCCTCGCGGCACTGCTCTGCGCGCTAATATGCGCTCTGGGGCTGAACTCAATCGTGCGGTGCGCGATGCGGTGCGGCAGGAGGTTTGCGCTGGAGACACCTGAGCAGGCTGCAGTGAGGCTAGCGACCACTGGACTCAAGAAGCGGGACCTGAGGAAGATACCTGTGGCGGTTTACAGATCGGGAGGGAACCCGGGTCCCCCGGCAGCGGCCACGGAGTGCCCCATCTGCCTGGGGGAGTTCCTTGATGGGGAGATGGTGAGGGTGCTCCCAGAATGCTACCACGGGTTCCACGTGAGGTGCATAGACACATGGCTAGCATCTCACTCTTCGTGCCCGAATTGCAGGCACTCGTTGCTCGAGAGAGGAAGCACTAGCGCCACGGCAAGGGTGGCCGCGACTGTGGACATGGTAAACGTGGTTGTGAGTTAGATAGGGAGGCCATCCTTGTTTTGGCTTTGCCTTCTCCAAAGTTTAGGAAGTACGAAAGCAGGATGTGATCAGACTCGAACCGTTGTGATGTTGAGGGGCTGTACCTAAGTGCTAAGACTCCCATTTGCTTTGGCCGTGTTACTCGACATTTCGTGATAGTCAAAATATTTTACGTTTCACGATATATTCGACTATACTCACAAAATTCGAAAATTTTTCCATTGAAATTCTACCAATTCCTCCGACTACCACCTTAATCAAACACACCCCAGCGGATGAAATCAAGTCACGCCTGGATCAGGTAAAAAAAAAAATAAACCAGCAATTAGAGGAGTAGCCTAGGCTATATATATTAGACTGGACTCTTTTTTCTATTCGAGCTGGCAGTGGCGAATGGTTTCACTATCGGTTTTACTAAACTTAACTGGGCTCTGATATGATGTTAGAAATCGTGGTCGGAGTTCCACTTTACCTAAAAGCTAACAATTAGACGAAAGACCTCGAATCTGTTTAAGAATTTTACTCGGACTTTTCCTATCCGACATGTAACTATTTTAAAATAGAGTCATTCCAATTCGTACCAAACAACCCAAATGATGATTACGATGACGATAAGACATATATAATCACGTGATCCATTAAAAGAAGTCCGATTTCTCAGCTCATAATTAAAAAAGAAAGGGGATGGGGGAAAGAGGAGACGACAGCGAATGAAATGAAGAAACCAATTTAAGCAAAAATTATTTGTACCCCAACCACCACCATATCCCAACTTTCTTTTATTTTCCTTTTCTTTTTCTGGTTTGGACATGTTTTGTGTGTTGTTTGCCCGGAAGACCCAACAAAACGAGCAGTGGGCGTCGTCGGACCCTACGGGAATGTCCGATATCCCAAAAGATCCTTTCTTAAAGTCTCCCCCGGTTCTTCGTTCCCATGGGGGAACCAAAATTCATTAGTCCCTTTTTCTTTTTAAAAAATTCACCACATTTACTACTAATCTCCTTGAAAACGTGATCTGAAATAGATGAAGGGAGTTGAATAGTCCCAGTCCCCCCCAAAATTTTAGAAGTTTGTTATTCGCTTGTAAAATAATTTACGAAATAAATTCGTAAAATTTAAAATTCGTCGAATAATAATGTTAAAAAATTTTGAGTTTAAAACTCCGACTTTCATTTGACACTAAATGGGTGGACGACGAGGATGTTATTTCATTATTTGTTTAAATTGTGAAAACTCGAAGAGTTCTTAAAAAAATAAATTCAAAGTTGTTGATACCGGTTAACGAATTTTAAATTTTACGTACCTAGTAAATTATTTTATGGATCAAAGCTGCCGAACTTTATTGCAGGAGTGGAATAAGTGAAAGAAATATCGGAACGGTAGACACGTGTCGTCCGGACAAGCAACGGGGAAGTCATATTTACTACCAAAGTTTAATTGTCCAGAAAAATACTCTCTCTCTCTCTCTCTCTCCCCCCTTTTCTTGGTTATTGAATGAGAAAGCAACAAACACCGGGAGTGAGAGAGTGGGGTCGTGGGATTTGATTGGATTGGACACCAAACGACGAGAATAACTAAAACCCTGATCTCTCTCTCTTTCTCTCTCCGCTTTTTGCTTTTCTGAGAGGGGAGGGAATACCTTCTTCCTCTTCCTTCCTCCTTCTCAACGCTCCATTTCACACCCATCAACTACAACACGAGAACTGTGCTGTGCTACCCCTGTTTGATTCCCTTCTTCTTCTTTAGTTATAGTGTTGAGGGCTTAGTTTGTTTCCTCTTTACTTCATCCCCACACTTTTCTTTAAAAAAAAGGAAGAAACATTTTTTCTATCCCTTTCTAGTTTCCCATGTCTGTTTTTTATCACTTTCCTTTGTTTTGAAGTTTTTGGTTTTATTTTTTTGGTTTCCACTTTCTGGCTTTTGCATGCCCTTGTTGTTTGAGCAAAATAAAGGTGTCGCGTGGGTGGGGAATCGGTAAGTTGGGTCTTCTCCTCTGTTACTGAGGTTAAACGGTTTTCTGGGTGATGTGGGGTATAGGGAGGAAGAGAAGGATGATCGTGCTTGCTGGTTAGGACGGGGAAGGAACAGCCTGGGATTTGTTCCAGCTGGTTTAGGGGAGATGGAGAAGTCTGGGGGGAGTGTTTGAGAGGGGGGGGGGGGGTTGGGTTTGTGTGTTTGTGGGTTAGATAGGTCGAGGGCTGTAACCATGGGCTGTAACCATGAGCTGTAGCTTAGATTGTAGGGAAAGGCAGGAAAGCGGCAGGTTCGAGTATCAGGTCTCGAGGAGGTCGATTGAGGCCGAGCTAAGATCACTCATGCAGAATGGCTCGGTTGCTGCATCTCCGGCGGAGTCGTTGATAGACGATAGCTTGTTGGTCGATCCCAAGTCGTTGTTCATCGGGTCAAAAATTGGGGAAGGAGCTCACGGGAGGGTGTACGAAGGAAGGTATCTTTCTTCATGTTGATGTGTTTCGGTTAAGATTTCCGATTATGAAGAATGACTCCCTTGTATTTCGCATGCCTTGCTTTCTGTTTGTATCCACGACAATCCATTGGCACTACCTTGAACATCGACTGAAACTGATTAATTAGGGTTGATCAATTTCTGATATATAGTAGATGCATAGAGCCTCAAGAAGTTAATGAAATCCGAAAATCCATATCCATGTTGTTGATTTCTATTCTCATATTGGAATAGTCTACCTTTGCCTTTTCATATTAGCAGATTGCCTGCCCATTTGGAATCGACTTTCTTTTGTTCTCCGATGAGTCGTTTGCTCTTGTTTTGCGTTGTTCTATTTGCACTTCTAAAACCATAACGGGTCTACTTGTTAGGCGTGTCTTGTTGAATGGTTATAGTCCAATGATGTCTCAGGTATGGAGATCACATTGTTGCAATTAAAGTTCTTAATTGTGGAAGTAACCTTGAAGAGAGGACTACACTTGAAAATCGCTTTGCCCGGGAAGTTAATATGATGTCAAGGATAAAGCATGAGAATCTTGTCAAGGTTTGGAATTCTTGGTTAATGTGTCGGAGTTGTATAAGTTTTACCACTTTATACTCGATAATTCACACATTTACCTCCAATCTTGTAGTTCATCGGTGCTTGCAAAGAGCCTTTGATGGTCATTGTCACCGAGCTTTTGCCGGGAATGTCCCTGAGGAAATATCTAACTAGCATACGGCCCAGAGCTCTGGACCTGGATGTATCCATAAAGTTTGCACTAGATATTGCTCGAGCCATGGATTGTCTTCATGCCAATGGAATCATTCACAGAGACCTTAAACCAGGTAAGGGAATGTGTGGTTTGCTAGTTTCTTTCTTTTTGAAGCATTTTCAATATCCCTTCACTGGGACTGAGGAAAGTCTATGCGAACTCTGTGTTCATATAATGTCTCGATCAGTGTGAATACTATTTTTTTGTTCTTGCAGATAATCTTTTACTCACTGCAAATCAGAAGTCCGTAAAGCTTGCGGATTTTGGTCTGGCAAGGGAAGAATCTGTGACTGAGATGATGACTGCTGAAACAGGAACCTATCGATGGATGGCACCCGAGGTTTGTGTTGTTGCGATTGCGACATATTATTGTCAATATTGTTAGACGTTCCTCTTCCAAAGTTTTCTAATTACTGCCTTCTTTATTAGTTAATTTCGGTGGTTTCTTGTGCTTGAGACTTTGTTTTACCTCTTTAACGAAACAGTGGAACTTGTTGTCAACAAACTAGTTTAAATTAGGATTACCGTCGACTGTCTTTGTGATCTGAATGTTCGTTCCTCATCTTTGAGCATGCAGTGGTAGTTGAAAGATTTCTAACTTGCTGACATAATGAATGACATGGGATGCCATCTCTCTTTGCACATATTGTAAACCAACACATATATGCACTTAATTATCGAAATTTGGTGAAAGACATGTGGCCTGACGACAATGATAGCTATTGAAATCTTCCAGACTTCTAAGCTTCATTATCTCCATCTCTCTTGAGTGCCTTTTTGCTTTTGACTTGTCCACTCTGGTTTGAGTATTTCTAGTGTATCCTTCAGGTTGAAAAATACTATTAGCTCTCATCTAACAAAAACTTTTTAGAAAGTGAGCTCTCTTTGTATACTATCGTATTTTGGTGAAATTAATCCCTGTATGAGAAATGATGGTTTCTTAATCTGGAAAATTGGAGGCATAGAAGAAGGGTAATTTATTAATATTGATAGCTATTTTCGTTGTGTCATCCTCAGGGCAATAGTTGGCTGCTTTCTGTTGTTAATTTGATTTTTTGAGTTACATCTTTGTGTAACCACTGGTTTTCCATCTCTTTTGATTTGAACTTCCTTCGCACAGTTATATAGCACAGTGACACTGCGTCAAGGCGAGAAGAAGCATTATAATAATAAAGTCGATGTCTATAGCTTTGGAATCGTCCTCTGGGAACTATTGACCAACAGGATGCCATTTGAAGGCATGTCCAATCTTCAGGCTGCCTATGCGGCTGCTTTTAAGGTTAGTAGATGGTGAAGTGTCCTCGGGTAAATTTCACATTTTAGCTGTAGCTTCTTCATTGATATCCCAACATTGTTTTCATAATAAATTTGGATTTGAACAGTTAGATGAATATCTAGCCGCATAAGGATTGACAACACATGTTTTGGTATATTGATGTCCTTGCAGCAAGAGAGGCCTACTCTTCCGGAGGATATATCGCCGGATCTCGCCTTCATCATACAGTCTTGTTGGGTTGAGGATCCTAATATGAGGCCCAGCTTCAGTCAGATAATTCGAATGCTCAACACTTATCTCTTCACCCTTGTGCCACCTTCTTCGTCCATACAACAGTCCAACCAAGACGAGACATCAACTGCAAGCAACATGACTCTGTCATCTGTGCGAGCAAAAGGGAAGTTTTCCTTTCTACGCCAAATTTTTACCGCAAAAAGAAGTAGAAATTCCCCATAACACAGTTTTAAGGGCGCGGAGATTTTAGTGTTCAGCATTATGGATGGTGTTTGGTAATTCCTAAGGTACCTAAGTTAGCTTATCTCGGAAATTGTCACCGGTGGAGGATTGAAGCTTAGGACCTTTCAAGTTAGGTGCTTTTCTCTTGATTTTGTAGAGGATGCAAATTAGCAGCATCTTGCTATAACAGCCGCTGAAAAGATTATTAGGTCGATAAAAGTGTCTTTCTACATGTACATATCCCTCAGTGATTTTGAAGAATTCACGGTACAGGCATATATAGCCTACGGGTTTTGAGCCGAAATCTCTTCTTCGCTGGAATTGGTTCGTCGCTGTTGTGTGCAAGAACATGTCAATGTTTTGGCGTGGATGTAATAAGAAAATAGCACCAGACAGGGCGTGTTAATTAGAATCGTCTGTCACTAATCAGATTTCGTGGAAAGATCTTTTCTTCCATAATCACAAAAATAATGCATCTCGTTGATCCAACAAATAGAAATAATCAGATATTAAAAATGCATATATTCCATCTAAAATCTGCATGAATTTGTGAATCTCTCGTCTTATCTGTAATATAATCTTTGCCCAACCTATAAATACCCCAGCGAAGGAGTGTGTGTTCTCAACTATCATCAGAGCGTGACATCGGTGAATACTACGAGCATGAACGGCGAGATGTATCCTGCTCCGGGCGAGTTCGCTTCTCATGCCCCTGACCCTGCTGGCATTCAGTGCTTCGTTTTGGTCTACATCATTCTCGTGCCCGTGTGTTTTTTAGTCCTGTTGTACCTGCTCTTTTGTTGGTCTCGGCTTCGTGAGGACCATAAGGTCGAGGAGATTCAGATCGAGGATCCCGAGTTGGGGACGCTCAGGATCATCATGATCTCCAACGAGGGTCGTTCTTTGCAGCAGAGGATCGGGATGGTGGTGTTTTCTCGGGCCACAGGGACCCAGGGTTTGCCAGATGCAGAGGAAAGGCGAGGCGGAGGGAGCAACACCGTGTGCCCGATATGCTTGGAGGATTTCAAGGGCGGAGACGAGTGCAGGTCGGTCCCACGCTGCAGGCACGTTTATCACAGGGCTTGTCTGGCCGGATGGCTCCAGCAGAAGAGGCACTGCCCGGTTTGCCGATCACGAGTCTGATTACCTCCCCGCGGAGTATTTTCAGTTAGTAAGATTCTGGCGATGCTTTATTTTCTCCGATAAGAAACTATATTACACAGTGACGATTTAACAAATATCGATCGGGAAGTCTGATAAATCTGAAGTACATGAGATTTGTTGCTTTAGTAAGAATTCTATGTTTTCAAACAAAACACCAAACTCGATATTGAATTTATTGTAAATAATTGTTTTTAAAAATAAATTTGATGTTAAAAACATTAATTTTTTTTTAAATAAAATTTATTAAGGAACAATCTTCTGAAAGTAATACCGGTTTCAAATCATGAAACCATTAATTAAAAGCCCAACAACCAACTAACCAAACCCACCATCAATCAAATAAAAGAAAAAGCATTGGCCCAATTCCCTTTCTTCCTCGTACAGAACAACCATCGACGCGTGTCCTCCATTCATTGGTTCATTCGCTCTACTTAAGCAACAGCACCCCGCCCAAACCCCCATCATCCTCAACGCCCCTAACCAAGATGGCCCTCCCCTCCTCCCACTGTGTCCTTGCTTTAGCATTCACCGTTGCTGTGGCTGCAGCAGCCGCGCTGCCTCCGTCAACCCTCGCCAGCGACACTGCCCCGATCAACTGCGCTCAGGTGACGAGCAGCGTCGCCCCATGCATTCCTTACCTCACTAATCCCGGCGTTGCCCTGTTGACCCCCGGGTGCTGTAACGGGATCCGGGCGCTGGACGCCACCGCTCAATCCACCGCTGACCGTCAGAATGTCTGCCAGTGCCTCAAGTCGGCCGTCGAGTCGGTCCCCGGGATCAACTACGACTTTGCTTCCCAGCTGCCGTCACGTTGCGGGATCAACGCTGCCTTTACCATCAGCCCAACCACCGATTGCGACAGGTTCCTGAAGTGTTCCTCCTCGAAGTTCCTGCATGCTTAAGTGGTCGTTTTCGCCGAGGTCATTACACACGCTGCATGCAAAGATCACCAATGTCTTCTGTTTTGTTTTGTTTTGCAGCGTGAAGTGAAGCGCCGTGGAAGAAGATGCTATGTGGGGTGGGAAGACAAGAATAAGATATCTGCTTGCTTTAAGTTACTTTGGAGTGAGATGGTGTTAGTCCCAGTGTTGTGTTTGGGTGGGGGTTTGTTATTGTTGTCGGGTTCGTGATTTGTGGTTTTGTTGGTCTTCGTTTAATCTTCATTATTGTTAATGTCAAGGGTTTGGGTTTGGATGTTATGGAAAGACTTGTTTCTCTGAAATTTTGTTCCGGATTAAAGGACTTATTTCGAGTTTCAGTATCAACTCACGACAATCAGTTAAGTCAAGTCCGTCAATTAGAAATGATAGGTATCTCATGAGACTGTTACTTCAATTCGAATATGATATATGATAGGCGTCTCATCAGTCTGTTACTTAAATTCGAATATGATTTATGTTAGGCATATTACGAGACTGTTAGTTAAATACGAATATAATTTCTCCAGATGAATCCTTGACGCTTCCTGAGTGCGTTGGAGTTGTGTGAGTTGGTCGTTTATTGCTAGGCCAGTTGTTAAGGAAGGCCCCCAGTTAACGAACCATTCTTGTTGTTTGCCCAAAATCTCGACTCTTTCATTTGACCGGCTCTTAACCTATTCACGGCAACTGAACCCAAGACTGGGGCATGCTTTCGTGGCCTTATAATTGATAATACGTAGGATATCATGTTTTCGTTTAATAGTTCGAACTTCTACGACAACAGTTATCATCGACTAGTGTACGACATTTACATCGTATTTTTGATCGTGATAATTCATCGTACTCCTGATCGAGATAATTCCGATAATCAAGTTTAGAACGACGAAAACGGTGTAAGTATTTTAGTTGGTAGGGGATGGAATGATATGATTTTGCCACATGGGAGAGAAGGCATTCAATGCGAAAACACCCCCAACTCCCATCTAACTTCTCCTCCCCACCCCACTCCCGCACACCATCTCAATAATTACTTTCCCCTTCCACGTGTCACCCCCTCAGGCATCGGCCTCTCCCTATATATCATCCCCCTTCTAACACACTCACTCTCATAAACACACCCCCACACTTCCACCACTTGTCTGCTTAGTCCGCCGGGGGAAGTTAAAAGCCCTATTCAATGGCAGCCCTCAAGCTTGTTTGCCTCGCCGTCGTGTGCGTGGTGCTGGCCTCCACCGTGGCCGACGCCTCCATCACCTGCCCTCTGGTCGCAAGCTTTCTCGGCCCCTGCGTCCCTTACGTGAGGTCATTCGGGAAAGGTCTCGTCCCCAGCGCATGCTGCAAAGGGGTCAGGTCCCTCAACAGTGCGGCCAAGACAACCCCTGACCGCCAGGCCGCCTGCAATTGCTTGAAGAGCACGGCCGGTTCCTTTAACCCGGGGATCGTCTCGTCAATCCCCGGCAAGTGTGGGATCTCCATCCCGTACAAAATCGACCCCAAAACCGACTGCAAGAGGTTAGACTAGAATCACGACGTCCCGTGGTGCTATTACTTGTTTTAAACACGCCATTCTTATTATATAATCAACTTCATGGATTATTCATGCAGCGTGAAGTGAAGGACCCAAAGAGAAGAGGTGAGCAAGGGGAGAGGGGATTTTAGCAACTCCTGTAACATTATATGTTATGGTATCGTATGAGAAGTGCCGAGGAAGAATAAAACATGTATAAGGGGGTGTGTTGGGGGGGGTGTATCACATGAAGCGTCGCTTCATGTGGGGCTGGTGTTGCAGCATCCCTCTTCTTTCCCCGCCCTGTACTATCTATCTATAATTACTACTACTGTGGCTGTCATTATGATGCAATCCAGTATGGTCTTATGAACTGCGAGGGAGATGGTCCTTTTTACGTTAAACCAAACACGTTCGGACTCTACTACTAGTATTTTCGCGTTCAGTGTTGTTTAAACAGGACAACTAGGCTTAGTACACGAAGGCAGGGGCTAGTCGTATTGGTAAAGATCATGTTATAAAATGTATTCGGATCGTCGACCGAACAAGTCAAGCTCATCGAATCTTGGATTGGGTCTAACAGCTATTCTAAGGCATGACTACTATTGATATTCAAAACTGTGATCTCCAAGTAAATTCATTGATAATTATATATTTAATATGATTTGAAGATTGTATACTTTTTGTTTAAAAAAGTAGTCTGAATCAAATTATTCCAAAGTTTTCGTTAATTTAGCATCACATCACCACGGAAGAAACCTACAGATAAACGAATTAATGTTTCTTTGGGAAATAAATCTTAAAAAGTCCATCAAATGGGGGGGTGGATAAGATAATCGCGGGTGGGGAGTTTACGTGTAAGGCCTGAAATGCTTGGCTGGTGGGTGGTTCGAAAGCGCATGTCGACAGAGAGGTTTAGTCCATTTGTTAATAACATCAGGTAGTTGGACATCAATTATTCCTTTCTTTCCTTCTCTCTCTCTCTTTTTAACTAACTCTTAATTAAGTTCGTTAATGCCGACGTTAAAAGGCACAACAACCTCCCAATTCATTTCTTAAACCTCAAAAAAAAAAAAGAGAGAGAGATAGAGGAGAAGAAACTCGGTTTAGTGGTGGACATTCCCAGCAATTCATGTTTTATTCATATATAAGAAAGAAGGAGAAGGCGAATGGTGGTTTCATAGAGATTCCCGTTTTTATACTTACATATGAATATTTTGTTTGCTCTTTTCATTTAAGGAGGAAATGTTGAGTTAGAAAGGATGGAGGGGTCGTTAGTTGGGTGGGAATACAATAAAAGTAAAGGGAATAAAAAGTCCAACATGATGATAAATGTATTTGGGATGATATAAAGAAGCTGTGCTCAGATCGGTGATTGATTTGACATGATGGGGAGTGGCAGTGGGGGACGTGGCATGCGCACGACAACCTCGTCGTTACCTGTCGTCGGCATTCATTTAAGTTATTACCAATTGGCAAAATGGCTTCCTTAAATTGTGAAAAAAAAACAAATTGCAAAAAGTTTGAAATTTCTACTTGTACCGTGAATCTCCTCTTTTGTCGGTGACGAAATTCCCGACTTCAAGAATTTTCATATATATTGAGCATACACACGCCACAGCTCCAAATCCATCACACAACTCTTTGCTATCTACTTGCATGTTTACGCTCCTTAGGAACCTCAGCCGTGTAATCCCCGTGGACTCAGGTAGTATGTATGATCCATGCAACATGATAGGCGGAAGAGGCATCCGGATCCACTGCTCAACATGAACCCAACCATCCTCCATCACCAGCACAACTTGCTCATTAGTTTTATGCATTGGTGTTGGTCGCAACACTCCCTCATCGTCAATTATTGTCACCCCTCGAAAATAGAATTCGCCTGGCCGCTTTTTGTCGGGGGGAGAAGCATCTCAACTTTATGAAGAAGCATGGCATGATGATTACCCCCATCCAGGTGACTTACTTGTACCTTCATCGAAAGCCATTTCTTAACAAGTCAGTGCTATTATTTGAAGCATCCCCATATTATTGATCCATTTCCATCCTACTGTTTGTAGAAGATCATAATGATGTGAGGCATCACAGAGGCATCCCCGAGAAGAAATAAAAGAAACAAGAAGAAGATGGACGACCCCACATGATCGCAACGGTACGTACTAATATTAAGACCGTGCTCTAAAATAATATTCGGCGGAAAAAAATTTCGTAAAATAGGGTGATAACTTTCAAAAGTTCATCAAATAATACCCTAACTCGATACTAGAAATATCGAATTCTCTAAAAGTCGGTATTTTAACACTAAATTAGCGATAATATTGCCTTATTTCCCTAAATATTTTCTTAGATCTCCCTAGCTTTTAAAAATAGTTTAAACAATAATTTGCTCCTAAAGTAAAAATATTACTAAACTCAACACGCCAATAATACATGACTCTCTACTTTGCCACTTTACAAAACTGTTTTTTTTTTTTTTAAAGAATACAGACTAGAGGAATGATATCTGCCTCCAGTCTCCTATAAATAAACGGGATCCAACATTTCGACAGTCATCTGTTGCCCTTGAAATAACTAAAATCTTCTCCCCCTCCTCTCCCCGTTGTTTGTGAGTTTGCCGCCACGACATGCAGTCGTATTCTCCATCCCTGGGACCGGTGAATCAAGAGATGAAATCTCTGATCATGCTGAGTGCTCCTGTTATGACCACCAGCCTTCTCATCTATTCCAGGACCCTGGTATCTCTGCTTTTCGCCGCGTGGCTCGGCAAGACCGAGCTATCCGGGACCTTGTTAGCCTTTACATTGGCAAATGTTACTGGCTACTCTGTCGTGAGGGGTCTGTCCATGGGAATGGATCCCATCTGTTCCCAAGCTTTTGGGGCCAAAAGATTCCACATTGTCGTTCAGACCTTCCAGAAAGGTCTATCCCTTGTCTCGGTTGCCTGCGTGCCATTGTCCATCCTTTGGCTCAAAATCGGACCCCTGCTTCTTGCGGTGGGTCAGAATCCTGAAGTTGCCAAAGTTACTGGAGTCTTCATGGCATCCCTGATCCCAGAACTGTTTGCTCAGTCGGTCCTCCAGACCACGAGGACTTTCTTGAGGTCGCAAGGACTTACGATGCCGGCGACTGTCTCCAGCCTATTCGCGACCATCCTCCACCTCCCTATCAATTATTTTCTGGTCATACAACTGAATTTGGGCATAAGAGGAGTTGCTTTGGGAATCATATGGAGCACTGTTATCATGGACCTGGGTTTATTCATCTACATACTGTTTTCCGACCAGAGCCTGAAACCATGGCATGGATGGTGCTTGTTTTCCAGGGAAGTCCGAGATCAGAAGACCTTACAGCAGTTGCTGTCATTAGCAGTGTCCAGCTGCATCGCCCTATGCTTGGACTGGTGGTGCTACGACATCATGTTGCTCTTATCTTCATTCCTCGTTAATTCCGAGGTCAGTATAGCTGCCATGGGGATTATTCTGCACACCACGGGCTTCTTTTATGCCATACTCTTTTCACTCAGCTCAGGCCTCTCTACCTTGATCGGACACGCGCTCGGGGCAGGCGAACCGGGCCGTGCCCGGAACACGTCCAGTGTAGGAATTGCAATATCCGCTGCTTTTGGACTCCTGGTCTTTGTTTCACTGACAGCTCTGAGATCAATTCAGGGCAAGATGTACACGGACGATCCCCAGATACTTGGTCTGGTATACCTGGGATTACCAATCATGGGATTATGCGAGGTGGCCAATGCTCCTCAGACAGCAATGGCCGGGATACTAGCAGGTGCTGCTTGTCCTCAAAAGAGCGCGAGAATAAAACTATGTTCCTTCTACTTGATCGGCATCCCGGCTGCCATAACATTGGCCTTTAAGCAGGGGTTAGGTCTAAGGGGGATACTGGTTGGTCTGCTAGCATCCCAGATATCATGTGTCGTTCTAATGGGAAATGCACTGATGAAGATGGACTGGAAGCAACAAGCTCAACGCGCCCAAGAGCTTACAGTTGGCACGTCGTCTTCAGCTAAAGATGATTAACAATCTGCTCTCTGTCCTCAGTCAGGACAGCCCTCTGCTTTGTAAAAATTTGCTTGCTCCGGCATGTTGTTTTCCTGCGTGTCTTGCTCATGATGAAGTCAATGATGTTTTTACATAGTGTTGTGTTACCTTGCCCAATCGGTTGCATTGCATCACGAAGCATGTCAACTGGAAGTCAGGAATCACTAAGAGACGAATATAATGTTAGAAAACTTTCAGGTCATCTCCACGACCTACCCAACATTTGATTTCACTGTAAGAGGGGCTCGCTGAGGATAAGTATATCTAATAACTTGATTTCACGGTTCTCGTGAATGGCACAAAAACTTGTATACTTTTTGTCAGTCTAAAAGTCACAGGGCACCATAAACCAGTCACTCTGCTTTTTGAATGATGAATCTGAACAACGGAGAATTGTCACTCCACTTTCGCTATCTCTCCCATTGGCATGCTGTTCTCCGCAACAGTTTCTCTAACAAACCTGAAAGAACAAATGACAAATTTAGCAACCATAACAGAGGACAACATGATTTTATAGGGGATAAATAACTGCTCCCGGCAGTAGCTTATAAGTTGCTCAGCAGTTTCATCCACCAATGTCATTTGTAAATATTTCCCTCAATCGAAAAGATCAGTTTCCCATTTTTCCTTCACAAGCCTCTCCACCCACAGATTCCACATTGGCCATAATCTACAAAAAGAGCTCAAGAGAAAATAATACCTAGCTATTTTCTCCCGTGATGATTGCAGAATGTAGATCGCCAGGACAAATGACAACATAAGCCCTGTCCAAATATGCAGAAAAATCAGAAGAGACAAGCCATGATCAATCACTTTGTGTCTCCTCTCTCTCTATTTTCACAGGTTAAGAAATTTATCACGACGCTGCTAAGTCTTTAAAGCATGCGACAGCTAAACTGACAAGTTTTTGTAAAAAGAGTAACTCTAAATAACAGTCCTAGACGAGCCTTGACAACGTGGATTTGAAGCAAATATAGTCACTTTAATAAATAAATAAATAAATAAATAAATAAATAAATGGGAACACTTGGTAAATAAGTGTCTCCAAAACCTGAAATAGCAGGAACTCATTTAAAGGACTAAATGAGAGAGACAATGCATTGACATGATACATAACATGTTAGGCTGAAAAGAAATGATTCAGCAAACATCAGGTATAAGTCAACCAAAATAGTAAAGCACATGACGTGGCATATGGGCAATAGCAAGCATCCTCTCCAACTTTCAACCACACAT
The DNA here is from genome assembly GCA_029817715.1 of Melastoma dodecandrum. NCBI lineage: Eukaryota > Viridiplantae > Streptophyta > Magnoliopsida > Myrtales > Melastomataceae > Melastoma > Melastoma dodecandrum. Next base: position 144,865 of record JARUPY010000571.1, read on the forward strand.
ACTAAATTACTAAGTCATAAAAGAAATGCTTCATAAGTACCTGATCCAAACAAGACATAAAATCCAGAAGCAACGTCAATCTCTGATTGCTCCTCCCTGTAACAGAAAAAGCAGAACTGGAGTGAACACTCCTTGGTTCGGGATAAAATGCTGCTCTGACAGTGTATACATAAATAGACATCAACTGAAATATCCAAAACCACTTTAATGCTTTCTAAACTGTATATAAGGCCAGCAGCTACAACAATTATAAAGGCCTGAATAGATACAGAATATATTTAAATGTCATCAGAAACAAAGAGACAAGAGAAAGCAAAACAAAATAAAAGCAATCGGGCTATCAAAAGCCACGAAGTTTGACTAAAGAAACCCGGCATTTGTCGGAGATCAGTAAGGATATTTTGCAAGAGGGACTTCTCTAGGTCAAATAAGATAAAAAGAGGATGCTAATTACCACACGTATCTGGCAAGGACATGTTTCGGCCAACTTTCCCCGTCCCAAAATTGCTTCCTTATATTAGGGTGAATGGCAAGATCTGTCAATCAATAATGGCATTTTCAATAATCAATAAATCTTCAAGAGAGAATTTTGGATTAGTTTGGAAAATCTCAGAGAGAACACCCCTCAAGCAGCTTAACTCACCAACAAAGAGAATGAGAACAAGCCAAAATCCTAACAATAACAATCAGGGTATCATTTTTAAAAAAATAAACAATGAAAGAGGAGATTTTCTTGTGAAGATAAGCAAAAGAAGAGAGATGCTGGTATGTAAATGAAGAGAACTCTATAGTCACATACACTTGTCCGGCATATCCACAATCTTGGCAGTGACTCCGAGCAAATCACCTCCTGAGTAGCGCTGAGTATAGAAACAGGAAAAGTTTATGTAAACAAAGCATCACTAAAACATGAGACCTTTCTCTTGAAAAGTACACCTCATATGACTTCATCCGTTTCCGCAGGAAGCATGTGAAAGCCACATTCAAGACTCACCAAATGAAAATCAATCATCGGCACATTACTACCATCACGATTGATGACAAAGAGCCACGGAATACGGAGCTTCTCTTTCCCAATCTGGAAGGTTCTGCATGTATGCGAAAAACACACCTGCTGTTGAGGGCTAAAAGCTGAATCTCTTCAAATTTCCAAAGAAGAACTAAGACAAGGCTGCATGCTGTGAAAGGAAAAATGCTAACCAGATGGATATTTCATCAGATACAATGACCAAAAAACCCCAATTAAACCGATGGTTCGACTGAACTCGTTAAAACGACATGATGACCATATGAAGTAGAAATAGGGGTAGCATTTCAACTAATAATATCCAGAGACATAATTAGATCGTAAGCAACCAACTGGGGTCGAGAAGGATACCCCAAGTAGCAGTGAACTCACATCTTGTAAGGATCGGCCTGAGTCCAGCCATCGGGCTTAGGTATGGGGATCAAAACCTGCTCATCCCACTCAAGTATCATCCATCAGAAAGAATCCTCCAAGAAAACCCTAGTGACAGCAATCGGGACACAATTACCTCCCGATTGACGGTGAAGATCGGGCAGTGACGGCCAATGATGTCCTGCCAAGGCGACCTGTACTGAAAACGATGGGAGACAGAAAAAACATGGAATCAGCGAAAGGAGTGTGACGTGACCGGAGAAGTTGGGAAGGACGACGGCACAGAAGTGTAGCTACGCTGTGATACTGTCCCATCCTGTCCATGGGAACGATGTCGCCAGGCCTGTAGGCGACGACGATCGACGGCGGGATGAGGAGAAGGAGGAGGAGCAACCCTCGAACTGGAGACGGGAACTCCGTCATCGCCGCTGCTTTGACAAAAACGGGAACTCCGAGGCGCCACAACCAGGCGTCAAGCTTACTCCTTTTAATGACGGTTGGTGGTTCTTAAGACTTAACAAGCAACAAAATGGAGGCCTTTCTTTCGGCCCAAATAGAGATGGGCTCATCCCCATCTTCAGGACGCCCTACCCTGGGCTTATTTGAGTTTCCTTACCCAAACCCGGGCATTGTATCATGAAACATGCCGCGAGTGGTTCCAAAATTCGTCAAATAATAACTTCATCAGACTTAGGAAATTCGGTGAAAATAGAGTTACAAAATTCGATTTCTCATTTCACTCCTTAAAGTAGTTGACGGCGAGTGAACATGGGACATGGCAAGAAATCGGAGTTTATAATTCTAATTTCATGAAAACTGAAATCAGAAATCAAATTTAATAACTTCGATTTCTTTAAGAGTGAAAATTTGATTTACCAATTCCGTGATATCATTTGAAAATTTTGAAATTACCTAATTCGTGAGATATTTTTTTCCCCGCGCGGCCGCTACGATAAGGTTTTTACGTGATATAAGTTTCTGAGTTTAAATCCCGCGAACGCAAAATCTTAAAAATATAACGAAAAAAGCACGCATATCTTTGAACCAAAGGGCCCAAAGCCAAAGATGCCACAGTTGAGCTTGAAGGGGCGTGTAACTCCCAAAACCAAAATAGAGTCTTCCAAAATTGAAGACAGTTCAGAGATGATGTTGAGGTTCCCGGGGCGGCCAGGTGATGATGTTCAGTTGGTTCCTCTTCAAAGCTCAAAGCATGCTGTTCGAGGTGGTCGATGGATCATTGTAGCCCTTACAGACATTTAAAACATATTTTCGAATGAAGGTATATATGTCATCAATCACCTCAATCAATTAAGAGCACGGCTGAGCATTATGCTTTAGCCCGAACAAAAGTGCTTGTGTTTGTTTGATCAAATAATTCAACCAGAGTTATCTCCAGCCAACCGTCGGAGATCGGACTAAGCTATTAGTGTATCAAAATCCATGTGCTTAAACTTAATCATTATAACCTCATGAGCACACCCAAGTGGAAACGTTTTTATCGGAAACGTCTCGGCATCGGCAATCGGTGAGTATCAGCCCGTGTCACAGAAACATTTATTAGCCTCTCGACCTCGCAGGGGTTAGGGCAGAGGCCCTCCGGTGGCCATTTACGTGAGTTCACGCGAGGGATGGATCGTGTGAAAGTGACGGCACCGTTCTCGTAGGGTTCTGTTTTGATCTGGGGAAATTACTCACCACCCGGAATCCGTCGGCATGATCACCTGAAAAACAAAACCTTTTTTTTTTTTGGCAAATCCTGCATTCAACGAGATGAAGCAGGGAAGGACGACTCCTTGGACGGTCTATCTCTCACGTGTCCATTTATGAACCCCATTGTTCATTAACTTTAGTGGTAAGTTTTACTCGATCCCAGTTTTATAAACTGACGTGAAATAATAATTTATAAGTTTCTATTTTTATTCTAAGAAAAACATATGTTAGTGTTTATGTCAAGACCTCATTAATATCATCCCAAAGTTTTTTTGGGTAAGTATGTTGGTATATGAATGCACTAAGAAGGGGGATTGAATTAGTGCCTTAAGAGTTTTGACACTTTTTCGATCACAGAAGCGTGGTTCTGTTAGATTACAGAGACTGGATCTGCTGGACAGATTCTAAGTTCTGAGATTGGTTATCTTATGTATATGACACAAAGATTTAAAGTGGTTCTGTAAATAATGCGTACGTGCGCTCTTCCAGCGCTCACCCCAATTAAGCCGTATTCATTATATAATGATCAGGGACTTTACAGATGCTCACTTCTATCAGAAATGTGATTAACAACTTGCACGTAATCACATGCCTAACTCAACCCGCACGCAACCTCGTGTCTGACTCCGACTCCTCACTAAGTCCGTGGCTTGACGGCTACCACTTGCCCTCGTGGCTTGACGGCTACAACCCGTCCTCGTGGCTTTACGGCTACCACCTGCCCTGGCACACTTCTTGTGTGGCTAACAACCTGCACAATCAGAACAGAGCAACTACAACACCGACAATCTACAGCTACAGAAGACGCTTTCTCTCAGAGGTGGTCGGCTCGGTGAATGCACGACAGACGTTCTCAGCTTTTCCAACAGTGAAGACACAAGGATTCTGGTAAGCTTTCAGGTCGAACGACAATTTCGAAATATTGCTTCACTCTTACATTTAAGCTTGTCCGCAGAATGAAGTTTCCCAATCAATCAGCAACGACTAGTTGAACCACTTACCATTTTCTCCTTAATTTGATCATGTGGGAAAACTTCCAAATACACAAAACATTATCCTAAGTAATACTTGATAATAATAACCCGAATTAATCACCCAACAAGAGATAATGTCTTCTGCTCAGAAGTTGCTTTCTGCAACAGCAGAATTAACACTTTTCCTTATACGAATTTGGATATGGAGAAATTACTTTCTCATCGCCACGCGAGTTGCGGATGCAACGTTCTAAAAATAAGCAGATAGCGGCTCGCTGGTGGGATGTCGACACTAAGGTTGTCGAATTCTAGGCTTCAATGGTTGGTTTTGGTAGTGGGAGAGGGAGTTGGAGGGGTGATGTTTGGGCAAAGTACTGGGGATTGCAATGAGATTAAGTTGTCCAGAGGGTAGAGGCACTATAAACACTGTTGGGAGTTCTCGATTTTGGCCTTATTAACGTCGAGTTCGCGCTAAAAGTATTTCGACTTTTATAAATTCGAATTCTTCTTCGACAGTGAAATATATATTTAGTGCCGAATTGAGGTCACGAATAAGTTTTTAAAGTTTTTAACGAAACTCCATCTTTTAAAAATCAAGTTACTTAATACAACGAAATTTAAGGATATTTATATAATTTTAAAAATAAATATCTTAAAATAAGAAATAATTTTACGTCTATCGTTTGAAAGAGGGAGTTGACTTTTTAGATATTACGAGATGACGATGGGTACGTGGTAACTGAGTTTTGTTCCAATTTAACCTTAATTTATAAAATAATTCGCGAAATAACCTCGTCAATTTCGAAATTCCGCAAATAACCTCGTGAAATCGGCCTTAGAAAGGCCGACCTCAAATTCTTAATTTCATAAAAATAAAAATAAAAATAAAAAATTTTAGGGAAGTCGGCCTTTCAAAAGCCGACTTCCATCAAATAAAAAAAAAACAAATCCCCCAAATCCCCCACAATCCCCCGTTTCCTTGTTTTTTTTTCCTATTCAGTGGAAGTCGGTCTTTCAAAGGCCGACTTCCATCCAAAATTTTTTTTTTATATTATTCACGAAGTCAGCCTTTCAAAGGCCGACTTTTTTAAGGAATTGAAGTTGGACTTTCAAAGGCCGATTTTACAAGGTTATTTTATGAATTTCCAAACTGACGAGATCATTTCGCGAATTATTTTGAAAAACAAGGTTAAATTGGAACAAAGCTGCGTGGTAACTCGGTTCACAAGTCATGAGATATTATTATTATTATTATTTGGGAAGGGAAAATGAAAGATTGCCTGGATGCTCTCTCTCTCACTCTCCTTTTTATCTTTCCCCGCTCTCTCTTTTTGGTGTAACTCCTCCCTCCTCTTCACCCCCGCTTCCTCTTCTTCTTCTTCTTCTTTTGATCCTTTCTTCTATACCGAAGACGACACGGTTTTTGTTTCTTCCCAGAAACCAGAACGGACCGACGATCCCTTTCTCCAAATCAATCACATTTTGCTTCCCCCTACTTTGGGCTTCTTTCTCTGCTCTCCCTGGGGGGGCTTCTTGGTTCGGTGTTCCCGAGGCCATCCTTCCCCTTCTGCTGTTTTCTTGATATCTTGAGGGTAATCCAGGGTTGGGGTTACGACTTCCGGCGAGGTTGTTTTCTTGGGGTTGTGCTGTTCTGTGGGCTAATTGCTTCTTCACCCTAAAGTCCCGGGGATATATAGGGAGTTGGTGGGGGTGTTGTGGGGAGTATTTATTGTCGTATCGTAAGGTGCAAATGTGTCTACTGTGCGTGATCCAGAAATGGACTCGCTGGGTGGCCGCTCTGCTGCCCTGGTTGGTCATCCCCCTGATTGCTCTGTGGGCCCTTTCTAAGCTCTTGCCCACTTTTTATCGTTTCGAAATCACTTATCCCCGTTTGGCCTGCATCCTCGTTCTGCTCGTTACTTTGTTCTGGTACGAGATTCTTATGCCCAAGTTGTCCTCCTGGCGGGCTCGGAGAAACGCCCGCCTCAGGGAGAGGCTTAAGAACGAGGCCATCGAGCTGCAGAAGCTTAGGAGGACTGCCACCAGGAGGTGTCATAACTGTAAGACTCCTTACAGGGATCAAAACCCCGGGGGAGGAAGTTTATGTGCTATTACTGCGGCCATGTCTCCAGGCGGCCGGTTCTGGAGCTGCCCGTGTCTCCTGGCATGGGGATGTCAAACTCTGGATTAATCAAGGAACTGGCAGGGAAAGGCGGAAAGGTTCTCAATAGATTGCCTGCGCATGGGTGGATGTGTGTGTGGTCAGGACTGGATGGAAAATGAAAGCCTGGTTGATGGGTCTTTTTCTAGCCAGTTGGATTCATGGAGAAGAAATGGAAATGGGGTGTTTGATGGGGATGATCACTGTATGACAGAAAAATCATATTCGGGTTTTTTAATTTGTTGTTGCAAGGTGCTTACGTCTTTTATATTGAGTGTTAGGTGGCTATGGAGAAAGGTTTCTAGGAATAGTTCAGTGGGCAAAGATGAAGCTTTTGATGCTGAGCACAGAGGCATGCTGGCTGATAAGAGGGTTGGGATGAATTTTCACGAGAGTAGGGGCGAAAAGGCCAGAAGGAAAGCTGAGGAAAAGAGGCAAGCCAGGCTAGAGAGGGAACTTCTGGAGGAAGAAGAGAGGAAGCTGCGGGAAGAGGTTTCTAGGTTAGTGGACGAGCAGCGGAAGCTGAGGGATGAGAAAGTAGATGCTGAGAAAGGAGCCTCGCCTACCCAGGACAAAGATTGCCGGAAAGAAACAGAAAAGAAGCGTGTAGAGAAGAAAAAGGAGAGAGATAGAGGCTCAAATCAAAGCAATTCTGATGGGGAGGACCTTGAGATGAAAGTAAACAAAGAGACTGATTTGAAGCTGGCCACCGACAAGCAGGCTCCTTCTGAACGCCGTGATCAGAAATCCACTACAGATAGTACTAAGGGTCAGACCATCAACTCTGGAAGAGGTTTTCAGAATATGCCTCCTTCTAACTCCAGCCGTGGAACTGCTGGATCTAGATACCTGGATAGGATGAAGGGTTCGCTTTTGTCTTCTTCCAAAGCTTTTAGTGGAGGTAGTTTCTTCGGAAGGACTCCAAGTGCTACGGCTGCAAGCCTGTAGTTGCTCAAAGCCATGTTGACACCTCCATACCTAAGCGTGACTGTTGTCCCCCTGAAAACATGGTTGCCAAGATAGTTATGAATGTGGAAGATAGGAACAGCAACCGCCTAGTGAGTCTTTCCATCGTCTTTTCCTCTTTGTTCACAGTGTAATGGCAGTTGCTTCTCCAATGTCTTGATATATTTTCCACGAGATGTCTTCCTAGATTAAAGATATGTGATGATGTGTCCCATCATCACATAGATGTTCCTACTTCTTTGCCTCTATAGCATGAAACTTCTGGAATTTGTTGATTTCTGAGCTTGGACTGTGTTGACAGGTGAACCCAGAATCACTGCCAATGTTTGCGCCAAAGAAATCATGGCACCAATTATTTACACCCTCGACATCATTGACATTGAGCAGTGATTCATCAAAGAGAGCAATCTCCAAGTTTCAGGATAAAACCCAAACCCCTCTATCTCTGGGTCATTCTGTTTCATCACAGGCATATAACAATCCTATTAGTTTTGGACTTCCATCCTCCTCATTACCTACTTATCAAAGTAAAATTGCTAGCGGTAGTTTAGGGTTATCAAATGTTGTTGAACCTGTCCTTCCTTGTATTGGGGAAAATGATTTCAAGTTCTTGCAAGATGAGCCTGAGTTGTTCGAAGACCCGTGTTATGTGCCTGACCATGTGGCATTACTTGGGCCCATTTCTCAATCACTTGAAAACTTTCGCTCGGACCTTGGTGTCGAAGTGGCTCATGTTAGAAAAAATGTTGTTTCCCCCGAGCTCATCAAACCATCCCCTATTGAGTCACCGCTTTCTCGATTACGTGGAGCTGAAGACCGGAATCCTCAATTTAGCCATGCCCCTGGGGCCTGTGATATTAATTCTTTTCCTGTTGTAGATGCAGTTAACCATGAACAGAGACCTTGGCAACTATGGGATAGCACTCCTCTGCTTCAGGAAGATTTGAGTTTAATTAGCAATCCCGATAGTTGGCTTGTCAAGGGGAAGCTCAGCTGAGCATGATTTTCTGCAGTCTTTGTCTCAGACCAGTTCAATGTCACTATTTGTGGAAAGCTTCCACATATGCATGTTACTAGTGGACCTTTCAGTCCGCTGTCAGCTTTAACCAATCAGGACCCTTGGGCTCAGAAATCATTGGTTCCTCCTTTGTCGAACGGCAATAACTGGATGCCTGAGGTGCCAACCAAAGAGACTACCCATAGTGAGAGATTCTTTGGCAGCTTTACTGAATCTGGTTTGGTCCATGGAACTAGGCTACCTACTAACAGTTTGTCCAAGTGAGTGCATATCATATTCATTCTTGTTCATTTATATTAATATAGCATCATGTTCTGGAACAGAGTATGTTATCTTACTTTCCATTGCTTTGTAACCCCAGGGAAGTTTCTGCAAAAGTACTTTGATTATGAGGATAGTGTTTTATGGGAATTGAGTTTAAGGGAAGTTGACTTTCAATTACACTCAGATTCCGTGGAGTGGCATTTTTTACTAGGCTTTCATCTGAAATTTTTTCCCCTTAGGACTGCTAAACCCGAGTGCTCCAGGTATTCACAGTTTTAGAGGCATAAAAGCACAGATGCTATTTTCCTAGTTACTATTCTTAAAATTTTATTTAGACAACCTAATCACAGAGGGTTGCCAGATGACGGTATATGTGCCCATAGCATATTGGATTTGTTTCCTCGTTCCCTTGTACCTATGCCGTGATGCTCATGGGCAGCTTATCTCTAATTGTATTTCCTTTTCTAACTGGATTTTATTCCAAAGATGTGATCTTAGAGCTCGCTTACACTAAGTATACCATCAGTGGGAACTTTACTTTCTGGTTTCCAAAACTCATTGATCGTTAGTGTGGACTTTTATGCTCGAGTCAGACATCCAGTTTATATTTGCTGCCTAAAATTATGAGAGTTGGCTGGCCCTTGGATTTGGAGAGATGGACATGAACTGAATTAGTTTTTGTTTTTAGCTTTCAATACCAAATACTTCATGTCAATGTCATCTGGAATTGATTTGGTCTTACATGATTCCTGTGGTGGATATATAGAGTTCCTTGATAACATCTTACATGTTCCTTTAGTGGTCACATGGATGCCCATCTTCTCCCATCTGACATGGTTGAGAGCGTTTTGCATTCACCATTTTGATTGTAATGGGAGAGGTGATAGAGCTGCGTTGTATGTTTGTAGAATGATTTCTTGGCCCTTCTATAAGCATAGGAAAATAAAGGATCAGAAAATTACCCCTCCTGGGACTACTTTTACTTGCTCGCTGCTATTTTATCTCACTTCCATCTTCCTTTCCTACACTTCTTTCCTAAATCTGAAGAATATGTATGCCCTTGTGTTGCCCTGGGAATATGTTCGAATTTAGGGAACCATAAGATTTAGGAAAATTACGACAATTTTTCTCTTCATTATTCATTTTTCTTAAATAACGGTGCTATCTTGGCAATTTAAGAATTTTTCCTCATCCATCCCAAGAAGCTATACCTAAAATGGAAAGAAATGTGAGGCTTCATGTTTTTCTTGGAGTAGGAAAATTGAACTTTTCTTGTGTTCTGTGACATGGGAATTATGAGGCATTAGAGAGATCTGCTAGCATGTCTGAGGCTGCTGATGCAACAGTATAGAAAAAATTTTTTGTACATCTTGGTGACTTGGAAAAAATTCACTTGGAAAATGTCCTAACTCGTGCTTTCCGACTTGTGTTGGCACTTGGCAGGGAGTGGCAGATGCAAGATTCTAGTCACGTCAGGGACGGTGTTGCTCCACAAACGTACAGTGCCTCTAGTGGCTTGGTGGACAGGAAGAAACGAGTGTCTTGAGGGAGAGACTATACGCCTTCCCATTGTTCAGAAGCTGACAAAAGGGAGGCTCCTTTTTTGGAGGGATTTGGCCGGGAACATTTGTAGCTTTCTTTTACTTGTTTTCTGAAACCAGGAGGTTCGACATTTACTTAGATTGGTCAAGCATAGGAAAATAGCGGTATTCGGAGCTTTGACTAATACGGGCTTTTATCTGGATCGGACACGTGGCTATGCTGGGTGAATTTTTCAATAGAGGTGGCTGTGTATGGTAGGTTTAAACCCGATACCCCTTAAGTGAATTCGAGCTTTGTATCACTTGCCCGTTAATACTGGTGTTGTTGCTGCCTTTCGCTGTCGGTGTTGTTGCAGCCTTTCGCTATCGGGTGACCAGAAGCCGTAAGTTGATGCAATGACATACTTGATCCATTGCCTTTCGCAATAGGGTTGTACCACTCGGTCCTAATAGTATAATCATAATTGGTTCTTTTAACATGGTATTACGTTTAATGCAAGGTATTTGTGATTATCACACTGTTATTCAGGTGAATTCATAAAGATGACAGACAAAAGTTTTATGTTTCTTGGTGGTAACAATCTCGATGGCAGAGTTCAAACGACCAAGTATGTCATTGCATCAAGTTAAATAGTGGTGTTTGGATTTTCCTATTTTATGTATTTGATATGACAACACTAGTAAAGTAATGCCGACCGTAGATGCAGAAAGTATATGTATAGATCTGCGTATGTTACAAACCCAGCTACTTGCAAGAAAGCCGTTACAAACCTCGCTATTGCAAGAAAGCCAGTGTAAGCCGCTATTGTCTTAGCAGACGTAGTCGAAACTTCACCTTAAGATACTTAATATGCCCGAACCCAAGCTGAGATCCAAAACCTTAGTAAGAAATATCGTAAGGTTCTGTTTTCACATTGAAGTGGAATGTTACAGGATGCGTCATTTGGAGGTGCAGGTGACGTTGTTTTCGCTTCAGGAGTCGGAAAATGCTGGGACTTCAGTGTCAAGCAGTGGCTTCCCGAGGGAGGAGATGGGTGAATCGCACGCGTGTACAGCGACACAGACATCATGTTTTTCCAGAAACTGTGCTGTGTTGGCAAAGAGCAGGGGGGCATACTCGAGCACCGTCTTCTTACACTGCAAGAATACCACAGGGACCACATTGATGTGAGAACGCTCAGTAGTTATGGAACGAGGCGACATATCTGCGAAAAAACTCTATATCTATACAGGAGAAGGGAGTCATTTTCAAGCATCACCTTAGCTGCATAGGTCTCCATCGAATCGCAAGCCTTCAGAAGCGTGTGCATGATATCCATCTGAGATGATAATATCCAACAATGTAGAAGGAATATCTCAAATTTCAGAGGTTTCAGAGGTAAGGATTTGAGCACAGAAGTAAAACATGCGGTCAACAGTCATTGCAGTAGGCCTGGTAAACATAGAACAAACAAGAAACGCAATGCAACTTACCTGAGTATCTGGGTTTCTCAACCTGGTCAAAACATCAGAAACCGTATCCTCACATAGTTCACACCTGTTCTCCTTTACCATGGAGAAAGTGGGGGCAGCTTTGCACACACCGACCTTCTGGCAGAAGGCATCTGGTTCAATGGAAGAAATCTCCAAGAAGAACATAGGGACGTAGTAGTCAACCCATTTGATGCACTGCAGCAGTAAACCAGAAGCATCGACACATTCCGTTTGCCGTTAGGATAAACAATACTGGTGGAAAGAAACCGGTCAAACAGCAAGAGAAAGAGGGTAAGAGAGACGGACCTCCTTTCTGAGGGTCCCTAACTGAGAACAGCTAACATGAAGAACTTCAATGATCTCCGTTTGGGTTTTGTTATTGGCAAGATAGTCAAGAGCCACCTCCGCGTACTCCTCGCACATCAAGCATAGTTTGTCGTTCCGGAAATCCTCGAGGTCAATTTCATTATCCAGCTTCTGGTAGTCAAAAGCTTCGACACGGGAAAAAGCCCAAAACAGGGATTAGGAGGCAGAAAGCAACGTCTAAGGTCCCATGGGATCCAAAATTGATACCAATCGGTCAAAACAAAAAACATCTTCAGCGAGGATAAACAAAATTCATCCCAATGATGTGTTCCTCCATTCACAGAGGGAAGATCAGAAAACGGGATGATACCTCGGAGATTCTGCGGGGCTTGCCTGGCACGAAGCGTGCCCATGAACCCGAAACTAAGCAGGAACAGGAGCAACCCTAGCCTCAAATCCATGGCCGGCAGGCGTTGGGGTTTCCTGCTGCCGCCAGAAACCGGGAAACAAGGAAAACAAACAAAGTCAAACCGAAACGAAACGACAACAACCAATCTAATAGTTAAAAAGATGAGCAACAACAGCTGAGCTGCTGATCGAAACGAAATCCTGAACAAACCGATTCCAGAAATTCCCAACCAAATCGAGGAACGAATCAAAAAGTCCCCCCCCCCCCCCTCCCCCCCCACACACACACCCACCACAACAACTCCCAAATGACAAAAGAAAGCCAAAGAAAAAGAGCGAGGGATGATTACAAAGAGAGTTTGGGTTTGGGAAGGGAGCGTAGGGGAGTTGCTAACGTCACAGCTTTAGCCCTTTTGGTCGGACTCCCTTCCCCTAACCCTAACCCCAACCCCAAAACCACCTCTGGATTCCTTCGTACGATGATCGTCTGTCCTACTCTCCATATACAATTGAAGAAATTAAAAAAAAAAAAGCAAGTACCCAGAAAAAGATAAACGGAAGAGGCGGAGATGAAGATGAAGAAGGGCTGTCTGTCTGTCTCTGTTATTATCCTCTTTGGCTGTCGTATCCCCCCCCAAGCTACCTTCCTTCTAATTCTAAGCTACCCTTCCAAATTAAGCAAACCATGTAATAAAAACACAACACCGCATCTATCGTTTTCCCTTTGGCTTGTTCATTTTGTGTTATCCGTTAAATTATATAATATATATCAAATTAATAAAGCAAAAATTCTTCATTGAGAATTAAATTTGGGCATGATATCCAAAAGTAAATTTGGATCGATCCTCGGGGACTAGCTAAACGCATCGGAGCTCCATTTTGTGTTTTGCTCGTTAAGGAGTATCAGTTGACTTTTCTGCAATTTGTCCTGACTTGACCGCTGGTCCCGCTGAGTGGGCTAAGGTTCCCCATCTTCACCATGGCACTCGCGAAGTCCACAGCAAAGGCCGTCGCGTTGTAGCTGTAAGATCTCACTTGTGAGTCCACGGAGCTGCCGGAGAAGAGTTGCTGGTCAGAATGAAGGAGGCCCTTCTGTGTCAGCAGGTTGGTGAAGTAGACGGCTCCAAAGGTTGTTGGGGTTGTCACGTCCAGTGAGGCAACGTTGCCGCCTGATGAAGGGCAGGTCGCCCTCAAGGAGGCCGCGAAGGAGGTGTTGTGAAACTAATGTTGCACAAGGAAAGGTTAATTAGACATATCGATATGAAACTAATCTTCTCTTTACCGCTACTACGGAGTCCCTAGCACCCACGGCTACAATGTCTTCACATGAAACAACGCCAGGGCATAAGTTCTCCACTTGGGATTTGATGGTGTCAATGACGTCGAACCCTCTAACAGAGTTGGCGTTAGGTCCTGCCGGTGTTGGGATGGAATGCATTGCTAGGGCAATCAGTTAGCAATGAATGGAAAACGCTGTTCCCTTGTTGTTGGGATGGAATGCATTGTAAGCTGGTCATGTCGTTATTTATAGCCAGATTAAAGGATGCTTCTCCAGAGTGTATAGAAGTGTTTAAGATTATGTTACTGAGGTTAGCTTTTGGACAACGTCTAATGATTAAGCCGCAGGTGGCGAGATTAGGTTATAAACGCATGCGCGTCGGACGGACAAAACTAATTTACTACACAACTCGGTTCAATTTAATATAGTAATTTGGTGAAGAGTCGGTGTAAGCGTGAGGCTGTCGGTCGGGAAATACAACACTCCACTCTCCCTGCCAGTGTTTAAAAAGACAAACCTCCTACACGATTTACATTAACTTAACAAATTTAAGAGTACTTAGACGACACGATAGATTCTTACTTACGTCAAATAAGAGTTCACACGACATTAAAATTGGTATATGATATGTACAAGTTAATATGTGGTACAAGAGTCGTATGTCGGGTAAGCAGAATTTACCCGACTAATATATAAAGAGGAGGTCACTTTCGGAGGTTAGCTTTTTAGGCAATGACGCGAACCTTCTTGTATCATCTTATGTCATAGCCAACTAGGTTAGTTTCTCCGTGCACATTGTCCGGTCGTTGAGGGGGCACTTTTAATCCCCTAAACTCGAAAAAGTCTCTGCCGCTGAAATTTGATTTTGAATACTAGTTTAGGCCCGAAGTATTATTAGTGGAATAAAATGGGCCGACCTAGTTCGGCTCAGGACTCAGTTACGGATGACCAACAATTAGCTTTCCTCTTAATCATATTTTCTCCCAGCCCACCTAAAGTTAAAGACTGCCTTTCTTGTCGTTAATATATACTCATTATTATTAATAAATATAAATCAAGCCTTCACCCAACGACTTAAGCTTTTATGTCAAGCGATAAAGTTTCTATACGATATTCGCGCGCTAGGATCCGAGCTAGTGGGTTATCGCGTTATGTTCTTATCCCGCACCCCATGAGAGACGTATCCCAAATGTCTCCCCCTAAACCTGGAAATGGACATTTGTATTATATTTACCAGCTATGGGGCATGTCATCCATGTGCATTCTGTTTAATGCTTCCTCCCTCCAAAAGGTTCCTTCATGTTCTGATCTATGTTTCCATATACTTGTGTTTTTTCGATATTACTCTGCAAGATCGTAGTAACTGTTTCTTTATGAAACGCTATTGGGTAAAATTTTGCTGCCATCTTCACGTTGTAGGAACAAAAAGTCCGACGTGAACAAACAGAGAGATAGAAATTACATGACGCGCGAGAAGTGCCGAGATATATCCGTCCAGGACGCTTTTGCTCTTCGAAAGAGGCGAGATGCCCTGGCGTAGTGCTGGCTAGCAACTACTAGAATAAATTAAGTGTCATCAGGGATATCTCTCGTGTGGAATGGCTATTCCTTTACTCGAATAGTTATCTTATCATTGTTTAATGTTCAAGACGGATTCGACGCTCATATAAACATATGTTAAAATAAGAACATGCTGAGGATTATCTTGATACAAAAGTCAAGTCTTAGGTGTCGGAATGAGCATTCTCACCGGCCAAACATTGAAATAATAGTTCCGGTTAAAAGGTGTTGCAAGTGCCGATATATGATAGCATTTCCGTATGCGGACATGAATCCAACTCATCCGCTAACACTGGATGTCGTGTCGAGTCCATCAATCTTCTTAATAAATAGCATGAGCCAATTATTTACGGTAACAAAGTATAAAACCCAAGAAAAGAATAGGATGGAAGATTCCTTGTTGCCGTTTTGATTAGGCCTGCTGTACTTGTAGAATGGATCATGATCATAAGCAAGTTTTTGAAGGAGTATGGTAAGTTCAAAGTGTTCATTATCAGTCCAAGGAAACAAAAACCTAAGTGCATCAAAGAAATCGTTTGTAGTGGAGAGTTGTTGCATCCAATAACATTATCTCCCTCCCCCCCCCCCCCTAACTTTCTTTTCTTCTTTTTTCTAAAGAGATATCGTTATTTCAAACAAGTTCTCGGTAGATGAAGGTGAGTAGATCTACTATTCTCCTCAATGCTTATGCGGACGAGCTTTCAACAATATAAAATGAGGAAAAAGTTTCAACCACAGAAGCCAAGTCATGTAAAGAGTACCAAAACAAAAGTTAAGTGAGAATCTCGTTCTGAAAAAGCTTTGTCATTTAGGGAAACTCAGAAACCTAATCCCATATGCAGCATACATCCGCAGCATTATCCCTTGAATTATCGATGCCGGGACTTTTTAAGCGTGAAGGAAGTCATGGTTAAACAATTAGTAGGTCATGGCTTCAGTCGGGGTTGCCCCCCATCATGGCCGTGGAATCAAACCGCTAAACGGAGTTGAGACGTGGTAATCCGACGCAGCAAACACCCACCAAAGTAATCGATAATATTCAATACGTGTGATGAATTCTAGTTTTAAGTTAACAAGGGGAAGCCCTGACTTATAATTCGTCGAAGAGCATATCATAACTTCTTCCCGTTGTTCCCGAGAGGGAGCCACAAACTTATCTGCCACCAACACTAATCCTAGTAGATTCCCACTAACTCATGTTTGAATCATGGTGATGCGGGAACGGCACGGAATAAATATTTCAATACCAAAACGAAAGGGGATGTCACTAAGAGTGTGGAATGGAGTGATGTGAGAATGGTCGGAACGGTAGATGATAAAGCGGGATGGCTAAATGGATGGTATGAAAGGATAGGTTGAACTCAACCTCCACGTATACAGATACACCATCGTAAAAGGAGACTCGGATAGAAACTCGTCTGTCACACGGATACAGACACACCACCGTGAACAAGAACGAGGGCGAGGAACATCACGAATGATACAAGCACACCATCACCGGTTGATACACTCTACTCAATCTGCAGTTGGAATCCACCAAATGAAGAACGAGGTTGAAAGAAAATCAACTCCTTCGGATAGAAAGACAAAAGCCTAATCTGGGTTTAAAGTCTGAATAATCTATTATTTTCCAACTCTTACATGGCAAGGGCTTATATAAGCTGTCCATAGAAAAGACGATAAACGAAATAAAATAAAATAAAAGAGAAGATCAGAAGATAAGGAAGTGAAATGTTTAATTTCCCCCCGACAAGATCTGAAAAGATAGTGGAGCAGGACAGTGGAACAGGCGCGACTCTTGAGGCGCAAGTTGCCAGACCTAAACCGTTATATCGTAACTGTCCTTTGGGTTGCTCGTCGCCTCGCTTACTCGATGACCAGTAAGTTGATACCTCCAGTAGGCGACGGTGGCTAAGATGTTGGCGAAGCGACGACCATCCTTGTATCATCCTCCCCTTGTTGAAGATAGTTTGCCCTCAAACTTGTATGGTCATCGTCTTCATACGGAAGGAGGTCATTCACATTGAAAGTGACGGAGACTCCATACTCTCTAGGGAGATCAACCTTGTAGGTATTATAGTTGATGGGCTCAATGATCTTAAAAGGTCCTTCCACTCGAGGCATCAACTTGTTCTTCCTCTTTGATGGAAATCATTCATTCCTCAGATGAATCAACACTAAGTCTCCTGGCTGAAAGACCTTTGCTCTCCTCCCGCGATTTGCTTTTTCCTGATATCGAAGTTAGCCTTCTCGATCTGAGCATGAATCTTCTCATGGAGCAACTCATCTCCTTAACCCATTTTTCGGCAATTCGGCTGAGTGTTTTCGCATTAGGTAGATGATTAGATCGACAAGAATCAAGGGGTTGAGGCTATAGACTACCTCAAAAGGTGAAAACTTGGTTGCCAAACTCGGGGCTCTTTTTTAGATGAACTCAGCATGAGCAAGCTTCATAACCAAATCCTTCTTATTCTTCGAGACCAAGGTTCGAAGAATTTTCGCCATGGTTCAATTAACAACATTTTTCTGTCTGTCGGTCTGTGGGTGATACGGTGTGCTAAAGACGAGCTTAGTTTCAGCTTGTGCCACAACGTATTCCAGAAATAGCTTAAGCAATTCACGTCGCGATCTGATACGATCGACTTAGGCACTCCATGTAATCTCAGCACTTCTCGAAAATACAAATCCGCTACGTTGGTTGCACAGTCTATCTTTTGGCATGGAATGAAGTGTGCCATATTCGAGAATCGATCGACCACAACCATGATCGAATCCTTCCTCCGCTGTCAACCTGGGTAAACCCAATAAAAAAATACATATTCACATGTTCCCATGGACGCTTAGGAACTGGAAGTGGAGTATACAATCCTTGGGGTTGGACTCGGCTCTTCGTTTGTTGGTAGATAGCACATCTCGAGATAAGGCCTCACGCTTTCTTCTCCATTCGAGAACAATATAAATTCTCCTGGAGCAACGACAATGTCTTGTCGACTCCAAAATATCCAGCGATTCCTCCTCCATGGACTTCTCGAATGAGCAATTCTCGCGTTGAACTCCTGGGAATGCATAACTTAGTGTCGCGAAAGAGAAATTCATTCACCCGATAGAATCGATCAATCGCCTGAGTGGTGCATTAGGCAAAAACTCCTCCAAAATCTTCGTCGCCCTTATATAAATTCTTCAGGTACTCGAAACCAATGAACTTGGTCTCCATTGCTGACAGCAAGATCAACTTTCTTGAAAGGGCGTCAGCAACTACATTCTTTGCTCTTGATTTGTGCTTGAGCATGAAAGTAAAAGATTGAAGGAACTCTACCCATCTGGCATGTCGCCGGCTGAGTTTGTGCTAAGAGAGCTTCATGGTCGGTGTGTAGCACGAACTTTCTAGGCAGCAGATATTGGCTCCACGTCTCCAAAACTCGAACAATAGCCAAGAACTCCATGCCGTACGTCGAGTAGTTGAGTTTGGCACCATTGAGTTTCTCGCTTAAATAAGCGATGAGTCTCGCTTCTTGCATCAGCACTCCTCCTATCCCAATTCCGGATGCATCACGTTCGACTTCGAACATCTTTGCAAAGTCAGATAAGGCGAGAACGGGTGTTTCACTTAGACACTCCTTCAGTCGCTCGAAGCTAGCTTGTGCGGTAGAAGTTCATTCAAACTTGTCTCCTTTTAGACACTTGATGAGAGGGGCTGCGATCGAGTTGAAATCTCGATTGAATCTCCTGTAGAATGATGCTAAGTCATGGAAGCTACGAATGTCGTGAAAACTCTTTGGCATTGACCACTCCTTGATCGCTTCGATCTTACTCTCGTCCACTTTGATTCCTTCGCTTGAAACTACAAAATCAAGGAATACTACACTGAGTTGAAAAAACTAACACTTCTTGATATTCCCATATAGCTTCTCGTCGCGAAGTGTGCGAAACACTGTGCGTGCTCAACATGTTCGTCGAGACTGCTGCGGTAAATGAGAATGTCGTCAAAGTAGACAACCACGAACTTCCCCATGAATGGTAGCAAGACATGGGTCATCCGTCGCATGAACGTGCTGAACGCGTTTGACAAACTAAAGGGCATCACCAATAATTCTTACAATCCGTAGTTGGTCTTAAAGGTTGTCTTCCACTCGTCGCCTTCCTTCATTCGGATCTAGTGATAATCACTTCGCAAGTCTACTTTTGAAAACACATGCACTCCATGCGACTCATCCAACATATCATCTAGTCGAGGAATTGGGAAGCGATACTTCACCGTTATCTTGTTGATCGCTCGACTATCCATACGCATTCTCCATGTGCCATCTTTCTTCGATACCAATATAGCTGAAACTGAGCAAGGGTTCAGGCTCTCTCGTACCAAACCTTTCTCCAATAGTTCATCGACCTGCCTTTGAAGTTCTTTCACTTCCTCGAGATTGCATCGATAAGCTGGTCGGTTGGGTAGGGAAGCTCCTGGAATCCAGTCGATTTGGTGCTAAATACCTCTCAATGGTGGTAGTGCGACGGGTAACTCCTCCGATGACACATTCTTAAACTCCTTGATTAAAGCTTTCGCATGGAGATTATCTATCAACCGATCCTGGGCTGATTCAACCAGAACCAAGGTAAACATCCTCGCTTTCGCGCATTGCCCGAATCAACTCCATTCGCTTGATAACATGAGCAGGCGACTGGTGGATGGGTGCTTCGCCTGGTTGGGCAGTTAAAGGCATCAGGGTGATCTTCTTTTTGTTGACGGATGGAATAGGTATAACGATACATGTCATGTTGTGCGCATCAATCGAATTGCCATGGTCTTCCTAGGAGCAAGTGGATGCATCCATTTTCCAATCGAGAAAGGAACTCGCGCTTTTTGTGTCACACGAACATCATTGTCCTTGCTGAGCCATTGTAGGTGACAAGGATGAGGATGTGGTGCTAGGCAACTTGGGCTTCTCAATCACGATTTTAGAGACCGCGTTGGTGCAACTTCCTCTGTCTACAATCACCAAACAAACTTTATCCTTAACAATACACCTGGTATGAAAGATGCACTCACTTTAGTTCTCCTCGCGAACAGGTGTTGCGTCCAAAGCCTTGCGGACGACTAGCAACTCTCCTTCGTCCGGATACTCCTTAGTTTCATCTGGATCCCAAATAGGATCGACGTTCTCATCAAACTCTTCTCCTTCATCAGACAACTCTTTGATGACAACATTTCTCCTTGAGGGCCACTCCAACGCCAAGTGTCATGTCCCTTGGCATTTGAAACAACGACGAACAGGATCATGCACGTTCGTCTTAACTTCAGGTCTAGTAGTCGACGATGGGGTTCTTCTTGGCGTAGTCGACGGGGGCATCGCCTCGGAGGTACTCCCTTGTTGAAAGGCGTAGACTTCACAAATGGGGGAATACCCGATCTCCTCACTTGCTGCTGCTCAACCTTATGGGCAAGCGCTCGAACATCGTCGAAGGTCCAGTACTGCTGAAGTTCTACAGCATATGCAATCCGGGCTTTAACTCCTCGAAGATACCTAACAATGGTTTGCTCGGAAGCTTCTTGGACATCACATTGCACCAAGAGTCTCTCGAACTCCCTCGTGTATTCCGACATAGTTGAGACTTGCTGAAGCGACTATAGCTTGAGATGGAGATCCGCCGATAGTGTTCCGGAAAAAACCCTCTTAGTCATAGCCCTCTTCATTTTTTTCCACGTCCGGATCTTATCGCATCCTTATCTACGGGTCTGTTGATTGGTGTTCTCCCATCATAAGCTGACGTACTTCTTTAACCGTAACGCTGACATCTTAAATTTTCGATCCTCGTGCACTCCTCATAATCGAAGATCCGTTCGACCGTATGCATCCAATCAATGAACTCCACGAGGTCAAGGTTTTTCTCAAACTCCGGTATCTGAATATTCATCGTTGGGGCTTTTTTTTCTCACCGACGTTATTCTGGTGAAGACGCTCGTTGAAACTCCTCGTGCCATGGATTCTCATCTTCGTCGCTGTCTAATAGACTGCGGCAAGACGATCCATTATGGGTTTGCAACTACTGTAGTTGTTGCTAAAGATCAGCGATTTACTGCTCAAGCCGAGCAATGTGTGCTTCGTCAAGAGTCATACCGCATTTGAATCTTCCGGCCATTGACAACCGTGGGTTGTACAGCAATCGTGCGCACTATAACAACCTTACGCTCTGCTATAATGATGATGTGGGGACGACAAGGAATAGATGATTCCAATACCAAAACGAAAGGGGGCGTCACTTAGGGTGCGGAATGGAGTGACGTGGGAATGGTCGGAAGGATAGATGATGAAGTGGGACGGCTAAATGGATTGGTATGAAAGGATAGGTTGAGATCAACATCCACGGATACATATACACCACTATGAAAGAAGACTCGGATAGAAACTCGTCTGTCACACGGATACAGATACACCACCGTGAACAAGAACGAGGGCTGGGAACATCACGGAGGATACAAGCACACCATCACTGGTTGATACACTCTACTCAATCTGCAGTCGGAATCCACCAAATGAAGAATAAGGTTGAAAGAGAATCAACTCCTTCGGATGGAAAGACAAAAGCCTAATCTGGATATATAGTCCGAATAATTTATTGTTTTTTCAACTCTTACAAGGCAAGGGCTTATATAGGATGCTCATAGAAAAGACAATAAATGAAACAAAATAAAATAAAAGAGAAGATCGGAAGATAAGGAAGTGAAATGTTTAATTTCCCCCAACAAGATCTGAAAAGATAGTGGAGCAGGGTCGTGGAACAGGCGCGACTCTTGGGACGCAAGTTGTCAGACCTGAACCGTTAGATCGTAACCGTCCTTTGGGTTGCTCGTCGCCTAAGAGTCATATCGTCCGATGCTTCTCTCGTCGCCTCGTTTACTCGATGACCAACAAGTTAATACCTCCAGTCGGCGACGGTGGCTAAGATGTGGGCGAAGTGATGACCATCCTTGCGAGCCACTTGTCCTCATGCGAGCCACAAACTTATCTGCCACCAACACTAATCCTAGTAGATCCCCACTAACTCATGTTTGAATCATCGCGTTTGGCTCCCTAGTGTGGGTTGATCCCGAGGGAGATGGACACCCGATTACAAAACCTACGGAGGAGGATTGATAAGTGGGTTTACCCGGGGATTTGTTGTCTCATCACACGCAGTCACCCGCATTAACGGGTGGAAATCTCCCTCACTATGATCGTGAAAGTCAAGTGAAATTCATCCCGGAGTCATTCTTTGTCCTTGGAACCCGGCCAGATACAATATGTATATTAGCCTTTTTTTTTAATCTAAGTCTTTGTGGGGTTCTTCATCACTTTTTAACACTAGTAGCACTCATTATCCATCGCTCCACTCAACTCTGCCAACAATTTATTCTTTTTGCTTGATTGATTGAATCGGTATATGTATTTAGCTTCCAGGGTTTATTCCTTTCGAGTTGTCTATCTTGTCGTTACCTTTAATGGGCATAGAGGATGAATCTCGTTATCGGTTTAGGGCCTCGTGTCGGGATCTCTATACCTTAGAGAGGAACATTCCTTCCTCGGCCTGTTTACTTATCTCTTAGTCTTCTCAAGTGGGAGGGAACAACGTGACCGTCGTGTTTCAAGTTTCCATGGAGAACGAACAAGTTTGGTCTAGAGTCACCACAAATCAGCCGGAGGGACACAAAGAAGAGACATAAGTGATGAACAAAGCACGTAAAAGCTGAAGAGGAAAAGGAAATAGTGAAATGGGCGTCCTCAATCTCAGTTCAACGTAACGCCATCAATAACAAAAACAGCAACCAGAATTTTGCTGCATACCGCCACATCCCTTTGCGGTGGCGGACCTTCATTTTATACCCATAAGTATAAGATCACTTCTACTAAATTAGCACTCAAGGAAAGGACAAAGGACAGCCCATGGTAAATTATTCACTCCCTAAATTGGTTTGTATCCCTTTTTTTGGCAAGTAAAATAATTTACTTGCATGAATTTGGAGTAGTTGTTGGACTCATGGGTGTGTGTGTGTGCGTGTCACTTTTTTTGTTGGGTAGGAAAAAGATGATAAATTCCCATATTAAGAAAATACTATTTACACTATGTCATAATATTTTGATTTTTTTTTTAATGCAAACTTATCTCCCAGCGTCCCTAATAGTGTTGAATTTTGGAATTATTCGTCATTAAAT
The DNA here is from genome assembly GCA_029817715.1 of Melastoma dodecandrum. Taxonomy (NCBI): domain Eukaryota; kingdom Viridiplantae; phylum Streptophyta; class Magnoliopsida; order Myrtales; family Melastomataceae; genus Melastoma; species Melastoma dodecandrum. Next base: position 168,107 of record JARUPY010000571.1, read on the forward strand.
AATATAAATATTTTTGTTGCTATGCGGCAACCAAGTTGGTTTTGCATAAATTGGGGGGGGGAGGGATCCTCCCCTCTCTTCACTTCATCACCTTTTCAACCGAATATTCATTCATCCCCGTCGAAGGGGAAGAAGAAGATGATGTTGATGACGATGCGGAGGAGCGTGTCGAGGCGTGGGGTTCTACCGCTGGGATCCCCCATCCAGCGTTTGCTCTCCCAGCACGCCGCGCGCGAGGCTACCGACCTCTCCGATGACTCCTCCTCCTCCGTCCTCCCCAAAATGCCTACCTTCGACTACTCTCCCCCTCCCTACGTCGGCCCCTCCGCCGCTGACATCCTCGCCAAGCGCAGGCAGTACCTCAGCCCCTCCCTCTTCCACTTCTATTCCCGTCCCGTACGTCCTCTCGTCTGTCGTCCATTTTCATTTGCTGTCGATTTACGTTCCTCCGTCGTACGATGAATCGGTCGGGACGCGTTGCTATTTTTTTTTTTTTGTTAGCTGCACCTGGTGGAGGGGAAGAAGCAGTACCTGTTCGACGTGGACGGTCGCCGGTACCTCGACGCGTTCGGAGGGATCGCCACCGTTTGCTGCGGCCACTGTCACCCGGACATTGTGAAGGCCATCGTCGACCAGACCAACCGCCTACAGCATTCCACCGTCCTATACCTCAACTCGGCCATCGCGGATTTCGCTGAGGCCCTCGCTTCCAAAATGCCCGGAGATCTCAAGGTCCACAACCATTCCCCCTCTTTAATTTGTTTTTATTTTCCAGCGCATCGGATTAATTTTTGTTTCTGGGTTTCTGCATCGATCCTATCAATGTTAATTATCCCCTTTGTTGTCCTTGGAATTGCTGTCTCGCATGGAAAAAATCGGGACATATAAGACAAAAGGCCTTGCATCTCATTCCTTGTTTATGTCGTCTTTTATTTGTTCCCTTACCAAATCGATTTGAGAATTTCTTCGTTATAAGTAGATACACTTGCTTGGTCTATCATCAATACAACAATTAGGTTAATCTATCTAGTATGGCAATCGTTTATAAATGTGTAATTATGTACCATTATGTCAAAAACTTGTAAATCAAAGTTATGTGCAATGATGCTGCAATGATCTCTCATAGTCACCTCTCATTATTTTTTCGCTTGTGCATGACAATCGTATGGGTGTTCTTTTCTGGGTTTTTTTTTGGTTGGTTTGTGAGTGGAGATGGTGGGAAATCTGGTTGGTTCTGGTAAGGGGATGATGGGGTAGATATGTCTTCTTGCATTTCCTCCGGATAAGATTGGGAAGCAAAGGAGAATAAGAAGAGGGATGTGTTTGCTTGTTTAAAAAATAAATATTTACATGTTTGATATTATTCACACGAATTATCAGTGTATGTTGAAAGAACATTTTAGTTGATTTTGTAATGGGTGTTAAAAGCATCAGAAGAACAGTTGCAGCAACATGTACTGACGAGTTGTTTGTTGAAAGGTGGTGTTCTTCACTAACTCGGGCACGGAAGCGAATGAACTAGCGATGATGATGGCGAGGCTGTACACGGGTTGCCATGACATGATATCTCTCAGGAATGCATACCATGGGAATGCTGCAGGGACCATGGGGGCGACCGCGCAGCGTGTCTGGAAATTTAATGTCGTTCAGGTAACAATAGTTGCTACATAAGTGATTTTTTTTTTTTGGATCGGAGCCCAAAAAGAAACCAAGGATCGTTGCCCATTATGTTAACATGTTCGCCTTTTTTGTTATCTGTTTTGATGTCATGTGTCGCATGGCTTTCTGCGGTCCAAATTGCAAGAGAGCCCCACCTTGACAGTGACCAAATGCTTTTTCTTGACAAGAAAGAGCTCAACCTGTGATATTTTTATAGTTGGGGTTTGGTTGGTGATGTTGATGAGTATTGGTTTTTTAAGGGAGTGACGGGGAATATGGAACTGAGTGGGGGGAATAAATGATTGAGTGGGACAGAGACGTGGAGCTTTTGATTTCTCGAGTAGCGTGGTGGGCAGATGGCTGAATACGTCTCTAGTGTTTATTATTTATTATCGTCATTGTTTGATTGAGAGCTTCCTAGTGGCATCAGGCAGGGACCCTGGGGCCCTTTCTTCCCTCTGTGATTCTCCATGAATATGACCAGCTGGTGTGATGTTTTGTGATATTCAGTTTCTTACGTGCTGGTTGTTTGCAGACCGGGGTTCACCATGCGTTGAACCCTGACCCGTACAGGGGTGTATTCGGTTCTGATGGAGAGAAATATGCCAAAGATATTGATGATCTCATTGAGTTTGGAACATCCGGCCGGGTCGCTGGTTTCATATCAGAAGCCATACAGGTAAAAACTAAAAAGCACATCGAATTACCAGCCGGGATGTGGTGCCAGCCTCTGCATTTTCGGACCTTGATGCTGATATTTGACTTGATATGAATGCAGGGTGTGGGAGGGATCATAGAATTGGCTCCAGGGTACTTGCCTGCTGTATACAGCAGCATCAAGAAAGCTGGAGGTCTTACTATTGCTGATGAGGTCCAATGTGGCTTTGCTCGTACAGGCAGCAATTTCTGGGGATTTGAAACCCAGGGAGTTGTCCCTGATATTGTGACAATGGCTAAGGTGTTTTACGCATTACGAGCAGCACTTCACCCTGGTAAATCATGGATAATCTCTCTAGACCTTCTGACCTTATGATCTGCTATTTGTGCAGGGAATTGGCAATGGCATACCTCTTGGGGCTGTAGTCACTACCCCAGAAGTTGCAAAAGTCCTTACTCAGCGTAGTTACTTTAACACATTTGGTGGGAATCCGGTGTGCACTGCTGCAGGGCTGGCTGTTTTGAATGTGATCGAGAAGGAAAAACTTAAGGAGAATGCCCACATCGTAGGATCTCATCTTAAGAACAGGTTAACATCGCTCAAGGATAAATATGAAGGTAAAGCCCCGATTCTATATTACTTTGGTGGTAAAGACATTAGACCCACTTCATGATATCTGATTACGTACGGACGTGCAGTTATTGGGGATGTGAGGGGCAGAGGCTTGATCCTAGGGGTTGAACTAGTGACAGATCGTGAGTTGAAAACCCCCGCTAAGGATGAAACCATGCATGCTATGGAAATGATGAGAGGCATGTCCGCATTCCCTTTTTCACTTCTTTCCTGCCTTCCTCAACCATTCTTTCCTGACTGATAATGGGATGAAATCAGATAATGGAGTGCTGATAGGGAGAGGAGGCATCTACGGCAATGTCTTCCGGATCACTCCACCCCTATGTTTCACCAAAGAAGATGCAGGTAGGAGAACAGCTCACGACCCAAGCACACCTTTCATATTCTAGCTTTGTTCAATTAAACTGATCCTGCTTCTTCTGACGGCCATTGCATGTCTCGTTTGTGCTCATGCAGATTACCTGGTGGATGTCATGGATTATGCCCTGTCCAAGGTATAAAGAAGAGAGATGAAAATGTAAGAAAATAATGTTTGTGTGCAAGTGTCCTCGTGGCTCTCTGTATGGTTCCAAAGAATGGACGGGGCCTTGTTTCTCCTGGCTATCGCCATCTTGATCTAGACAAGGGTTCCCCGGCCTGGTTAAGAAACTATCACTCGAAACATTGCTGACAAGACAACATCTCGTTGTCTTCCGACAGCTTCTGGAATAATCTTATTTTGTCTGTCTAGTTGGCATGTCGGATGATTGCATTGCCTGGGTATAATCTCCTTTGGTTGCCTTGTTTGCTTGATTGTTTTGTTCGATAGGCAGAACCACAAAGAATGAGAAAACCGCTTGTTGTCTCTGCTTAGGTTCAGCAGCCACCTGAAATTAGTTTGTGTTTTCTCTTACATTGGCGTCAAAGTACAAGGGTAACCAGTTGGGTCGGGCATGTCTAGGAACCATGAGGAATGCATCAGCCTACCGAACATTGTCTTGCTGTCTACTTGTTTAACCACAAACGCAATTCACTTGTACCCGTATCAAATAACACAAAACATGTGATCGCACTGATCTCCTTGAAGGTGATGTCGTTCATGGTTATGGAAGTAGAATGAACATCCTGGGGGACTCTGACAATTGAACTTGCAAGATTCAATAAGACAGCTCCTTACTGAGCTACCGCTAGCAGTCATAATAACTTGTCGAAGCCGCGCACCAAATCATCTTAGCCAACTTGAGCTGAACAATGTTTTCGTGTCAACTGCCAAAACCAGCCTAGTTGGGACCATCAATCGGACTTGCCCGAGATTCCTTTGTGAATATTATCATTAATAAAGCTTTCATTCGTTCTTTGTTTTCGAAATGATCAAGGTGGGATGTAATTTACAAATTTCTTCCTACACGCATACTGGCACTTTGTCTTATCCGTGTTTGTCGAGCGGGTACACACAGACGGAAAGAAAAAATGGAAGTAGGACAAGGACAAGTCGCGACCAACAAAACCATAACAAAGTCAAACATTTGAGTCAAAATGAAGAAAGAAACAAAAAAACACAACTGCTTGGATGGAGTACGTGCGTAGGAATAGCAATGGGGATTTGGGTTCACCCTCTCCTGTCGTCCGGTTGACTACTCGATCCGAGCAGTGGCGCTGGGGAGTGCAGTGGATTTGATCTCTCCGCTCTTCCTTATTTAAGCCTACTCGAGTCCTCGTCCGGTTGGGTTTTCAAGCCCATGTGGCCCAACCCATGAAATTTAGAAAACTTGCCGCGTAAGTTGGAAAAATTAAAAGAAAAGGGCTCGTGGAGAAAGTCTCAGACAACAAGAAGAAATAGAAAAGAGGAGACAGAGAGCGAGCGAGGAAGAAAAGAAAGAGAAGAAGAAGACGAGAACGATTGGAGTTGTATTCTTCGTCCGTTTTCCACGAAACTTCACGATATTGATCCTCTCGACTAGCCCTTCGTATTGGTGGTTAATCGTCGTGAGATGTTGATATTCTCTTTGTCGTGCTCTTGAAGGATGCATTTCTTTTTTTAGTGTCTTTGTTGTAATCCCGGTGATAGTTAACGTTGGAGTGAGCCGAGATTGAGTTTTTCGATGGTGATACTCTAATTTGGCTAGAGAAGAAAGACTTGTCATGTAAATCATTATTATTAATAGTGGAGAGAAGGGTGGAGTTCGTTGCCGTGTCCTCTTACATCGAGAGATTTTCCAAGTAAAATTCGTGATGTCACTTTTATCTTTCTTTGTGACTGATATTACTTACATTTAGTTGGCATTCCGAGGACGTCGGGATATATATCTCTATAAGAATCGGTATCGTGACGCTGGTTGTTGTGGTCAAAGTGCGTTTGTTTCTATTTGATCAACACATGTCTGGAATAAATTCTGAGTGACACGTCCCCGACACATCCATCGCCTTCAATTTTTGAAGAGAGTGGAGAAGGAGCTTGAACAAAGAAGAAGTGAATAGAATCGGGCGAGGCCCGTGTGCACACCATACAATAAGGTTTCCATATCGAAGACGGTCTTCTTTTTACATTGAAAAATTTTGATAGAGTGGACCCCGACTTAATTTTAAAACAGGGATCCAAGTCTGGAAAAACGGATTCAAGTTGGGGCGATTTCGATTTATTAAATTTTCGCATATGTAACGGCGATTAGCATCGAACACGATTTCGTTTTACGGGACTTGAACATATTTTGGTGTCGGACCCATCCGGGCGTTAGACTCACAAAAATCATGTCAAGTGATGTCACCATCATACTTCCAATAAAAATTACAGACACGGAATACAGTGGAGCGGGAAAAGAAAACAAATTTACGGGTCAGTCGTCCTATGCCCGTAATTTTACAATACAATGATACAAATTAAACTCTTGAGGCATGCACTTCCCTAAGCACCTATGACCCGTCGCAGTAACATATCATTGGCGGTTTCCGTCGGTTGAGGGAGGCTTCATCCAGTCTTGTGCACTATTTTCAGGGAATCCACCCCGCGTCATCTTGCTGCACGTCTCTGTTGCCAGCCGCTGTGTTTCGTCACGGTCGTTGGTTAGTGCGCCATGTCCTCTTCTCCGTGATCAAGAGCTTACCCGCAAAGCTGGTGCTGCAGGCATTAACCTGGGGATTTGCTCCACCGAAGCCACTACCATCGACCAGCACATCCCCTGTTACTACTCCATCGTTTTCCAGGAGTAATTGCGTATACCCCGCATTTGTCGCAATATCGACCCCCAATTTTCAAGCATCTCTGCTTATGACCAGTGACATCAAACCTGGACCACCTTTGACATGCGACCAGACACTGTTTCGCCATCCATTTGTCCCATAACAACTGCTCACTGAATTGATGTTTGACATGCTGCCGACCGTTGTATCTACAGCAATCGCTACCTCAGAACATCGTCTCAAACCATCCGTTCAAGGCCTTTGATGTTGGAAAGAAGAGAAGATCTATTAGAGCAACTACGTCATCCTGCCCTGATGACAGAATGAGCCTAAGACAACGAGCCTTGAAGACAGACCTGTCCAGCTTATCCTTCACCTGGTCATCGAAAGGCAGAATGCCATGCAAAGCCTTGGGAAGGCACGAATTGAGAAGGAAATCCTTGATTCCACCATACTTGTTTAGATGGTCCTCATATCGTGCATAAGCTTCGGCATCGAGTCTGGAGAACTTGGAGATCTCCTTGAAGTTTTTTGTTGCCAGTCCTCTAATTTGAAGCCTGCTTTTCTACGACCTGCGATGACTTCCATTGGAATCGGAACCGCACCGGCAACTCCCACGCCCTTCCGTCCCCCTACCAACATCCAATTGCAAAACAACTCGACGGAGGAAGACAAAACACAAGACGATAGAGTCCATCTGTTCGTGTCGATTCGATGGATGCCTCCACGTATCACAGGATGGTTTGCGGTTAGACATAGGCAGGGAGAGAAAGCAAGCGAAACGGGTCGGCCATAGGCTTCCATCCCTCCGGCCGAATGGACTATGAGCTGGAATTACCTTCGATTCCCAACCCAAACAATGCCTTCTTCCTTCGTCTCATTCAGCGATCATCTAACCAGTTAAATCACACAGCATTTAAACATGTGCTCCCCAAGAAAGGAATTTGGTAAGAAAAAGATGATGGGCCTTTTCTCAAAGCCCACGGCCCAAACACCTCCTCCCCTGTAATACTACTTGTTCAATCACTTCACTCCCCCCCACCCCTCCTCGCTTGCCTTTCCTAATCCCATGATACTCTTAATTTATAAAAATAACTTTCTGTTTCGTTTGTTTATTCGACCAGCCACATTCTTTTTTTCTTTTTGCTGACGACAACAGTAAACGAGTCCATATTTTACGATCGATATCATGTGCGATCGGTCTCGTTGAACGTAAAAACTCTCTCATAATACGATACAAAAATAGTTAGTATTAATTACTATTTTTTTTTCAAATGTTCTTGTTTGTAAAGCCTCTTTGCACATGTTAACTAGGCAAAAGTAGTGTCCCGGAGAGACAACCATAAACAAACAAACACGCATAGACACAACGGGCATGGCATGGTAATAAAGATGAGGGGAGTAATAGCCTCCCCCAGTTAAGAAAAACCTAGAAGGGAAACAGGAATAAAGCATTTCCATTCATTCGCTACAACAATGAAAAAGTGGTTGAATTATGGACATGGAACATGGGAAAAAAAGAAGATAAAAGGAAGAGATAAAAGCTTGAAAGGACGACCTATGTTGTCCCTTCTGATTAATATTCTTTTACTTGTTGTTTTTCTTGTCACTTTGAACATGTGTGCCTGAAAGATGCCTTGTTGGCTTAGCATCGTGATTTTTACGGTGTTCATGGCGTTTTAAACTGTAATTTTGGAGGCAAACTGTGGGAGTATCTGCTCGATGTAATGTAGATCGAAAAAGGGGATGGAAAAGGACAATAACGGCGTTTCGTCCATGGATAAAAGGGAAAGGAAAGAAAGAAAAAGAAGTAACAGCGAAAGGGAACGTGGGTTTCAATAATTAGCATGCGATGGAATAAATTTTGTGGGGTTCCCATGAAATAATGTACCGAAAAAGACGATTCTTCCCCCTCCCCACCAAGAAATGACAAGATCCAATTCAAATTTTGGTTTTATGTCCTCTCCTTTTCCCATCTTCCTGTTCGTCATGTAGTCGTGTTTTTGTAATCGATAGCTCGAATCCATTTCAACCAAGTGCTAGCTGTTCGGAGCAGAAGCGATGGAATGGAGGAGAAACGTTTTCCTTTCCTTTATGGAAAACCAAACCTAAACTAAGCATTACTCGAACATCTCGCTCCGATTCGGAATGCGGAACTTCTTCCCATTATGAACTGTGAGAACGGCGGAGGTCGTACTTCGGGTCTTTATCGATAGAGGACGTGTTCTGCGTTTTCTACAAGGAATTATGAGGCGAAGTTATTCCGCCTCCTCCCCATTAAGACAAAAGAGACCGGGGGAGTGATCTAATAAACATTATGGATGAAGACAACATATTGACCAACGCTACTAAATGTTGAAGGTGAAAGCTGGTGGATTTTCTGGGGAACTTCTCAACTCTTGTAACTGAGGATGGGAGCAACTGGTTCGGGTGGGAACACCGAGCGGCCGTACTCGTGAACACTCACTCTACTTTATAATAAATTATGTTTATCCTTTCCGGGGAAGTGCAGTTCCGATTAAATATGTTGATGGGGGTGGAGAAGTCACCACGCGAAACGTCATCGTTCGGGTTGCTAGCTAGCTCGGGAGTACGTGGTGGAGAGCCGAGTTTCTGGACCAGGCCGATAGCGAGGCAGGTTGTTGGAAACTCGCTCCCCCTCCCCCGGCACAAACTAGGCGAGACTAAAAGAAAAACGAGTCTTTTGAACAACCACATCTGGAAGCTACTCCAGGAATTCCGCATCTGCAGTTTCAGTTTCCCCACAGAAAATTCGCTCAACCAGGTCGACGCTTGCCGCCTAACAAGGATGGTGCTGGAACAGTCTTGGCTGTAGAAGGTATTCCCACATCACACGAGCCGCCAGACAACTTCTTCGTACATGTAAAACTTGTAACCTTCACGAACCTAAAACCGTCGCGCTTATGTCGTGGTAATTCATATATGGTTGATAGGAACATCATATTTCCCTGCATCTTTATTCGGTTCTGTTTACTTATCGCTTTCGAAACGTAGTTCTTACGCCGGCATACACTTCATGTGTTCCATCGCGGTTGTATGTAGGAACCTTTTGCCGCAACTTGCTTGATGAGAAAAGACGACGAGGAGAATATTAGAGAAACCCGTGTGGTGACTTTGAGGAAGCCCCCGAGAATACTTCAAAGGATAGGAAAAGAGAAAGGAACGATCATCTTGACATTTATACAAAAAGGAAAACGGGTGGGGGGGGAAACCCGCGTACAGTACGCGTTTGTACCTTTTAGGTTTGAATCCCTTATTATTCTGTAGCCGGGGGAGCTTTGCATCTGATTCCTGTTCTGGATGCAACCAAGAAGAGTACCACGCACTTGCAGCCATCCCTAGTTGTTCGTTCTCTCCGCTCCGGTTTGATTCGATTTCGGTATCACGACGATGCAATCGACTAATCCTAAGCTAGGTCGGATTCTTCTCGTGTCGTTTCATCCTAAGGTAATAACTCATCTCGCCCGCTCTTATGACCACCCTGTTCTCTCCTTTTTGTGTATTAAATTAACTAAACCGATGATCCTATTCGAATGAATATCCCACCCCGATTCCTCGACTTCCTCTCCTGCAGCGCAGCATCTCTACTCCACTCCATTACTCCAACTTAATTACGAATCAAGCCGCTCTCTAACACGGGACTCGTTCGCCCTGATCCTCCTACATGGAAGCCGTAGAAGACGTTCCTTTACACGTACATAGTTAGTCACACTGCCGAGAGGTTGTAACTGAGGAGGGAAGCAACTGGTTCATTACAAGGTGCTAAAACGACAGAGTTGAGAACTACGCTAGTTAAGAGGGGAGATGGTCACTATGGCTGGGGCATGGTTGTTAATGGCGATAGAGGGGCGAGGCGACAAGCCATCGCCCGCAAGAGGCGAGGCGAAAGGCACTCAAAAAGCGATTTGTGTAAGGCGATTTGAGTATAAATAATAAAATGATTTCAAATAAAAAAGATGAAATGGATTTATAATATTAATCATCATCATTCATCATGTAAAATATTCTAATCAAGCATCCATAAGATCTAGATTATCATCCGAATCATCCGAAACTGATAAAGTCACACTATCATTCCCACTAGAACTTTTGTAGTCTTGCGGGTTTTGCTCTTCCTCCTCATTTTCATCCAATTCTTCAAAATATTCTTCATCTGTCGATTCTTAAGAGCTAAACACAATTAAAGAAATCTGTTTTACTCAACAGTGGTGAGCTGGGCGATGATGAAAGGGACTTGCTTGAGAGGGAGGAGGGGAGGCAGGAGGAGGAGACGGAAGGGATCGTTCGTGTGGGGAATGTTCGTGTCGTGGCTCAAGACAATAGGTTTTCAAAGTTTTTATTTATTCAATTTAATCCCCAAATTATTACAACTTAGTCCAAAATTACACAATTCAGCCGAAATCCAAAAGACGGGCCTTTTTGTCGCCTTTCGCTTGAGAAAAAGGCGAGGAAATGCGTCGCCTTTGGATCACGCCTCGGCCGGAGGTGAGGAAAGGCGAAATCGCCTCGCCCCTCACCATAGGTGTTGCCTTTCCTCGCCTTTTACAACACTGGGCTGGGGTGAGACATACTCACCTGTAAAAGAATTAATAATACATATTCGTCCAAGAGGGAGTGACCTCCATTAATATTATAACTTTAGTCGCAACAGGGAGAACCCGAGGAAGAAGAAGATTGGAGAGAAGAGGTTGTTTGATCTTGGAAGTTTCCTGTTTTAGTTGTTACTTACATCGCAGGAAGGAAGCTCCAAACCAAACACTCAACCGAAAAACGATTTAAATACCGAGGGCGCGACCGGGGGAGACCGCATCCGTATTTGACGCCATGTCTTAGTACTTGGAGCCTGGGGGGGGGGAGGGAAGGTTTATGGTCCTAATCCCTTTTATTATGTGATGTTCCACCTAACGCTGTCGTTGTTAGTTTATGATTAGGTAAAAGTGCGTCGAACCTTCACCGGTTGTAATACATATATTGATACAGAAATGGAGAGAACACGACTAGGGTAAGCGCCTTTTGAGGAGTTCCGGCGACCGACGAAACATGACCACCTCCACTTAAGTATAGAGTATGATGATGGGGAGGGAATGTAATGTTACGTGAATAAGATAGGTGTCGAGGAGAGGTTGAAGTTACTATACTGTGCAGACCAAAAGCAATCTCAGTTTTACTTGGGACACGAAGGCTCTTAGACCAGGATGTTTTCATCTAAACCCCGAGTTGCTACTAAAATGTGGTAAGAAGTGTTTGTTACCGAGTCTCTCAATCTTTTCCGATGTAAAAATTGGAGTGTAGGACAACGATAGGTAGGACAGGTGCTAAATGATGTGGAGGACAAATGAATAACAACAAGGTGGATGGACGTGGGGATATTAATTAGGTCGCTTTTAATTTTAAGTTATTGGGTGCGAGTCGACCCGTCGTGTTGTGAGCGGGGAGACATAAATGAGGACAAACCCCCCCACCCCACCCCTCTTCCCCTACCCATCACACGGGACCCACGAGTCATGTCATTTACTTTCAAAATAAAGATTAAAAAATACGTGGATTTTCTTTTTAGTTAATTTTGGAAATTATTATTCAATAAAAAGATTTGGTGATTGTCATCCTCGTCCATTTTAATCCCGGATGGGATTCGAAAGCCACTTGGCCCCAGCGGGGGGTGGAAATAAAAAAGAAAGAATAAGATACGAGCGTGGGTTTGTGTACTAATTAATTACTTAGGATAAATTAAAGCTGATGACGAGGGGGGAAGTTGGGGAGGTCAGCCTGAGCAAGGCGTTGTATAAGTACGGGCTGTTCTCTTGTTTGGTCATGTTTTAGTGTTGTTGGCCAAGGGTAGGACTCTCAAGCGTTAATAACTGTTTAGACATGTCCACGTGTTCAGACATGTACACATTTTTTTTACGTAATATTCAACTATTTAGATATATGTATATGCTTCCCATGTCCAAAATCACTAGAGTTGCGTATTGCTACGGTGGAATGGAATCTTTTTCCATGGTTTTTGCTTTTGCATCTTAAAAAGCAAGGGGGTGTTGCTGTTGCGTTCTCTCTCTCTCTCTCTATATATAAAAAAACATAAATAAATAATTAATTTAATATTATTAATAAAAGAATTAACTTTTGAGGGGGTCGTACAGTGTACAGGGCGGTTGCACTTGGGGATCTGTCCTTCCTCGCATAACTCCTCCCCCGAATCCCCTCTCTCGCTTTTTCCCTGCTGACCAAACTGCCCCTCACTTTCCCTCCCATCCGTCCTTCCGTCCCGTACGGCACACAATCATTTCCTTTATCAAACCAACTTTTACCATTATGCCCCCCTTGTTGCCTTTCCCCGTTATTATGGAAATATTACATTTTTATTTAAAAAAAAGGAGGAAAGCATTCAGAAAACACTGAAAGAAAAATACCCTCTCCATGATACGGAAGACTTCCATTCCAAGAGATGAAACCCGATATATATATAACTTCATCGACTCAACCAAAAGAACAAAAGGAGGGGGACAAAGCGGTAAAAAATGCACTGGAGGGGCACCAAAAGAAGGAGGACCCAAAAAGGTAATTTCAGCCCAACTCTATATCATCATCCTCTTCTCCCCACGCCACCCCCAAAAAGAAGAAATCAGGCAAACGCTGCCACCCCCTCCTCCAACTTCCCCCCTTGCGGGTCTCCTCATCTCCGTTTCTCCTTAACCTCTCCTCTCCTCTCTCTCTCTCTCTCTCTCTCCCCTTATCACACAAACACCTACCACACACACACTCTCTGTGTCGACGGAACGGTTGGTTACTGACGTCGATGAAGAAGCAGAAAATGTCCTCCTCCTCCTCCACCACCTCTGGGAACCCCTTTGACCTCCTCTCCGACGAGATCGTCTTCCTCGTCCTCGACCACCTCTCCCCCAACCCCCTCGACTCCAAGTCCTTCTCCCTCGTCTGCAAGTCTTTCTACTCCCTCGAGTCCCTCCATCGTCGCTCCCTCCGCCCCCTCCGCACCCAACACCTCCCCTCCGTCCTCTCCCGCTACCCTAACCTCTCCCTCCTCGACCTCTCCCTCTGTCCCCGCGTCCCCGATTCCTCCCTCCACCTCTTGTCCTCCTCCCCTTCCCTCTCCCTCTCCCTCCGCTCCATCGACCTCTCCCGCTCCCGCTTCTTCTCCGCCTCTGGCCTCACCTCCCTCGCCCTCCGCTGCATCAACCTCGTCGAGGTCGACGTCTCCAATGCCACCGAGTTGAGGGATGCCGGCGCTGCCGCCCTCGCCCAGGCTAAGAACCTCGAGAGGCTTAGGATGTCCCGGTGCAAGATGGTCACCGACATGGGCGTCGGTTGCCTCGCTGTTGGCTGCCGGAAGCTCAGGGAGCTCGTCCTCAAGTGGTGCCTCGGCGTTGGGGATCTCGGGGTGGGCCTCGTTGCTGTCAAGTGCAAGGAACTGAGAACTTTGGACGTCTCTTATCTGCCGGTAATCCTAATTTGTCTCGTAATCCTTGATTTTATTTGATCGTGTGTTGATCACTCTGATTGACGGCATGAGCCTGGATTACGGAGGCTCTCCTTCCTCTGTCCAATTATGCTCCTTCCATGTAGTTTCGACTTCCAATTTGATTGTTTATACCAGCTGGCCTCTGCAGTGTTTTCCATTGATTGCTTCCATGATGATTCAAAATTGCCCTGTCGTCCTGGCTTTTGGATCTGGATTTGATTTTTGTTCATTTGAGTGTTCAGATCTCGAACAAGTGCTTGCCGTCAATCATGAAATTGCCCTATCTCGAGGATTTGATCCTCGAGGGGTGCTATGGAATTGACGACGATGGCCTGGCCGCCCTTAAGGATGGTTGTCACTCACTCAAGGTAGCTACTACTTCTCCCTTTCGCAATTTTGTACCACATTTATCATCATTCCTGACACGCGCATTTCTTCCTGTTTCTTGCCTTTCAGTCATTCTGGGTTTCCTTAACTGATCCCTGGCATTCTTCTTTGCAGTCCCTGGACATATCGAGCTGTCAGAGCATTAGCCAAGTTGGGGTACCTTCCATTACGAGTGGTTCCGCATCTCTAAGGCATCTCAACCTGTCATATTGCATTCCTGTGAGTTTTGAGATCAAGTCATCTGCAGTTGGTACAGAGTTTATTGTTTTGTGGAAGGTTAAGATGTACTGCTTGGCTAATTTCTGCCTGTTGTGTGCCCTGTTCTTGTGTAACAGGTAACTTTTGCGCTTGCTGGCAGCTTGAAAAGGCTCTCTGTTTTGCAAACCTTGAAGCTTGATGGCTGCATGGTCACTATCTCGGGATTGAAGGCACTTGGGGATTGTTGTGCCTCTCTCACCGAGCTCAGCTTGAGCAAGTGTGCTGGAGTAACGGACGAAGGGCTCTCCGCACTCGTAACCAAGCACAGACAGCTAAAAAAGCTGGACATCACATGCTGTCGGAAAATAACTGATGTTTCCATTGCGCACATCTCAAGATCATGCACTGAGCTTACTTCATTGAGGATGGAGTCCTGCACACTTGTACCGAAGGAAGCGTTCGTATTGATCGGGCAACGATGTCCCCATCTCGAGGAGCTTGACCTGACTGACAATGAGATTGACGATGAAGGTCTGCATCTATTACATGTGCGTTTGATGGAGGAACGAAATAGTCATGGTTTTTAAGGACTACTCAAAAAACAAAATCCCCCTTGCAGGTCTGGAATATATTTCAAGGTGCTCGAGGATCAGGGTGCTGAAACTTGGGATTTGCCTTAACATCACTGATAAAGGGCTGTCTTGTATTGGTGGAGCTTGTCCGAAGCTGATCGAGCTAGATCTGTACAGGTATGTGCCCTGAGTCATGTATTTTCTTTTTCCCTTTAGCTTTCACACTGACCAGTGTGTTTCTAACTGCCAAAACTTCTTGGTTTTATCTTGCAGATCTGCGGGGGTCACGGGCGTGGGCATCTTATCTATTGCCCGTGGTTGTCCCAGCCTTGAGATAATCAATGTGTCATATTGTAATGACATCACGGACGCCTCTTTGATGTCATTATCAAAGTGCTCCAGCTTGAACACCTTAGAATGTCGAGGTTGTCCTCTCATCACATCCTTGGGCATATCTGCCATCGCGGTTAGCTGTAGGAAACTTACCAAGCTGGACATAAAGAAGTGTGGCAACATTGACAATACTGGAATGATTCCACTCGCTCATTATTCTCAGAACCTAAGACAGGTACACTTCATCTGTCCCCCTTGAACATGTTATTGCATTTACGATTCTTAAACCACCCTGATTCATTGTTATCTGATGTGTTGCCAGATCAACTTGTCATACACCTCAGTCACGGATGTTGGGCTCTTGTCCCTCGCAAGTGTTAGCTGTCTGCAGAGCATGACGATCCTGCACCTAAAGGGGTTGACTGCTTGCGGACTGGCAGCAGCACTATTAGCTTGTGGGGGGTTGACGAAAGTGAAGCTACAGTCGTCGTTTCGGTCAATGTTACCGCACCTTCTTTTCGATCACTTGGAGGCACGGGGATGCACGTTCCATTGGAGAAACAAGGTGTTCCAGGTTGGTATCCCTTCCTGCCGTGTCACTGGCTGCGATTCCAACCTGGGAAGAGGAAGTATGGTTCGCAAACAATGATTAATTATCTGTGATGTGATATTCAGGCGGAGCTGGATCCCAAGTGCTGGAAGATACAGCTGGAGGAACAGATGCAGTGAAAGAAACTGGGCATGCCGCTAATGAAAGACAAAGACGGCAGTCTCTAGTGTTTTTAGTTAACGTGCTCCGAAGTCTTCCCATTAGGAAGACCCCGAATGTTGAAAGGACATTGTGTATCTGAGTTCGGCATATACAGTGCGATAGAGTTAGTCTCCGACGGCCGCGTCTTCGTCAAAATCCCCATGGGCAGGCCCACTTCAACATTTGTTAACACCACATCAGCGCAACACAGAACGTCGTCCACGATAAGTGAAAAGTTTACAAAACAGAGTTGGCTCAAAAGTTTTACAAAACAGGAAGTTAGTTCGAAGGTGACGTCGTGAATTTGTATTGTATGGTTAGTTTTAAAAAATTTTACGAACCGTTTCCTAAGTCGCGGTTTCATTTTATAAAGAAGTCGCGATTTAAAATCGCGAATTTGGAGTAATCTATCAAAGTCGCATTTAACCGTGATTTAGAAAGACTTAGTGAAAAATTAAAGTGAAGTAGTGTTCCTATGTTTGATAGAAGTTACAGTTTCAAACGATGACTTTTATTGAAATTCTGTGTTTGAAACCATAATTTTTAATTAAAGTCGGGGTTTAAAACCCGACTTTGATCTAAACACCCTATTTATTTCAATTTTTCACTAGTATTTCTAAATCGCGGTTTGAAATCGCGACTTTTTTGTAAAATGAAAGTGGTGATTTTAAACCGCGACTTATGGACGGTATTTAGGGTATTTCAAAATTAAAATGATATTTCTCATATTTTTTTAGTACCAATGAGGTAGAAACCTCGTATTCTGCCTACACCAGTGGTTGAAAACAATAATTTAATTTTATTCTGGAGAGAAAAAGTGAGAGAGGGAAGACGGAGAAATGGGCGCGTGGATTGGATGGACTATGGTACAACCAACCAACTGTAATTCAATCCTTCATTTGGGACCCCCAATTGTATATTCCATTCCCTCACATTAAATGGCGGATGCGTGTTTGTCGGCAACGCTCGTTCAAAACGAACGGGGGGGCCAAGCAGACTTTCAGCCTCCTCTCAGAGTCAAAACAAAACGTCAAAAAGGGGACTTGAAAGTCGGATATTTAAAATAACTCCACGTGTGCTTCCATTCTGACACGATTTATCACCGAGATTTTTAAGAGCAAGGTGCAAATTCAGCGTTATCTTTTTAGTTGATTATTTTAATATGAAGGAAAATCACAACCAGGGGTGTACGATTCCGGACCAGGCTTTTCATATTTTAGTACGTCTGGACCGGACCATCCATCCAACATCTCCCTCCAGTAAATCACCTAATCCACATGACCTTGGAAATATGGTATCCATCTCATCCCATCGTCACCATAAAATGAATGTTTATAATAATAGTAAAACCTTTCACTTATCGGACACAAATTCTACCAGGCTCTGACAAATTCACGGTAACTTTGACTTCAGTGACCATCCATCACGGTATACATCTTTTCCTCCTCTGACATTTGAATATATGGTAATGCCAGGGAGGTCCTCCCGCGCACATGACATTCAAAGAAATCTATCCGCACCTTGGGGGTGTGTTACAAAAGACCACATAAACGAGGTCTGGAACAAATTTGTCTGCCATTAGCTTTGACGAGCGCCATCATTCCAGCAGCCGCTCCGGCACACACCAGCGAGGATACCAGCTGCTGCGTGTTCCGCCCGGCTGCGCAAGTAAGCCAACACTACAATTACACTCCGTCTCTTTTAGGTAGTCCGTGTCCCTCCTTAATCTCCGGCCGAAATTTCGAGGAGGAAAAGATGTATACCGTGATGGATGGTCACTGAAGTCAAAGTTAAGCCTCCAACCAGCAAAGCCGATGCTATCGGAAGATACTGCATCGGGATACAAATACGAAGTTAACTGATGCAAACTAAGCAGGAATCTGGCAACAACGAATTCGGGAGGGAGGGGGCGGATGTAACTCACAGATAATGAATCAAGTCCATGCGATTGTAAGGGAGACATGCCATCTCTGTTGATGGAGTAGCGACCACTTATCAGATCTATAGCGTCCTGCAGCAAGGACAATAAAGTTTTCTCAAGCAGCAACTGAAGCTAGACGCTTTCTGTAAGCTCATGTTCCTATGACCCAACTATATGACAGGAAAATATTTCCTTTGTATATTATCAGGGGTATAACAATGAAGACATCAGTGCTAATGTGATCGATCCAGTCAATCTTTCAATGACATTAAGGAGATAAGGGTCGGTATGAGGTATCTGAAAATTTAAACTTTTAGTGTATGCGGTGCCTTCGATAGAAAGATCCCCCGTTGATTCAGACAGCCAGCCAATGTCAATCTTGCAATATAAGACTGACAATAAATCTGTAACCAGGAAAGGCTAAGACTAAAGAAAGCGAGAAAAGGCTTGCCTGCCGCATTCCATCGTGAAAATTGTTCAGACAATATCTTGAAAGAGCACTCACACCATCCTTAATAGATCCAACAAATGTTTGCCTTCCATATCTGCATCAAGGTGCCCCAAAATAAAAACCGCCTCCAAGAAATATAAAAGTCTAACTATCAATAGAATATGACACACCTAACCAAGTCCCCTTTAAGAGCATGAGTCCCAGCATATTCTAGACTTATCTCATCCCCTTGCTCCGCCCACACTGCAGACTTGCAGCGGCAAAACATCAATTAGGATCCGAACAAGCCATCAAGAGTTTCAGCTAACAAACGGGCATGCTAGAGCATCGCTCACGTATCCTAAACATGGTGTAGTCTTCAATGAACATTGAGATGGACTCCCCAGGACTAAGTAATCCAATCCTCCGTAGCTGGATATCCAAAGACCTCTGAGCCAGAAAACTCTGTAATATAAAATTCGGAAAATGAGACTTCAGTTGCCATGTGATCAACAAACAAATAAGAGGAAACAGACCTAATCATGCAGCAGCCTGGATAGCAGAATCCTCTACCAATGACCAAGAGAATGACTTACTATGTTAAGTCAACTGGACAGATTAAATTCTGAGATAAAAGTAGACATCAAAATCTGATGCATCTTGAACATTTACAGAAGTGCACAGGATGATGTTTTGTATGGACAAGGTCATGTGACGGCACAAATATATAGAGTGACTATAGAGAGACTGCATATTGGTGATCCTTGAAGTATCGATAAGGAAATTATTAACCCAAAAAGAAAGAAACCATCAACCAAAAGTCAAATCGTTGCTTATCAAAAAGAAAAATAGAAGTTGAATCATTGAACCTGGGTCACATTGGTTCGATCAAGACAGTCTATACAGTTGGCTCTGATGACTCCTCTCTGTTCTTCCATTATATTTTCTTCCGCATCGACTAATAAATATCTGCTCAGCGGGAAGCTCGATGATCAAACAGAAAAAAATCTCCAGACTATTCATCAACTTCACCAAAATACCACAAAGAAGCAAGAGATCTCCTCTTTACCTCTGCATTTCAAAGTCTGTAGATAATTCTTCATAAAGCACTTCGAGGTTCTCAAACCGGGAATTGCCACATATATGATGAAAATCAAAAGCTATATATCTGCGCAGGATATATGGCAGTCAGGGACTCCTGAGACTATACAATTGGCATAGCATCTCCAATCATAATCAAATGAACAATTGTTCTTGGAGGAACTACAAGGAAGCAAATTATCTTAAATTCAAGGCGGAAATTTTCACCTCACATTTGGCAACTTCTGCATTTGCTCAGCGTACGCCAGGCTCAATTTCCCTTCATCGCCATGCTACAACATTGAAGGGGAAAAACTGAGACACATTAAGTCAAGCCATGCCAGCAACACCATACTGGTTTAAGTTTGTGAAACAGGGCACAAATGCTTCAATCAAATTACAAAGGTCCTGCATATAAAAGATTCATAAACATTCCAAGTAGTAGGCAATTCACAAGAAAAGTTAAGAAGTGAATTAAGAACCCTTTATAAATCTTTGCAAAGCCAGGATCTAGACCATGAGATAAGAAGTAAAATCATGTATAGGGTGATGACCGGTATATATATATATACAACAACAAATTGATTATACATCAGACCATAGAACAAAAAATTGTCGCTGTGCCTAAGGCCCTAAACTAGCCTGGTGCCCACTTATCTGAAAATCACTAGACAAGTGATAATGTGCAACACTTAACGGTAATATTGGAATTGTCCTTACTTTATCAGTCAAGTCAACTGCGATTATGTCTCCATATCTTTGTGAAAGGTCAAGAAAATGCCGTTCCACAACCTTTGACTGCAGGAGCATAGCAGGTAGATTGGACACTAAAATACACATCCACGAAACGTTGCAATTACAAATGGAAGCTCACCATTTGGTCATGCTCTATTATTCTGAGTCCTGGCTTATAGCTTAAGTCTACAATCTGCTCCCAAAGAAGAGGAATTGAACCTCGAACCTGAAACAATATATGCAAAAGACAAGCATAACAATTAAAAAGTGATGAAAATCATTGCCGGATTGATGGTCTAAAATGCCACGAGATGCATTGCAAATAATGGAGGAAAACAACAACAAGGTTTTTATTTCAGTTGGTGAGGTGGATGATCAAAGGAAGAATCAAATAAAACCTTATAGTAGCACAATGTCCACAAACATCTTTGACAAAGATGACTACAGTCCAACAATTATAACAAATGTAAGCCCCAAGAATTTTCACCGCAAATAATATTTAATAATACAATGCTAATTCAAAAGTCTAATTTTGTCCATTAAAATGTTATATTACATCCTCAAAATGTAGCTAAATAACACTTTAGCCTTTCACGAAAATCCTCCTTAACAACCAACCATGATGAATGAATAGAAAGCGAGACATTATGAAACCACAAAATATGGGGAAGGCCTGCCCCTTGGAATCAGTCTCTCAACCAAACAAGGTTACCTATAACCATGCCTACTATAATCAGCACCACCAGGTATTTGAGAGATTTTAGAACCAGGACTTATGTCCCAAAATGTGGCTTCATACCAGCAAAAGTGCCTCTAGCACCAAGATGTTTATTTATTGTATAATTAAGAATATATCCGAAATTTCGAGTTCAAATATTTTGTTGATACATATCAAAACAAATATTTTGTTGATAAATTTTATTCTATTTTTTAGAAAATTTTCAGATATCTTTGTTCAGGAACAAATGAAAAACTTGAGATAAGAGACAACTAAACATTCAACTTTCTTGCACATCACCCAAAATTTTCCATCAAAATTTTCTGTACCTATCCTTTCAACCAGTTTTGATTTTAGAGCTGTATTTTCCTATTGTTTTTATTGACCTTAAGCACAATGTGAGAAGTTAGATAGAATATGACCAATAAAAAAGCATAACATGAGACGTTAAAGACGTTCTTTCAATGGGCCCTTATCCTTTCTGTGAATATCAGCAATTGCATTTAGGAGCTGTATCATGATCTTAACAATACATCTTCCTAATGAGAACAAGTATACTTGAAGCAAGCACTATAAGATCCAGAAGGATCAGGTCATTTTACTTATGCAAGGATTTATCCAAGAAAGGACTTGTGTATGTCGAACACCAAGTGAAAGTGGGCAGTAGATTGGCCAGGGAGTAGTGATTGGTTTGGATGGATATCATAAACAACAAACTGGCTTGCACAAGACCCTCAGGCTGTTTCTGGGAGCACAGGAATCCACTGTGGAGGTATAACCACATATTTTATAGGAAACATTTAATGTAATGTAAAAAGAAAAACTTGTCTGCCAACTTTCCATTTCCTGCCTTTTCCTTTTCTCATCTATTAGCCGTTACACCCAAACGGATACTTAAGCTGGCTAAGAATTGGCCAATTCTTCAAGTGTAGTTGGATCAACAAAAAAGAATCAACAACCTCGGATAACAGATTCTCTACAGGAGGTAAAGAGGGGGATATATTAACAAAGAAACACCAGCAATACCTGTAACAATGACAACTTGAGCCCTTTCACTTCAACGATTTGTTCAGTCTCAATGAAGTTGGCAGTGTCTCCTTCCATATTTGCACCCCTTCTCCACATCCTTGTCCCTAAAGATGCAGTAATTTTCATGATGGGGGTGGCTTAGCCATTCAATCAACACAGAGTTAACAAAAATAATTTGGTCTCACCGAGACGCCGTGTGCATCTTCTTGAGATCAATGTCATGATTGTAGGGATGCCTTTCAATTGCAATTCAGCAGTTTTAAAACGTATCTGGAGTCAAGGGAAGACATCACAATTTCTGAACACTTTTATGATCTCTAAATGACAGGGAAACTGCGCCTTTTTCTACAAGATAATCATCATATATACAGGAAAATACAATTACAATGGAGCTACCCCAGGAAAGAGTAGAATTCTATCCCTGGGCACAATTCAAGGAGAGACATGAATGCCTATGATGCCCTAATCCCTGTAGGGACCCTAAAGACATGACCATACAACTGGCATGACTAGTATGAAGCCATGTGGTCCCACACCAGCAGCATGCACAAAAATTCATAATTTCAAAGTAATTTGAGGATATTTCCTTGCAGCAATGGGAGGATGAACTTATCTAGCTGCAATTGAGACCATGTAAACGTTATAAAATTTCTTCTGTATATGATCAGTAGGAAACAGTAATTCAAGGAGGTTCAGAAACCATCTCTTATTCACCTTGAGTTCAATAAGCTCCTCCAAAAGATTTTTGTTCCAAACAAATCTGGGGTCAGCCTGATAACTGAAAGTCAGTGTCCATGACCAAAAATAATGTAAGCAGCCAAAATTTATAAAATACATAAAATGGAGTTTTCTACATAAATAATATATCTTTTAAAATAGTGAAATAAATTATCTTTTACATGCTTTCTAAAATTATCGAGGTGGTGTCAATTCAAATGCCGACTTAATCTTTTATTTAAATTGGAACTTAGATGGTGTGTTGGCACTTCAAATGCCGATTTAAGTAGAAATCTAAGTTGGCACTTGAAATCCCGACGCGGACTGGGAAATTTGGAAAGAATTTCAAGAATCTTCTATAATATCCAGAAAAATGTGACATTTCAACTAGCCTATAGGATGAACAATAGCTAATAGATATCAGCAAAAGCAACAACTCCACCCAGAGCAGAGTGCGCAAAAAGAGATCCAACAAGCAAAAATATAAACAAAACTGCAACCTTGAACCAGTGATTGATCAGTAGATAGATGTTATATTTTCAAGTGTCATAAAGGAAAAAATATATATATATATACACCTCCCGAAATAGAAGCAGCATTCTTATCGAGCAACATAGAACGTATTTTATTAAATGAAATGACTCAGAATTTAAAACAAGATGGATATCCAATGGGCAGAAAGGTTAGTCAACCAACCTGCTTCCAGGGAGGTTTTCTCATCCAACCATCTGCCAGTTGAAACCTTCTCTGCATGCTAAAGAAAATGCAATCAAGATCTTGATCTCAAAAAGAAAAAACAAAATAAAAATAAATTGATGCAGACTCAATGTCTCCATATACGTAAATCCAATGAATGCCAAAACATACTTAAGTGTTATGTCAGTTTCGTATGAATAGTATAGTCCTGGTGTCGACTCTATCACCTTCAGCAGAGCCATAAAATAGGCTTCATATTTTTTCTGCAGGAAATTTGTCGTGGTCAAAATTCTTTACTAGATTTGAGGGGATCACTAAAGGCTTCATTGAAGGAAAGAGGAACAAAGAAGATTTTACTTCTTGTGGAGTCGAAAGGTTCACTGCCTCGTTGCAGCAGAGGAATCTCATGGATGTTACTCGATATATTGGAAAGCCAAACAAGGTTCCTACTTCTTTTCGTGAAGTTATTACGAGCACATATGTTCCTGCACCATTGAAGAAAATGGTGAATCCCGGAGTGGGAAGCAGATGAAGCACGGGAATAATTTTCACATAGAAAAAGAGTTAGAATTTATCTAAAACCTAACATGCCAACAAGCTCTCGTATAGGGAAACTGAGCTAAAATTAACCTGTAGAACACATACCGGCAAGTAATCGGATAGTTCCAACAACTCCGTAAATGATTGAAGTCCTGCAATTGTCGGCAGGAACGTCCTCGTCTTCTATAAATTACGTGTACAATCAACAACCAGAATCCCATCAAAACAAGCATGTTCTTGAATATAGGAGAACACGTCCAAAAATAGGAAGCCCTACATCTAGGGAAATCATGCCATAAGGACTGACAGACCCGGATAATTACCAGGAACATAAAACAACACCAAATTCTTCAAGGTCAGTTGTCTAATACTTTCCCATGAACATACGGAACAATGCACGTGCATGTTCCAGCAGAAATCTCTCCAGTTTGATTCATTATCATTATATGGAATGCGAATCTCAAAGAAGATTAGAAAGTTAAAGCGAAAACGAAGAGTTCATTTCTCTAAAATGGAAATGAGAACAAAACCAAAAAAGAAGAAGTGCGCAGATTTTGTAATCAATAGTTTTCTGAATCCGACCACCGGTGGGACTTTATCTCGCACACGCCGAGGAGTAAGCCAGGAAAGCTACAAATCTGTCGGACGTCAAAACTCAATAAAAAAGAGCGGGAGAGAAGTGAGTTAAATAGGGAGGGGAGACAGACCGCCGACGAGGGGAGAGAGGATGTCACCGGAGCGACTTTCGACAGAGAAGCCTTGGATCGGGGATTCCTTGGACCTGATGACGAACTTCCCGGGAAGTTCCTGGAGTTGGAGCTCCTCGAAGAGCCTGAACCTCTCGGGAGGTGCTTCCATCGCCGGCATGCTGCTGAAATTTCCCTTTTCGGGGGTTTGGAGATGAAACGGGGATTTTTCAAGACGCGCGGAGGTGATTAGCTGGTTCGAGTTGGATTAGGATCCAAGTGAGATTAGGCTGGTTGGTAGGTCGGTAGTTATTATAATAAAAATAATTGCGGGCGCGCCTTCCGGAAGTTTGGGCCTTCCTCATTTATATGTTCAACCCGCGGTGTCAAGATGATTAGTTGTAATTTTGTATGGATTTGGTTAAGGAGTGCCTCATCCATGTTTTTTAAGTCGTGTTTTTTTTTTAAATATTTGAAAATTAAAAACTACATTTTAACTCTATAATAATTTTAAAATAATACAAAATATGATTTTAATTTTCAAAATATTGCTTATTGTTTCAAACCGCGACATTAAAAATATAAAGAAATTATGGTTCGGAAGAACAACACGTACAGATTCCGTCAAATTAGTTCGGAGACAAAGTTTATTATTCTTGTTTTATTTTTGTAGTAGTGATGTAATCCAAGACCATGTTTTTAATAGAGCAGGGCATTTCCACAACCTCGACATTGCATTGGGTGTCACGATTTAGGATCTCGACACTAAAGTCCTAATGTCGCAATCTTAATTTGCTGTATTGAAGGAATTTACAAGCGTTATTGTAATAAATGACGACTCCTTAGTATTTTTAATATTGTGATTCGAAGCATGCTAGATATTTTAAATACTAAAATCTTATTTCATAACTAATGGTATTTACATAGGTACGTATTTATAGAATCACGCCTGAGAGGTACACTTCTTCCTTACGGCAAAGCCGATCTAATTCTCGCTTTGGTCCCCAACACTAGATCAGACTAATTCTCTTCCCTTCTCCTTGCTTATCTAAAACAAGCATTTGCCCCCATTCACTGGCCTGGATGAGGTGGCCGTTACTAATTCATGTAACTCAACAGCCGGAAATTTGTAAAAGTACTCTTCAAATATGCCTAATGCCACAAATCAATAATCACATCAGTTTTTTCTAAATTAAAGAATTTAACATTAAAGCCAAAAGATACAGAACCCAACTGTTCTATCTCACGATCGAAAATTCACTAAAACAGAGGAAAATAGAGCAAAGTTTCTAATGATGATGAAACTGAATGTAAGTTTTTGACATTTTACCACCTTGACTAGCAAACTGCTCCCTGATGAGTGTAGAGGCACTTTTGGTGTTTATATGCCGTGTTTATCTCTTTAAATTTTTGTATAAAAGTTTGTTTTCCAGCACGGGCAATGACAAGAAGACGAGAAGTAACTTGTCCTGGCGCCTCCTAACCTTGTTCTCATATCCATCCATCTCGACGTAGCCATTGACACAGTTCTTCATCAGACAATGCCTGGTAGGAGAATTTCCAGTTTCTGTCAACATTTTCTTACTGCACAAGCTATGCTTGTGTTAGAGCCTTATTTCAGCACAAAAGACAAGTCAGAAACTTCTCTCGTTATTTATTCAAAAAGGAAAAATGACTGTCTCACAGATTTTCGAACTTGGGTCACTACAAGAAGCTAATCTCTATGATTTTCTTTTACACCAGAAGAAGTAATATCTATGCCCTCTCTTCCAAAGATCTCACTTCGTGGGAACCACGTACTGAGATTGGCATGCATCTGCCTATCACAAAGGATCAGGCATTAGGAAAGCAACAGGTTGTAATGGCAGGCATCGGTTTGTAATGCCACAAAATGCCGTGATCCTTTGAGAACTGTTTTACTATGCTCAAGAGTCGTTAAGGAAACAAGAAGTCCCTCGACTTAAATAGAGCAACGCCAATTCCAACTAAAGGATAAAATCTCGGACTATTTGGCAGTAGTAATAACGATCCTCCTTGGCATGCACACAACTCATCGCAACAAAACTATCACAAACATCGAGAAGGAGTCCTACTATCAGGGGATTCCAGGCAACAGGTAGCCTACGAGGCCTTTCCCCACCAGCTGGGGCGACTACATGGATCCCCTATTGCCGACAATCTAGTCACACCTCACTAGTGGCCAAGTCACAGGGTGTCGGGGTTGACGACGAGGGACCGGAAGGTGGCCACGGTTGCTGGCGGGGGCTTGTCTCCGTCCGTCGGCCATGGAAAAGTGGAGCCCAGAGCTGGTAACGGCAGCAAATTTAACATTTGATTGCAAGTCGTCGGGAATTGCTGGAACTACATCGCTGGCGATCTTCCGATCCAAAATTATAGATAATTGTCAAGAATCATCGGCGGTACGTGCGGCCTAAACCCTCTATCAACGGCTCTTATACCATTTTAATTTAATGTTCGAATAAAATTTGTGAAATACCTTAAATAGTTTTGAAATTACTAAAATAAAGTATTGAAATTATATTTATAATATTTAACTTTTAAAATATCTCTTAAAAAAAGTTTCACTTCTATTTTTATTTTTTTATTTTTGAAAAAAAATTATGAATTAAATCAGAGTTATAAATTCCGACTTTGATGTATTATATCCTAAATTTCGAAATTACCTACCCTATTTTATAAATTTTTTTCCCAAACATTTTTTATACATGCCTCCTCAATCAACATATGTTACTTTTTTACATTTTTATTTTTAATAAATGTCATTGGGCTCAAACTTCGAATTTAAGTTGTGAGAACCAAGTCAAGGTTTCAAACCTCGACTTTGCTAAAATAAAAAAAATTATGTAATTTATCTTAAATCGGTGTTTGAAACCGCGACTTTATGAGACATACATAAAGTCGCGGTTTTAAACCGTAATTTTGGCCAAAAGCACCTAAACCACGGTTTTAAATCGCAATTTTTTTGTAAATTGAAAGTCGCAATTTGAAACCGCGACTAGGGGGTGTATATCGAGAATTTAGAAATTTGAAACCGTAATTCGCAAATTTTTTTTCGCGAACTAATGGTAATTTCGTTTATTCCTCGCCCAAACTCATCGCTCACGCTGTATTTTAAAAAGAAGTGATATTTTGGTCGTGTAAAACTCAGAAGAACAATAACTTGGAATATTAAACCAAAATGTATGAGAATTTAAATTAGAAAGCCTTAGTGCCTTTTTTTTATTTACTAGTGGCACCAAAGTCATTTACTATACACATCCACGCTCCCAAAGAGACGATTAATAATAATAATAAAATGATTTCTAATTTATGAATCAGTTATTTATTGATATAAATAGTAAAAATTTAATAATATAATTTAATAATTTTAAAATATTTTGTGATTAGTTTTATTGAAAGTGAAGAAGCTCCATGTTTTCGGTAAGAATGGTATTATTATATGATGCGTGAATCGCGCGGGAATAAGGACACGTCACGATAAAATCCAAGGGAGAGGGAAACACGATGCGACGTGTAAGCACTGAGTTTTATTTTTTTTTTATTTTTGATGTTACGCGAGTGAAATTCGTGGACCCTCCCCTCCTAATTTGGTCCTGCCCCTTTTTCGTTCTCAATAATCGTCCGTGGATCCAAAGGGAATCCCGGCTCCCCCAAAGTTAAGATCTTAACTTGAGCTTTTAAATTAATAAATAGTTAGTGGAATCGCTTTCTTCCCGATAAAAAGTCTATCATTTGTTTCCTATAATTTCATTACGTCAATGATATTCATGTTAAATTACGAAAATATTTCGCATTTTAGCATTTATTTTCAAAATTTATGTACCGACAAATGTCTCGAAGTCGTATTTTATAAAAATTGAATTCACCTTTACTAAACTCAGCTTTTAAAAATTCGAGTTACTTAAGAAATAATAAAAAGGGTAAAAAAAATTAATTTTCTCGTCAAATTTTAAGAATTTTAAAAGTGAATACCGTAAATTACTAAATACTTTCGGGACCTAACCCTAATTATTAACAAAAACTCATCTAACTTCTATTGCCGAAATCTTTTCATTTTCCTTTATGTGCCACTAGTTATATAAAGATGGGTGAAATTAGTTAAGTGTGGGGTTGGGAAATGACAGCGCCATCGCAATCAGGTGGCATCCATCATTACCCACTGATTGGTATTGGAGTAAGTGCTTTCTAATCTCTTTTCCTTCTTTCTTCCTTTCTCTTTGTGGTTAATTAATCGGGATCTCTAAACTTTGATTGATTGATTAATCCTCCCCTTATTAACCCATCTTCTTCTTATAATACAATTTTTTTTTAAAAAAGTAAAAGCTTGTGAATGGTTTTCTAAAAGGGACACGCGGCTAAACGAGCTCCGACTAAAACTAAATACCATGCCCCAGTGCATCCGTGTTTTGTTTAAGTACCCCCAATCGCATTAAATTGCCCCCTCTTTATATATATAAACATGGCACAACGCGTATTAGCCAAAAGTTTGGTCCTTTAACAAGGAAAAAAAAAAGGCAAAGCCGAGGTGATAGGAGTAGGTGCAATTGCCGTGTCCCCACCTCCTTATCTCCTGCTTAATTGATTTCCTTCCCATTTAACGGAAGATGACCTCATCCTGATCAGATCATGGCGTTGCAGCTGCAATTGGATTCCCTACATCGGATTCAAAATTCCCTCCTCTCCCTGCATATTGTTGTCCGGCAGAATGTCACGCTATAAAAGGGGGGGGGGGGGGGGCCGGCTCATCCATTTCCCCACGCCCCTGAGGTACGATCTTATCCGAGGGAAGGAACGCCGGGATGGGCGCTGAGCATGATGGAGAAGCAGGGCACGTGCAAAATGTCCCGATGCTCCCTCCGACTCCCCTGCGTAGACCGGAGGGAGGGCTGGTAGGGTTTTTGGCATGTGTCCTCCTTCCCCATCGTGACCACCGCTCGTCAATTTTGCACCACCCCATGGCCTCCCATGCTACCACTTGGTACACAACGTGTTGCTTCCTGCACTGATCCTTTCTTGTACCCTATTGGATTGACTTTGCCGATGAAGAATGAAGTTGCAGGAAAACGGAGGTGGCCGGGATCCTAAAAGAATGCCGCACCGCAAATCTTTTCCCGCCGCACACGGCTTCATCTCACGATTATTATCATTTAGCTGGTGTCCACACATCCCTAAGAAACTTTCGCTTTATTAAAAAGTGCACGGCAAGCATTGGAACACTGATATTCACGAAATCCCATGTTGGAATCTCAAAAGTCACGTCTAGGAATATTTATCAGGTTTGTCATTTTGTCTTTCGGGTACGAGATCCCACGCAAGAATTAGAAGAGGTAGTGGGTGAGTGAAGGAACAAAAGAGCCGTAGACTGGGCTTCGACACTTCATCCTCTTGGAGGCCACCTCCACCGTCGCCAAACTCATCGGCAAGCCCGAATCCGTAGTTAAACCCCCACCACCATCGACCTTTTCATTTCATTTCCTTCTGCTTTTCTTTTATTGGTGTTTTCTCACGGTATGTGATGATCGTGTTGAAAGGATCCGACATTCCCGTTTCCTCCGGAGGGACAGAGCAGCCTGCCGCTACGCCCAGCTTGTCTCCATCGACTGGCTCTTGATGGGATTGATCGCCGGTGCAGTAGTCGTTCCATTTAAAATCATAAATCGCCCAGGGAAAAAACAAGCTGGCATGCTTGCTTCAGTTTGGTTCTGTTTATTGGTCGGATCATATTAACACAGTCGATCCTTATTAAAAAAACGCCGAATAGGGCTGACAGGGCCGGGGGCGGCCTTTTCAGGAGTTTGCTCTAAAAATTATTAATTGATTACATATTTCAGATCCAGACATTCCTCTTCTCAAAGCTTAACCGAGAAGAAAAGCCGCCATGGGGGTTTGACTTTTTAATTCAACGCGGGGATTTTAAGCGATTTAGGAGGAAACACTGTTTTTACTATCAGATCATTCCCCTTCTTAACCTCGGAATCCGATCTTCGTCTTAATCCTTCGTCTGTAAGTTAATAAATCCGGAGGTGTCCGGCCTTGTCTTTGGCTTTTTATATAACGCCACCGACTTTTTAATTTCCTAAACCCAACACAAGCCAAAACGAAAGAAGAGGTAGAGAGAATGGCATCGGCGTCGCCACCCATCCTCCCGATCTCAGTGCCCCATCAGTCGACCCCCGTCCCCGCCGCCACCGCCACCGCCACCGCCACCGCCACGGAAGAGGCCGCCCAGGCCTCCGCCCTCCGCAACCTCCTTAACAACCTCTCCGCCACCGCCTCCTCCGCCCTCTCCCAGCGTCGCCCCTGGTCGGAGCTCCTCGACCGTTCCGCCTTCTCCAAGCCCGAGTCCATCTCCGACGCCACCCTCCGCCTCCGCAAGAACTACTCCTACTTCCGCCTCAACTACCTCCTCCTCGTCTCTGCCTTCCTCACCCTCTCCCTCCTCACCCACCCCTTCTCCCTCCTCCTCCTCCTCTCCCTCCTCTCCGCCTGGCTCTTCCTCTTCCTCCTCCGCACCCCCAACTCCCCTCCCCTCGTCTTCCTCGGCCGCACCTACAGCGACCGCGAGTCCCTCGGCATTCTCATCGTCCTCACCGCCTTCGTCTTGTTCCTCACCAGCGTCGGATCTGTCATCATCTCCGCTCTCTTCGTCGGCGTCGCCGTTGTCTGCTTGCATGGTGCCTTCAGGGTGCCCGAGGACCTGTTCCTTGACGACCAGGAACCCGGCGCTGCCACCGGATTCCTCTCCTTCCTTGGAGGGGCCGCTCCCAGCGCTGCTGCCTCTGCCGCACCCGCTGTCCTTGCTGCTGCTAGGATTTAAGGTGAGGTCGGAATCCGATCTGACCTGATCCGTGGTTTATCATCGTCATACATACGGGATTCATACATACTTTAGCTGTAAAAGAGAAGAACATGAAACCGACAAATAAAGGGCCCAGTGTCTGCAATTCTCTTCAGTTTTCTTGTCTTTTTTGGATTTTTCTGGTGAATGTATAGATTTTGGATGTCATGCTGATCAGATCCATTGGTTCCTGTACGTATGATGCTCATTCTTTAATGTTGAATCTGAATTTAGACTGACTTGTTGGTTCCTGTACGTATGATGCTCATTCTTCATCCATCTGAATTTAGATCGCCCCTGAATAGAGTTGCTGCTTGTTGTGGCACGAGATCTAGGACATGTTTGGGGATTTGTAGAGGGATTAATACATGGACTCGTCTTGATGGATTGGGACCCAGATCCGGGTGTTGTTTCTGTATCCATGTGGGCAATTGTTTCTGTGGTGGCAGTTGGCTTTGTTGGATTTCACAATGAACTGTGTTTGCATTTGGTTGTCTATAAGGTGCCTCTGCTGTGCCTTTCTGGTTCAAGGAGATCTGGGTTTGTGCTCTTTGGATTTGTCTGCTAATCATTATTCACTCTGTAGTTCTGAAGATGTTCGCTCCATTTAATAATTTACCTTCACCCGTGATTACTTCGGCGCCCTCTACATGACACTGCTGGATTTGTAGATTTTGGGATGCATATGTTTGTGGCATGTATTATCTGCAAGTTTAGAATATAATCCAGAAAACTATATGTTACAGTGCACTTCATTATGGAGTTTTCTCGGCCGAGATTCGTGCTATTCTTGGTGGTACCGCCAATGTTTTGTTATGCTTGAGGCAGGCTTACTTCTGTGCACATTCATTTCCAGTTTCCGAACATATCAATATGTTACCTACCTGCAATTTAGGATTGTAAGCCCACTCTGATGGTGAAGCTGCTGTTGCTAGTTAAAGGAATACACTCGGAGAAAAACTCTATATCGACCACACCGTCCACCCCAACAACCTCTGATCCCTCTCGATCCTCTCCATCTTTTTCCCCCTACGCAACTACATATCTCCCTCGGGGACCGTCCGCCACTGTGCTTGGGCCGGAATCACTCTTCCTTCACTGGTTTTTCCCTTGTCCGGTATCAAGTCTTTATTGAGGCCCATAACAGTTTTGTCCCGCAACGCGAAGATCCAGGGAAGGTTGGCATGATTCTACTTCTACGCCTTCATTTGTAGCTCTTCTCTACTTGCCTAATCTGACCTGGATCTCCCTCCCTCTTTTGGATAAGTCATGTTATGCCCCATAATGGGGCTGTAAGGTTTGTGTTCATACGGGGAGATGCTGCCCCTGCTTGCGATTGTCTATGCGTTGCTTTCTGATATTGTTCAATAATGTCTCCCAGAAAATGCAGCCAAGTAGTCGGTCGCCCCATTAACCACCATTGAACTAGTAGCGATTTTATCGTCTTGTCGCTACGGAAAGAAATTTTGACTCGATGTTAATAGAAAACCACTGGGAAGAGGCCCCACCAGCAGAAGGGGGTGGAGTGGGTAGTCACGGATGCGCCCCCTAAAGCATCCCGTGCATGGGTATTGAGATAAACCCAATCAAATATTAATTAATCATGGGGTAAGGGGTGAATATAGACTTTCTGGGAATGCGGAGGGACTTGGGGTGGGCCTGGCCTCAGGCATCAATAAAAAGTAGCCGTTAATTGGACATTTTTCTGTCCGGAGGGGATGACCGTTCTTGACCCCACACCCCCCCCCCAAAAAAAAAAACAAACATTTTTCCTCGGAGCAGTAGGAAGAAAAGTAGCCGTTGTACATACTTTGTTCCCCTCCCTCCCTCCATCACAAAAACACAACCAACCCCTCCATTCCCCCCTCCCCCCACACCCAACCAAAATTTCCAACTATCCGTTTTCACTTAAAAGAAGAAACTGGTCTCTTATAAGCTCCCTCCCCCAGGGGTAGTTCGTCATCAACTTCCATCCCCCCCCCCCGTGTTAATGGAGACACGTCATCGTCTCCATCTCCGTCTCCTCTCTCCAAGTAGAAGCACCCTCCTCCTCCTCCTCCTCTTCTTCTTCCTTCAATCCCCTTGTTCCCCCGTCCATGCTCATCCTCCTCCCAATGCCACCTACGCCGCCGTCGAATCTGACTCCCAAGCCCTCCTCGACATCAAGCGTCAGCTCATCGACATCCGGGTTGCCCTCCACAGCTGGAATGGCAGCTCCCCCTGTTCCGGCGCGTGGGCCGGGATCAAGTGCTCCCGAGGTCAAGTGGTCTCCATTCAGCTCCCCTGGAAGACCCTCGCCGGCAGGATCTCCGAGAAGATTGGCCTGCTCACATCCCTCACGAGGATCAGTGTCCACGACAACCTCCTCACCGGTCCCCTCCCTACTTCCCTCGGCTCCCTTCCCAATCTCAGGGCTGTCTACTTGTTCAACAACCGCCTCTCTGGCTCCATCCCTCCCTGTATCGGTAACAGCCTCTCCCTCCGTATTCTTGACCTGAGCAACAATTTCATGTCTGGCAGCATCCCTACCGTCCTCGCCTCCAATTCCTCGAGACTGTTGAGGCTTAACCTGAGCTTCAACTCGTTCTCCGAGTCGATCCCCCAGGAGTTGATTCGGCTTCCTTCGATCGCCGTCCTTGCTCTCAATCACAACAACTTCTCCGGCTCGATCCCCGATGGCTGGGAGCAGAATGGAAATAGCAGTTATTACCAGCTCCGGGTCCTCACTCGGGTATAACCTCATTTCCGGAGTCGTACCAAGAACGATTGAGTACTTGGGTTCACTGGAAGTACTTGATTTGAGCCATAACATGATCAAGGGGAATGTGCCGCCGCAGATAGGGCGGTTATCAACACTCCGAGAACTTCGGAAGCTTGCCAACTGATGTCCTTACCAACCTTACCTCTCTCGAGGCTATCAACTTGAAGAACAATAGCTTGCAAGGCCACATTCCTTCTGGTCTGGCGAACACTTCATCCATCCGAGAGATCGACCTGTCATATAACAACTTTTCAGGAGAGATCCCGACGTCGCTCGGAGGCCTGCACAACTTGACTAAGTTTGATGTGTCCTACAACAATCTTTCCGGTACTGTCCCTCCCCCTCTTTCTGAGAAATTTGGATCTGTTGCTTTCGTTGGGAATCTCCAGCTATGTGGGTTCCGCGGATCAACCCCCTGTCCATCAGCGAGTACAGGAAGCCCCCCGTTCCAGCTGCCGAACGTCCAAAATCAGTGGCCGCCACGGTCTCAGCACCAAGGACATCATCCTAATAGCAGCCGGAGCCCTCTTGTTTGTTCTACTTCTTTTGTGTTGTTTCCTGCTTTGTTGTCTGTTTAGGAAGAGAACTGGCCAGAAGAAGCAAACGGCTGCTGCTGCCGCCAAGCCAGCAAAGGCGACTGAGATCTCAGAGAAGTCGGCACCCGTCAGTGGAGAAAGTGGGGGCAAGCTTGTCCACTTTGATGGGTCGTTCGTGTTCACGGCAGATGACCTGTTGTGTGCCACCACAGAGATAATGGGGAACAGCGCGCATGGAACTGCTTACAAGGCGACCCTGGAGGATGGGAATCAGGTGGTCGTGAAGCGGTTGCGATAGAAGGCTACCAAAGCGCAAAAGGAGTTTGAGAGCGAGGCGGGCACTCTCGGACGGATAAGACATCCAAACCTCGTGGCACTGAGGGCTTATTACTTGGGATCGAAGGGCGAGAAGCTCCTTGTCTTCGACTACATGCCAAAGGGCAGCCTTGCCTCCTTCGTTCACGGTGAGTCGCAGCTCCTTCATTCACGTTCGGGCTTTTTCTCTCAGCATTTCCACTAAGAAACGAAATGATTCTGACATTATCGATCTCCTCCAGCATGCGGACCAGAGACAACGATAGGATGGTCGATACGGATGCGGATAGCGATGGATGTGGCACGGGGGCTAAGCCACCTCCACACGAAGGAGGACATGATCCACGGGGACCTCAACTCAACCATATCCTCCTGGACGATGACGGGACAGCAAGAATAGCAGACTACGGACTGTCCCGACTGACCACAGCAGCAGCAGCAGCGACAACGGTCGCAACGGCGGGAGCGCTGGGGTACGCAGCACCGGAGGTGGGGAGGACATTTAAGGGGACGGCGAAGTCGGACGTGTACAGCCTGGGGGTGGTGATGCTGGAGCTGCCGATGGGGAAGTCACCGAGCGAGGGGGGAACGGGGCAGGGGAAGGGGAAGGCAAGGAAGGAGGAAGGGGGGAGCGGTGTAGGAGCTGCCGAGGTGGGTGGCATCGGTGGTGAAGGAGGAATGGACGAACGAGGTGTTCGACTTGGAGCTGCTGAGGGAAGGTGGGGAGGGAGAGGAAGGAGGAGGGATAGCGGATGAGCTGCTCAACACCCTGAAGCTGGCCCTCCACTACGTGGATCCTTCACCTTCCTCAAGGCCAGACGCAGAAGAAGTCCTTCGTCAGCTCCAGGAAATCAAACCTCCTCCGACGGGGATGGAGATGGAGACGGAGGAGGAGAAGCATGATCAACCCCCGCCCTCACCCTCCGCCGCCTCCTGAGAGAGAGCGCGAGTCTCTTTACTATATACTTGCTATTATTCATTCTTTTCAAATATATTATTGTTTTATTTATTTGTCATACAATTCATTATTCTCATTATCAATTTGTTACTATAATTTTGGTCCCCACCCGTTTTTTCATATTTACAATAAGACGTTGAATTTATGCTATGTTTAATATTTTGTCAAGAACAGGACGGGTAGCATAAATAGATAAAGGCTAAAATTCCTGAATGGGCCAGGCCCAGTTCCCCCAATTCTACTACATTCAGGATTTTTCCATTCAGGGCCTCGGGCTCTTCTGGGCCTAAATTTTATTGGGCTTTTTGGGCCCATCAAGAGGTCATGGCCCTTTCCCTCTCTCCCCTCCTAGTTTCTATTTAAAACATTTTTGTTCTATTCTTTCCCGCGATTCAACCCACACAAATCCCCCTTTCCGCCATCCCAACTCAAAGCTCTCCGGAGGCTACAGGGGCAGTTCAAATGTCGGCGTGGCACGTCCTCGCCTGCGACGGCGACAGTTATCGGTGGGAGCTCTCTTCCCCCCTCGAAAGCGAACTGCTTGGTGGAGTCCAACGGAATCCCCCCTCATCCCCACCCGATGGTCTTCCTTCTTCCATGTCCGGGGTCGTCCGCCAAGGTACCATCTGTTCTCCCCCCCCACCCCGCGATCGCTTATCCTCGTCCAATTTTCGATACGTTTTGATCCTGAATATTCATCCCGTCTTGATTTTGTGGTTAGGTCGCTCGAAGCTTCTGGAAGGCGGCGACCAACGAAGTGAGGTTCTGCCCGTCTTCCGCAAAGGGTCTGGGAAGTCGGTGCCGTTGAGTAGGTCCTCGTTTGCCAAGGCCTTGTCTATTCTCGAGGATGGAGGTGACGATGAGACTCTTCCTGGTTCAGGTGGTCACTTCTCGCTCCTTTGTTAGTCTAAGGGAAATTCCGTGCCTTTTCTTCTCTTGAGATTTGGGTTCCATTTTCCTCGACAAACGTTTAGTGTCGAAGTCATTCGTTTGCTCATCCCGCCAATCATTTCTCTTTTATGGTCTGGAGTCAGATTGTTGTTGCCCTACTACCTCCCCAGGCAGTTCACACTGAGGATTTGCCATGATAAGACTAAATTTCTATAGATTGTCTGGTTCATTTGTTTCGGAAAGGCACGTAAGTTTGGCAAGAGTAATTTGACCGTTGAAACTGTTTTACTAGGACCAGTCCGTGTGCCAGAACTTGTAAGTTCCCTGTTTTCTAACTACTTCAAAGTCATTTTTCTTTTCCGGAAAGGAACAATGCCAAGTAACGGTACAATTTCCTAATTGAAAAATTCAATTGTTTGCATCCTAAACTTGTTGTGTGTATGTGTTTCACATGTGGACTGGTTTGCCAATGACTTTTTTGACAGTAAAATGATCTTTGTTTGCAGTAGCAAGCATTGATGAGATAATCGGTAAATTGAATCACTTGTGCAGGGCTAAAAGACTGTCGGCCAAGTTCTTCTAGTATTCTTTTTCAGACCGGCTCAGGAAAAACAATTCGTGCATCTTCTGCTAGTCTCGATAGAGCAAAAAGATTGCTGGGATTGGAGGGAGATGCAGACAATAACACTTTTCAAGTTGTGACAGGCACAGAAAATGCCACCGATGTTAGTGGAGAGAATCCTTTTGAGGTTTCGCCACAGATGAGTATGCCATGTGCATCAGTTGGTAATGTTAGACACACAATGAGTCGTGCTCCCATGCCGAGCTTTTCCTTGACTTGTGAAGCTGGTTCACATGGTGCTTTAGATGTTTCATGCTATGCTACAACACCAGTGCTGCAGACTAACAGTTTACATACTGCATTTAGTCCCATCAAATTCCTGACAGCTTGAGGAAGATCTATATCCATATCGGGTGATGCTATGAAGCGGGCCAGGAGCCTTCTTGGTGATCCCGAGAAGGGAGGCCTTTTGAAAAAGGAAAAAATAGTCGGTCCATCTGCTTCTTTCTCATATCCTGGGAAAAGTTGTGACAGTTTGTCATGCAAAGAAAAGCTTCCTCCCAATATCCCAGCCCATCCAGAGCAGCCGAAGAGGCATGATAAGTTGAAAAGTTTCGTATCTCCGCTTAGACCAACTTCCAATAAATTTGAGCTATCAAATTTATCAAAAAATCTAAGCTGTTCAAATAACTTGGCCCAACAATTTGATGTAGCATTTCAGAAGAATGCTTATGGGTAAGTTTCTGATTTCAGTTTGTCCAAAGAAGAAATTCTTATGAGACTTTAGTTTCTTTTTTCCAGCTGTGAATGACTCTCATGCACTTCTAGGAACTCAATGAAGCAGCTGGCAAGAGGCTCGTTGCAAGAGGAAAATAAATATGGCATCATTTGCTCAAGCAGGGTGCATGTTGGAGGTGAAAGCAGGAAAATTGGACAAATATGCTTCAGTTCCCCATTCAAAAAACCTCGAAGTTCTAAGTTCTTGACCCCTTTGATATCGACCCTCTCATTCTCTTCTAGCGGTAAAATGTGGATACTGACTGTTTCTTAAAAAAATATATCATGTGATTTACTAAGATTCACTCTTTAAATAGGCAGATCCACATCAATAGAGCACAACCTATCTAAGGAAAAAGTTTCTGTCCGCTTTCCACCCCTGCTAATGAGACCTTATGTCAAGGAATATTTTGATGGCCCCCCACACATGCATGAGTCGGTATGACCTTTATTGGGTTTCTTCACTTTACCTGTAAGAATCCTTCGACTAGGAGGAATTCCATTGTCTGCTTTCACATGTAACTGAATGGTCGTAGTTGCAGGGTGCAACGTCCTTAGTCAGATCAGTTGGACCTGATAATGTTGAGAACTTCATGTTGCCAAATGCGTCAGCATCTGGCTCCAAATGTATAGGAGTTGGCGATTTCTTCCGGATGTTGATACAATCAGGAGCTTCTTCACATCATATTTCTGACCAGTAAAGCTCGTGTAAACTTTTGTTTTAAACTATACCATTTGGACCTGCTATCTATTGAAAGGATAATTTCATGAACTCTTTTGCTTGCTCAAGTTGATTTGACACCTGAATGAATGCTAAAATATGCTCTTCTGGGCCATTTAGCATGACTCAATGTTGATTATTCTGATAAATTGATTGCCGGAACAAGGCTAACCAGCAAAGAATAGGCCCTTGTTCTCCTAATGAGTTGATACCTGTGTGTTACTAGTTTCCCATTAACCTCACCAATATCCTATGTCCTTTTAGGTGGGTAAGGAATCATTGTAAATGGATTATCTGGAAGTTAGCATCTTATGAAAGATGCTACCCTGCTACTTGCTCAGGGAAATTTCTGACTATTCCAAATGTCCTGGAGGAGTTGAAGTACAGGTGCATAAATTATTTCTGGGTGCAAACCTTGTTTTCTTACGTGGTAAAATACTTAGAAAAAGAATTTCTTAGGTATGAAAGGGAAATAAATCATGGTCAGCATTCGGCAATCAAGAGAATTCTTGAAGGAGATGCATCTCCTGCCAAAGTACTTGTGCTGTGTGTTTCAGCTGTGCATTGTTCCGAGACCTCAAAATTGGAGGCCACCTCTTTGCCATTTAAGGAAGCCACAGATGAAAGTATGAAAAAAATAGAGGTGACCGATGGCTGGTGAGTGAAAACTTATTCATGCTCGAGTTGTGTCCAAAAAACTGAATTGTCAATTGTCTATAGGTACTCGCTGAATGCCAATTTGGATGAGCAGTTATCGAGGTATCTGAAAAATAAAAAAATATTTGTAGGACAAAAAATCCGGGTAATGCAAACTGCATCTCTTGTTTTGATTTATTCAGATCTATCAACCTGGTTACCTTAACTATATTTTTCCCTGAATTTTCTAATGCAGATATGTGGGGCAGGACTTCATGGTTGGAATGACCCCATTTCTCCCCTCCAGGTTTCTGCTGTGATATTTTCATGTTAACATTGGATGGTATCCGCATAGATAGTTTTTAATACTACTATTTCTGTAGGCAGGAGGATCTGTTAGCTTCTTGTTGCATGCAAATGGGACTTATAGAGCGCGCTGGGCTGATCGATTGGGATTCCGTAAGCACTTTTTTTATTAGGATATGTTTGCCTTTTCTGGTGAAAGTTGATAATGCTTGAAACTTATCGAACCTTGTAGATAACGATGGCCCTCCTCCATTGTCATTTAGATGCATCAAAAGTAATGGAGGGAAAATCCCCCTTACTTTAGTTGGAGTCTCACGGATATATCCCATTCTCTATAGGGAAAGGTAAAGCTAGCTAACTTGTGCATGTTCCTTTTCTCTATTGGAGGGGGAAATTCTTGTAATGTAGCTGTTTGTAATAGGAGTTTCGGAAGTTCAGTTGTCAGATCTGAGAAGATGGAGCTGAAAATGAGGCAGCTTCATGACAAAAAGTGAGTCCTTGCAGCTCATTAAAGTCTATAACTGCATATATTCTGTTTTCTTTCAGGTTTCCAGCTTTTCTATACGTTGGAGGGAGATTTCCAGCTTATTTTGCCCTTACATGAGTCAAAATCTGTATAAGTCATGCATCTGGACTTTCCTTGGCCACTGTTTCTGCAAACTCAAATTGAATGGAGATGCCCACTTTTTTAGGAAGAGGAGCTCTAATTCTTTAATCCGCTTTGCTTTGGTGTCTTCAAAAGATTAAAGAAAATAAAAAGAAAACAGGTTTTTCTAACGGAGAAAAAAAATGAATGTCCTAGCAATTATGAGAATAGCAAATTCTCTTTACCTTCTAAAACTAGAGTCTGCCTGGTCCACCAAATATTTTTCTTTTTTCTTTTTATAAAAAAACATGAGAACGAACAACTTTCTCAACAAGTGACATAGTATTGTCATCAATTACTAGTATGTTACTATGCACAACAGTATGCTATTGAAAAAGTGTTTATAGAGGAAAAGGTGAGTCAAGATCTACGATTATTACGTCTTGTTAGTCTTCTGAAAACTCGTTCATTTTGCAGACGCTCCGTCATTGTAGATGCTGTCGTTTCTGAATATGAGAAAAACAAGCAAGGCTTCTATCATTGTAGTGATAGTGACACCGAGGAGGGTGCAAAGATATTAAAGATGCTTGAGAACTTAGCAGAACCCGAATTATTGATGGCACAGATGAGTGCTGGGCAACTGAATTCTTTTTCTTCTTACCAATCTAAACTAGAAGTATGCTCAATATCATTTCAAAGAAAATGGTGATATGAAGGCCTTCTTGAATTTTAATTTATCTGGGGTTTCTAATCTCAGGTAAGCAAGCAAAATCACTTGGACAAACTAATTCAGAATGCTATACGA
Source organism: Melastoma dodecandrum (assembly GCA_029817715.1). Taxonomy (NCBI): domain Eukaryota; kingdom Viridiplantae; phylum Streptophyta; class Magnoliopsida; order Myrtales; family Melastomataceae; genus Melastoma; species Melastoma dodecandrum. Next base: position 209,217 of record JARUPY010000571.1, read on the forward strand.
GATGCTGGTTTGACTGAGAGAGAAGTCACCTCATTCATGAGAGTACGTGTGGTGGGATTGAGGAGGAGAGATCTCCCGGGAGAGCACGGTTGTGATGAAGGATTTATCACAATCTGAGAACCCACCGACAGCCAGGTATTGATGGTGTAAAATTTGTTGCTTGTAAGCCAATTGATTCATTTTAATCATCATATTGATGCAATTTGGAGATTACATAACAGTAAAATGTTTGGTTAATGAAACAGCAACATGATTTGATTGAAGGAAAGGCATATGCTATCTCCAGTCTCATCCCCGTTTATTCTAATTTAGATACCCTTTATCTGCAAGCACAAGGATCCACCGTAAAGTGGAGGCCTTTATCTTCACAAGAATATGAAAGCTTCAAGTGAGACTCTTCTGGGATCCTTATTTTCCCTTTGAACTCTAGTAGAAAATATTTTGATCACCTGAAGTAACTATCATTTCCAGGCCCTTCTTCAACCCTCGTAGTAGTACTCCACTGTCACTTCTAGGTGAAATTCCCTTTTCAAGGTGAAGTTGTTCGTTATTTTCTGGTGCTCTGAGATTTATTTTTTATTCTGCGTCCTAACGATAAATGTTGTTGCTCCAGTGAATTTGACATGGCTGCTTTTGTTCTCTCTGTTGGGGAAGTTCATGAAAGTGCTCAGCAAAAACAGCAATGGGTGTTTGTGACTGATGGCACCAATAATGACCGGCATATGAACGAATCAGACGTATCTATACTGGCTATCAGCTTTGCCTTGCCTTGCTCGGATGACTTGACACCTGCTCCTATCAACAGCAATTTAGCAGGCTCTACAGTAAGTATTAGTTACTTATGCAATCTAATTCACTTCACTTTTACTGTCTACATTATGTATTAGTTAGTAACAACTGAATCTAATTCACATTCCCTGGCACTTTCATCCAATAGAAATTGATTGAAACATGCTCATAACGGTAGCAATTCCTTTGATGAATATCTGGGGAATTTGATGGATTGGAAATCGTGGAAGGTGGTTGGTAGTATGTCCAAGTACAAAATGTTGATTTTTGGCATTGGATTGCAATGGAATAATCTGACAAAGAAGTTGCTAAAAAATAAGTAGTGAATTTTATTGCCTAAAAGGATGGAAATTAAACTCAGTAAAACCATGATATCGCCAGCCTCCATCAGTGATCTGAGGTGGATTCTTACTCAGAAGGGCTCGGTGCCAAGTTAGCTTAAACAAGTATCATTACCTGATCGATTCGCCGGGAAGTAGTGTTTGAACAAGTTAAACTGGTTTTATGGGGTCCGTTTTTGAATTGTTACTAAATAGAATTGGTCTGAATTAGATAAAGCCGGTTTTTGTCTGATCTCCTAATCCTAGCAGTTTTAATCTTTTCCAGTTTTGTATTTTGATTCTGATGAAAACAGATCTATTAGGTCATTAATTATTATCAGTTAGTAGGTTTCAGAACTGATAGCAGGGTTGATTTGAATCTCTTAAATAAATGGCTGAAACTTTGATCTTATTATCTTCTTACTAATTATTTTCACATTTGCAGGTTGGATTTTGTAATCTTATGAGAAGGGCTAATGACCAAATAAATCATGTTTGGGTTGCAGAAGCGACAGAAAATTCAAATTATTTCTTGAATTTCAATGTTCCTTATTGCAAGCACCTTAAAGGGGCTGCTGCATCTGTTGAAGCATGGGCAAGCACATATGAGATGGTATGGATAGGAAATAAAGGCAGCTAGTTTCTGCAATCTGCCAAGATTATATCTTGTTACATGTTTTCTTTTCCTATATAGGCTAACAAAAAGCTAAGAGAAAGGGTCTCAATCATTATTGGTGAAGGAAGAAGCTAGGGCATCAACATTGCTGGCTGTCTGTACTTATCTCCATATCTTCTTATCGTATTGTTGTGTTATGGTGCTTGACGACTATCAGTATACTGGCATAATTTGCACACTTTAGTTAGGGATTATGATAGTTAGAATAGTTAAAATGCATCTAATAACATGTTTTAGCATTAAGATGCTTATATTTTAGTATAAAAAATTATCCATTTCTCTACAATCCTAAATAAGGTATTAAAGTATGAAATATAAATTATGCATAGCAAATTATCCACCCAATACTACTAGGAATGTGGCCTTTGTCAACTGCCATCATAAGTTGATATGTATTATTATGCATCTTTATGAGAAGTTATGGAATTCCTTTCGGGCTAATGAACCATCATTATCTAAATTCGAACCTGAAAGCAGGTACCTTAGTATCTTAATGTCATCTCAACAAGTAGCCTGGGAAGGCTGCTATTCCATTTTAACACATTGTAGCTCACTACAACCTCTTCCCATATGATTTTTATGAATAATTCATTTCTAATTGATTTATGTGGGGAGGTCTTATAATATTTACATAGGTTTACAAACATTCATACTGAGAAGTAAATGTTTCGGCATTTCCGGGAAGTCTTCTCAAGTAAACTAATGCTGCTTTCAAGTTACAGCTTTACTTCAGTAATTTGAGGAAATGGGTGTGTCGAGATGCGTATCGAGAGAAGTAAGTCTTTCACAATTCCTCCGTGTAAGTTTTTTTTTTTTTTGGTAAGCAAAGAAGGTAGCATTAGAATCAACGTTTGGGGTTTAGGCAGAAGTCCTAGCACATGGAATGTCCCCATGTAGGGTGTCCAGAATAAAATCTGGGGGAAAAACAAAGGTGGTAGGGATCTCCTCAAGGTTGAGTGCTTCTTTGGTCAGCTTATCCGCAACCTTGTTTTGTCCCCTCCCGACGTGTGCGATTGTGAAATCATCGAGATCACCCAATAGCGACCTGCACTCATCTAGAATAGGTGCGATTATAGGTTGAGGAGGTTCTTCTGCATTTGGGAACTTGACTAATCTTGTGGCATCTGTTTGGATGGCCAGCTACTTGATCCCTAAGTTTGTAGCTAATTGTAGGCCCTTATATAGAGCTGTGGCTTCTGCAAGTAGGCTGTTCATGTTTGGATTCCTGTCGCAATATCCTCCAATTCAGCACCCGCTCTGGTTCCTGATTACTCCACCTAGTCCCACACTTAGATCATTTGCTTTCATTGCTGCGTCTGTATTTAGGGTGTATGGTAGGTTGGCGTCTGCTTTCCAAATTCCCCATTGGCTATTTAGTGTTCCTGATATAGCTTGGTCCACTTTATACCTCTTACTCCCCAGATTTGCTTGTATCTCAGCTGCTCTTTGCATAATCTGAGCATGTGTATCCTTGTTCTTGTCTGGCCTGCCAAAGGCAACGCTATTCCGTTGTGTCCATAGATGCCAAATGATAGATGTGAAGAGTATGTTACATTGAATTCCTTTATATCTGTGCAGCACTGTTGTATTGGCCTTTAGGTTTCCTTTTAGCCACTGTTGGATGGTTTCTGTTGAACAGGCAGTGGCAGTGTTTGGTGCTTGGAAGAGCTGCCATGTAGCTTGGGCAATTGGGCAATCTCTTAGAGCGTGAAGTACCGTTTCTTGTTCCCATTCGCATACTGGGCAGATGCTATCTTGGATAATGTTTCTGTCCTTAAGTAGATCCCTTGTTGGTAATCTATTGAACCAACTTTGCCAGATGAGGATTTTTTGTTTAGGCAAAATTGGCAGCTTCCAAATCCATTGTAGATTGACATCTGGGTATTTTCCATCTGTTGCATGTGCTAAGGCATAGGCTGAGGTCAGTGTGAACTCCCCGTTATCAGATGGTTTCCAGGCCAGCTTGTCAATAGTTGAGTCACTGTTGTTTAGTATCATGCTTGTGATATGGTTCCATGTGCTGCTGGGCAGTAGGTTAGCCGCTCCTATTCTGGTCCATCCGTTGTCGTTGTAGTAATCAGCCACTTTCCTGGACACCTCATCCTTGTTTAGGGGTCCTATAACCATAGCTCTTAATTTCCCGCATCCTAGCCAATCGTCTTCCTTGCACCATTGGCTGGTATGCTCTTTTGACAGTCTCCAATTCAGATTACTTAGTAATGCCTTGTTCCTATCCTTGGCTTTCCTCCGTGTAAGTTGCTTTGCTGCCTTCTATCTACAATTGGCGATGCTTTATTTCCAGAACAATATGGGAGGAGGCAAATGACCATACAAAAATTACTGACGGAAAATGGAATAATGTTTTGCAACGCTCAAACCTGCAGCTTTCTGAGCATCAACTATAATCATGTGTAGTAATGATCTGCATTGATGGAGATATCCTTCTCTGTTTCAACCTTTTTTTTTTTGGGGGGGGGGGGGGGGGTGTTCTATAATCAGCAGTTAAATATCGTTTGCAGCACCATTAAGCCATGAAAGCAGCCTAGATCTCTACACTGTCCACTTTCAGTGCACCCAGCAGCTCACTCTTTTACCATCAGGAGCTTGATGCTCTCTTTTTAAGCCTCGAGCAATTTGCAGAATTCTCACTTTGAGTCCCCGTTTTGCTTGGCAGAACTCTGCATAAAGAACAAGCTGTCGGCATGCTAAAACATTTTCGCATCCAGCCACAGGCGGAGTCTGGGAAGTAAGTTAAAGCACATAAGTGACTCCTACTGATGCCTTTTCTGGATGAGGAGAGTTGGCAGGAGAAGTTTTTGCGTGACGAATGGTTTTCTGTTTGTCTGGTTGTTGTTGCTTTTAAAATAAATTAAAATCTCTATGGCAGGCTTACCAAATCATAGCCAAGACAAATAATTATTCCCAAACGGCGTTGCTTTGATTGTGGAAGCAAGTTTGGATGGATTAATATAATAGAATAAGGTAAACCTACTAACACAACACCTAACCCCCCCCCCCCTCCCAACTCCCTTCCAATTAATCCAGTCGGTTCATTTTACTTTATATGTGTGGCTGCTTTGTGTTTGCCCACCCCCCACTCAATATTACAATTTAATCATGTCTGCAAGAAGTAGTCATATGGTAAAAAAAAATGCAAACAGGTATGGAAGCTATAATTGTAAAGCACAATAAAATTTATGGAAGCATTGGTTTATTTTTGTATGTAGATGTATGTGGAGAGCTTTGTAGGTTAATTTTGAAAAAGATTATGAAATGCGATTTGAGTTTGTAAAATTTTTAGTTGTGCTGTTCAATTTATAAAAAAAAAAATGTAATTGTCAATGGCGCTTTAGGTGCAACCGGGCAAAAATGAGTTGGGAACTACGTCTTTGACCCCAACTTAGTGTCGCAGTTCTGGATCATAATTGACATACCAGGAAAATTGTTTTTTCTAAGCGTGTGAGTGATGTGGTTGGAAACTCCGCCTTTTACATACTTAGCAAAAATTTCTCTCAGTGTGCCATGTCATGGTTGCGTGGTTCTTAACACCGCCATTGCCCGACTCCTCTCCTCTTATTGCGCAGTTAAAAACTGTGTCGTAGAAACGATATTTCGATAATTTTATAAATTAAAATCATATTTCATAAATGTTTTTTAAATTAAAGGATATTTAAGTTGTCACGTATTTTATGTTATGGTACGATGTGACGATGATGATGATGATACATGTTTTCTGGGATTAGTGTGTGCTTCTTCACTTCAACTCACGGGGTTTGAAAGTATCAATTCTAAGAGAGCGTTCAAGTCTTCTCCAATGTCATTGTCATTCATTTTGTTATATAAAGATCACACTTTCTTTGGCGTGTTATTTTCTTTTGGTTGTTTTGTGGAAACAAGTAGGGGTAGGTGCCTAGAATTTCTATCTTCTTTCTCTAAATAAAAGAGAGAAAATAAAAGAAAATAAAATTCCGCAATTGATGCAGCAGGTTTAAAGAAGAAAACACAGGAAAAGAATGTACACATCACATTTGGGGAAGTTTTTGGTTAGGACGTTGAATCTTGTGACGCGCCTTCCTAAAGGAAAGTGGAGAAAAAACAAAGCCTTTGGACATTGTTTTCTCCCTAATACGGCGGGAGATGTCACGACCGGGGAGGCGTGATCTGGAGCAAGCGAGCGTACAGGAGCTCGTTCCACACGTCGGGCACCCCGGGGATGCACCAATGAAAGCAGTCGGCGTATTTGGTCTGGTCCGCTTTCTGCTTTTCCGTCAGGGGCCTCCACTGCCGCTTGTGGATGGATGGGTGCCCGTCCTTCCGGTACTCCGACAACTGAGTTACGTTGAGTATCTCGACTGCCAATCCTCTGCTCCCTAGATTCGCGATTGCTCCCTCCACCAAACGTGTCATCCTGGGATCGGTTCCGCTCCCTCTGTACCCTTGAATCGCACAGCTGATGGGCTCTGTCTCTTCATAGCAGTTATTTCCCTGCTTGCCGCCCCAGTCCTCCGCCCTGCGCGCACACTTGGACATAACGATCAAACAACATTGCACTAGTTTCCCATTTTAAGGAAGGGTAACCGACCGAAAGGCGAGAGCTCACTTTTGGTGGGTAGGGGACAGGCTGACGAAAAACAGTCGGGTCTTTGACCTGTTTACATGGACCTCCAACCAGTCCGACCATGTGCTAAGGGCCATCTCGTACGCTCTGAGTGATTCCATGTCCTTGTATATCCCGTCCTCACTCTCGAATGATCCCCAACTTTTCTTGTTCAAGAGAGAAACAGTCTATCAGAGTGAGTTCTGCTCCTCATGAGAAATGGAAAATAAGGAATCACAGCTTACAGGACGGTGATCTGGGGTGTAGTCCTCCACCATAGATAGGAATCGAATACTAGGAAGTCGGCATCAGTCCAACGCGTGGCGTGCTTCTCAATTGCCTTGACTCGGACAACCCGTTCAGGCAGTCTGTGCAGCCTCGGATTATCGGAGTTAGACTCCACCAGCATCGGCGCCCAATAGAACTCCACCGTCGCATTGTATTCCTGCAATTATTAAAAACTTCTTGATTGTCATATGTGCATGCCAATGCAAACGCAAGTACGTGCGAGCATGGACGATTGGTTGAGTTGATATACGTACGGAAGCCTTAAAGACGATCAAGGAGCCATTGTAAGGATAAGAGAGGGATTGGAGGGGCTCAGGTATGACGGATTGCACGAGGCAAACCATTGAGTTCCATTGCCCCCTGTTCAACGAGTCCCCAACATATACCAACCTCTTGTTCCTCAGCAGCTCGAGCAACCTTGTTGCGTTGAACCTGCAGCGCAGAGAAATGAACGATCTCATTCTCTACAACATTGAGGGAAGTGATTAAGGTGGTTTCAGGAGCAGGGAGGATGGGAGAGTTCTACCTGGGAAGATCGCAGGCATGGGGCTGCCACCTCCAATTCCGGTACGTGAAGTTTTTCCGGCCGAACTTCTCGCAGGAGAACTCATCCAATATGTACTTACACTCCTTCTCCAGGTAGAGAGGATAAGTGACGTTGTCGAAAACCCAAGTACCAGAAGACAGATCACACTCTGAATCCGACAAGGACGTGGATGATGAAGACACAGCGCCCTCGGCATCTGTGTAGGCTTGTTCCTGCTGAACAGACGATGGCTCCGTGAGGTTTTCCTCAAGCTGCAACGCCTCCTGTTGCAAGGGAACACTCTGCTGGAACTGTGAAGGCTCCGGTGCCAGCTGCCCGGTCAATGCCCCTTGCAGTTGCAGCTGTTCCTGCTGCTCGGCGGTCCGATGGGTGGTGAGGAAGATGATGGCGATGAACATGGCGGCGATGAGGAGGGACACAAGGGAGTGGTAGGTAGTTCCGATCCCCCTTATCGTCCACGAAGATGCGGAGGCCGCAGAAGCTGCTTTGCCTTGCATATTGTGAGGCCGATTTCCTCCTCCTCCTCGACGAGAGAGGGGATCTTCTCCTTGTGCTTAGTGGAGTGGTTAACCTCTCGGATAACGCAAGCACTTTGACTGGGGAAGAGACGTAGGAGTCGAATTCGGGAAACCGAAATATATACTCTAAAATCAACATCTCATAAACAACCACCACCCTCTCCTCAAACAAATCTTCCTCCAAAAGGAATCACAAGTGAGTGAGTGTAGGAGATGTGTTGGCGTCAATAGTTGGTGGTGAATCTCCCCCTCCCCCCCCCCCCGTGAGAACCCCATGTTGTGGTAATATTTTAGTCCCCCGTATAAACTCATTGTCCCATACAAGAATGTATGTTTCTTACAAGGTTTGTACCTAATCATCGAACAAATTTTGAAAAATAACGTTCGAGTTTCGAAAATTACTTGAATACCGCTCCTAAGTTGTTGTTTAAAACCACGACTTTGTATTTAAAAAGAAGTCGCATTTTTAAACAGTGATTGTTGCTGTTATTTTTAACTTAATTTAGAAAAAAATTATAAAATAAAATAAATAATTTCAAATTTTAAAAAATAATATCCGAAACCAAAATTGGATTGAGCTGGGGCTCCATGTCATCAGTCCAACGCGTGACCCAAGTCCGCAAGCTACGCCACTCAGTGGCCGAGTCATTTTCCTAGTTTGGTCTTTGTCTTTATTTTCTTCTTACCTGACTGATGGGAGCAACCTCGACCTCGCGATGGACTGTTTTCTACTTTGCTTTTGAATTGTTTAAAATGTTAACAGCTGAGATGTCGACGTGGATGGATTTCGGGTCAACCGGTAACCACCCCCCACCATGATATTATCATGAACACCCCCGCAAACCACACTGCCACCACCCTGTTATAGCAGCAAAAACTCCCTTTGCCTTCGGGTGATCAAAGTTCTTTTTCAACTAGCCTTGCGATTCAAGCAAGGGATGGCTGCCTGACGACCCCAAGTTCTGATTGTCCCTCATTCATACGACATGACCCCACTACTCAACAATGTCAACAACAATGCTTCAATTGGTGGTCGGTCGGTTCCCGCCATCGACTCCCCCAAAGTGTACAAGCCAGAACAACGTTATCTCTATAATGTAAAAGCAATACAAGAATTAAGAAATACTTCTACCTGTGGAAATCCCTAGAAAAGCCAACAACAACAAAAAAAAGGTATCAGTAAAACCTTACACGGCTGGGGGAGTTGGGAAGTGTAGCAATCTATAATCACATCACTCTTTGCATGTTTCGCCGTTCTCAACATCAGTGGCTTCCCCATCTCCTGCTACGGCTTTCTCGACCTTCTTACCTGTCAATGGTGATGAAAGAAGAAATAAAGCAACCGCACACACCCCCCAATAAAGGGAAAAGGAACAAACCATCTATGGATATTATATTACTCCAAAAAGATGACGCCCTTACCTTTCTTCTTTTTATCTCCACCTTTTTTCTTAGTTTTCGTCCCCAAAGCTAACCATGCCTTGATCTCTGGATCATCTATAGTCGTCGTAGGGTTCAGTTGTTGGAGTGGGTGGGATGTGACTCGATCTGATCCGTTTGGCATGAGTAAAACCGTTAACTTAATCTGCGCGACCAAGTCCCCTACACAATCCCAATTGGAAAGAAATTATAAGCAGGTTACCTGCAAAGACCTTCATGCTCTAGTAAATGAAAGAATCCATAGCAGGCTTTTCATGGAGAACGGGGTAGGGCTGCAAAAGTTCGTGATTTACGCGCTCCACCAATCCCAACCTCGCCCTCTTTTCTTCTAGCGCCCTGAGGGACACTCCTTCTGACTTAGACACTTTTGCAGGGATACTGAGCAACCATCATGACATTTAACCATACCTTGCACTAAAAGGCACAATGGGAAACTTCTGGTTTATCTCACTGAAAAATGAATCTAGATGCCTTCATCTTCAAATGATAGTTTCTATCCACGGCTCTTTCATATATTGTTGTCTGCTTCTCATCCAATAGCTTTGGCTGTGCAATGTTTAGCAGACGGAATAATCACAAGATACGAGAAGGAAATGAATATTGGTTACCACATGTTCATAACAGTTTTACCTTCCCTTCTCCGGTACTCATGACTATATCTATTGCATACACTTCATTCTCCTCGAATTCCACCTCATCAACCTCAGGATTTGACACATTGAGGATGACCTTGTTGCCATCTATCACAAATTGTTTCAACTGGTGGCTGAGAACACCTTCCACTAGTCTGCAGTCATAGCTGCAGCAATTTTCTGAAGGGCTTCCATGACATCTTTATTCTGATACAAAGTGATACGATGAAGATACATCAGTTCACCAAAGAAACAGGCAGAAGACCTACTGCTCCACAGATGCCAAGTACCACAAAGCATGAGAACGGTACAAAACATAACCAACCACCTATTACATGCAAGATACAACAGAATTTGATCCATTGCTGAGAAAAGGTCAAGCTGTAGGCCAGTAAAGTGTACACTAATAGGATTTTCAACAAGGAAAAGCTAATACTGCCATATACTCTGTCGCAGCATCAAGCCAGTAGTTGCCAAAGAGAGGGAAAATATTGCTTTACCACATGGCAGATCAAACCCTGTCGAAGAATAAAAAACTCAAGAACTGAACATGCCCCTGAATTTCATAAGTAAAACCATACTCATGTAACAAAGAAAGAAAGATTTCTCTACTAGTTTAAGAAAAAAAAAAATGTTACGAAATAATATAATCTGCTAATGTTGCAGAAAATAAGATAGAAAAGGCATGATTCTCTATCAGTGTAACTATGACTTATTAGGCATCATTGGAGTTGATCCTTCGCCAACAAGAACAATTCATCATCTAGAGATATTTTAACCAGTAACTAAGGTGGAGATTTTCGTTAGGGCTATCAATCGAAAATATTCCTGGTAAACATCAGTCGGGGAACAGGTCAAGGGTGTAAAGGGCCATAATTCGATTAACAAAGCAAAGAACCAAAAACAACAGCAACAGATGCCACTGAACACGTTTCTTAGAGAGATAGCGACATGAACTTGAGGATACAAATAGGTTATGAACAGTCAAACCGGGATGAAACAAATGGTTAAACTTTCTAGTCCTTGGATGTCCTAATATATGTTTGCGATGCCATATATAAACGAAGCAAGAAAAATTCTGTGACTTCACTTTCAAAAAAAAAAAAAAAGAAACTGCACCAGAACGAGAAGCTGTCTTGCTAAATTGAGCTAGACACTGTGTTTACCAATCAGACCTTTTCTCAATAAACATAAGATATAATTTAGTTACACCGTCCAATCAATCAGACCGTTTCTCAATAAACATTGTGTTTGCCAAGAGGGGGATAGGACTAAGCTACTTTAAGAATTATTCGTAATCGAATAAAGGCATGGCGTGTGTGGGATCGAGAATCACCTTCTTTCCGGGCCGTAAAAGCCTCAAAGCTACTTCGGGAGCAGTATTAGCAGCGGCAATGACATCAGCCGCCTTACCAGTGATAGGACCCTCCTGGATGACATGGGTGTGGGCAACAATGGCGATGAAGCCATCAATGTGGCAACCCATATCACTAAATTCAATAGAGGTCGTCTCCCATAAGGAGTCACGCTACAAGGACAGAGCACAGGGGAGATGGACTAACACAAAAGGAACGAAATCTCACATTTTCACCATATCACCGTGTCTTAGGACTGACTCGTCGCTAGCCAGGGGAGAAAAATGGCCGACAGTATGATTGACGGAGACACAGGTTGGGAAGGCGACGCCCCTCTCGATCTTCCTCTTGACGTTCTTATACATGTTCCCAGCTTGCCTAAAATCAAACAAAAAGACAATAGTAATAATAACAATAACAAAAACAAATTAAGAGTGGAGCAGAGCAGAGCAAAAGTAGGGGAATCACTCTCTAATTTAGGAATCCCCTTTCTCAAAAATGTGGACGATCTTTGCGTCGGGCTTGCATTCTGATACCACAAGCTGCAGTGCCTCTGCCCGAAATACACACACAGGCTTTTCAGGGTTACAAAAGTTGAGCGAAAAGAAAAAGGAGGGAAACGGATGGGGCGAGGGGAGTAACTGTTGACGATCTCGGCAGCGGTCTTGTACTTTGTGACGACATCGGGCGTGGTGAGATCCAACTCCTTCTCTTCCCGTTCCTCGTCCGACATCTCCACCCCACCGTCCGGGAGAAACAGACAACAGACAGGGTTTTAGCACCCGACTGCTTTGATACGAACGAGGGAGACTGCGACTTAAGTACACGGCCCTTTCCTTTCTCTCCTTTTCTTTTTAAGGTTTTTCATATTTTATTTCTTCTTTTAAAATAAATAAAATATTAATCTTGTTAATAATTGCCATTTTACATTAATACTGAGGTTAAGTTCTTAGTCAATCTCAAACCTACCGGCAAAACATGATGCTTGTCTTTGGGACATTGAAGACGAGGTTTCCACTTTGAACAAAGCGACAACTAAAATGACACGATGGCCCCCCATAAAACTTGGCAAACCATGTACACGACCTCCAAATCCCAGTGTATTTTACGTTCTACGGCAACTTGAGTATGTAATGGGAGCGGGAGGAGGTGAAGGCTGTCGCGGAGGAAGAAACAGCAGCAGCACCGACGACCGTGGAAGTGGATGCGGCGTGGCAGAGCTGACGGAGCTTGGTGGGTACGTACCATATGGAGAGGCGAGGGTGCCCGTTGAAGATCGCATCCATGTCCCAACCCTGGGCGGCCGCTATCCCCACCAGCGGCTTGTAGCACGCCTGCCTCCACGCCCCGACGTTCTCCCCCCTCTCTTTCAGCTCCCTCCTCAGGGCGTTCGACGCCTCCTCATCTAAGCAGTGCAGCGCGTAGCAGTGCACGTAGTGCCGCATCTTGGGCTTGTTTATGTAGCTGGCGCCCACCTTCTTTGCATACCTGAAGACCTGGTTCGTCACCTGCACGTGTTTACACAGACGATCCGCCGAATTTTGTAAGTGTGCTGAGTTTGGTGATCCCCCTGCACAATGCTTGGGTTTTAGTTAATTACTTTAGTGGGGCATTTCTCTCCGCGCTCCTTGGCCGCATTTTGGACTTGCACCAGGAACTCCCGACATTGCTCGTAGAGATGGAAGAGGTAATCGAGGCCGTTCTTCTTCCCACGAGCCACCTCCCCGGGCTCCGTCACGATGAAAGGGTGCTCCCGCTGCCTCCTCTCCTCGTCGTCCTGGTCGTTCTCCCCTTCAAAGTCGGCCTCCACCGCTTTCCTTCGCCGATGCTTCTTCCTCTGATCTACTGCCACGGTTGTCGCAGCTAGCTCCCATGTTCCTGCCTCGCCCCTTCCTTGCACCACCTGCTGAACAGGTTCCTCGGACAGCCCTGCATTTTCGTGGTCGAGTAGAATGAATTTGTTATCACCGCCGCCCGCAAGAGCAACGTCCAGTGTGTGATGGTGACACTGACCTTCCTGAGAGAGGGCATCGAGGACATAATTCGCAGTGTCAACAGAGTGGAAGCCCCCGCCTCCACTGCTGCCACGCCTCTGCGCTTCCTCATCCTCGAGGAGGCGCCTCCTCTCGGCTCTCACGGCAGCCTTGATGCCATACTTCTCCCCCACGAGGAGCTCCCAGTGGAAGATATGGGACAGGCTGTTCATCATGTCGTCGATCTCCTCCTCCCTCATATTGAGGAGGGTGTTCACCGTGAATCCAAGCTCCCTTATCTTGGCGGCGGTCAAGTACCTGGGAGGAAGAAACAGCGGGGTGGGGGGTTGTCAGGGAAGAACTGAACATACCACCCCTGACAACTTTCGGCAAAAGACAACACTTGCCTGATCCCATAAGCCTGGAACAGGCTATCAAGGCCACCCAACTCCCTGCAGGCGGGTGGGCGGACGGGTAACGAGGCCACGGGAGGGGGTGCAGCGAAGGGGGGGTCGACGACAAGGTGGTTGACGAGGGGAACGCCCCTTGGGTCCCATTTGAACAGGTTGGTGGTGGTGGTGGTGAATTCTTCCGGATCCATCCTTCTTTGGAGGAGGAAGAAGGATGGATTGACTACCGTGGGAGGGATTTGTTATATATACATAGTAGAGGAAAGGTAAATGTGGAGGAGGAGGCAGAAGAGGTCCGGAAATTCAAAGTCACATCACATAATTCTCTCTAATCGGCCTATGTTATTATTGTCTTGGAAGCTTCGGGAAAAGATAATTAATAAAATATGATAATAATTTCTTAAAATTTTTCATATAATCTTTTTAAATACATGTTACTCGGTTTTCAAAAGACTCGGTTGAATTTCCTAAAAATCTTGATTTTTATAAGACCTGACTCGTCTAAGAAGATTAAAGAAAAATAAATAATACTAACCTAGTTATGGTGGGCTGCCAACACAACGAAAAAGACCACTGTTTGATGTGATATTTTGCGAGCCAAGACAAGAGAATATCCAAGTCGGGGGACTTTCTTGTTCTTACTCCAACGCGTACCATTTTTTCTTTTTGTTTCTGGAAGATGAAAAATGATCACGCACGCTGTACGGCCAACATATCACTTTTTATATATAGATATTTTTGTCTGGACGCAATCTTATATATGTGTGTGTGTGTGTTGGGGGAGGGAGGGAACAGTGAGAGCTTACGGTCCAAAACAAGAATCCAGCCAAGGACACGGACAGTGGGCGGAGGTGGAGGTGGAGGTGGAGGGGTTATTCAGTGATTGGTCATGTCACTGTTCGGTGCTCGATGAAGGGGGGGGGGGGGGGGGGGTAGGGTTGGAAAAGAGGAGGGATGATGGGATTGGAATTGGTACATGTTCTAAAGCAACAACAGTCCTGTGTTCCTTTGTCTTTCCCCCACCACCACCCAACCATTTTAACATCCAGAATCCTCTCCCTCGGTTGGAGAGTAGTACTTGTTACAACACCCATTAAATGAGACTTTTAAGCATGTTCCTATGGAAATCATCGTCATCGCTGTTGTTGTTGTTGTTGGATATAAAGAGTTTAAATGTTCCCTGATTCAGGTGTGTGGTAATGCGTGTTTGAGACGAGACCTGACTAAAAACAAAACAAAAAAAGGGAAAGGAAATGAAACCGGGTTTACCCCCCGGTTCGAGTAATGTATCGTGGATGGATGAGTCTTCTTACCTTTTTGTTTGTCCCACCGAGTGAGGCCAGGGAATGGAATCGAATTTCCTAAAGAGAACCACGCGGACAAAACTCTTTTGGTTATGTTGTTATTCTTTTTTTCTAATTACCAACTTTCTCATTTCTCGTTTTTCAGGAATTTTTTTAAATTTCATATAAAAATGAAAATGTAATTTTCGGTAGTTGTAAAGAGTAAGGCATTAGCAAGCCCCGTAAGCAGACACTCTTCGCTACTAAATCTCAGCCGGTAATTGTTTGCATAGTTGGGCCTCGACCGGCCCAAATTACGACGACCCACGTCCAAGCCCCTACACGACTCATAATTTATCATACTCATAAGAGGACCGTTAGTTTGAAATATCGCTCGTATAATA
The DNA here is from genome assembly GCA_029817715.1 of Melastoma dodecandrum. NCBI lineage: Eukaryota > Viridiplantae > Streptophyta > Magnoliopsida > Myrtales > Melastomataceae > Melastoma > Melastoma dodecandrum. The sequence goes on from JARUPY010000571.1 coordinate 224,449, forward strand.
CGGTTTCGAACAGAGCCTTAGAGAGACAGTATTTTGGGAGTTTTGCAACTTGAACTAATTTTTAAATTAACCGTATTTTGATATAAAGCTCTCGGTAGGTATGTCGCTGGGCCCTACCACTCTATCTTACTGTTTAGTTTGTGTTCCATCCTCCCCGGTCATCCCCCTGCCTACTCCTTTTCTGGGTGTGCATTCTCTTAGCCCCCTCCTTCAGGCCTTCCCCTATGCCTTTGTTCATTTCCGGCTCAGCAACCTCACTAGTGGCACTGGTCATCGACTTGCAGGTGGTGGAGGGTGAAGGAGTCTGCTAGTGCCTCCATGGCGAGGAAATCTTCGGAGAGTGATCCCATTTCTTTGTTCTTAAGGGACTCTGCCGAGTCATATTCGGGGCACTAATCCGTCTTTTGTAAGAATGAGAGAGGCGGGTTTTTTATTCGAACCAATGACCTACCTTTTTGTAGGTCGAAGCAGACTCCTTAGATCAATTAGGGGTCTTGGCGACTTTGGTCTAAGCTTAATGAAGTCTTTTAAAAACTACCTATCTCATTCTTACGAAAAACAGATTTTAAAGAGGCCTTTGGATCTCAGTCTGTTATCAAGCAGGTGATCGAAGCCCTGTAAGTGGATTTAAATGACTTGGGTGCAACTACTATCGAGGGTTTGCTGAACCTGTCCTACTGGTAGATCAGTAATCTTTAAATGCTTAGTAGTTAGACTCTTTTCTACCATCGCTGATATAGAAGAAGGTATAGAAGATAAAAATACTGGCTTCAAAGCATTATCACCTCCAAGATGTATAAATAAATGCAATAACCTTGGTCGGTTGCTTTGCTGGCTTTCTCGTTCTAGCCGTGTCCACCAAATATTGCCAATCACCATAGTTTCCTTGGTGAGGTGCTGTTGTAACCATAACTGAAGGTTTTTGGTTAGAATCATCATCATCATTCGTGGTTAGAAAGAGAAAATTTTAAAGGTGAAGAAACTCTTAAGGCAGAGATAGTGAATGTTCTTACCTTAATGGGACTAATGGTGGTAGAGGTTGTGAATTCAAGAGCAATAATCGTAGATTCTGCAACTAGAGTTATACAGTTCAGTAAAAAGATATGGTTGCAAATAGAAGATGCCGGTCATGCGGATGATGTGCAAAATTTGATTTAGAAGCTCAACATTCTAGCTGATGTGGCTAGAGAGATACCTTAACAAAGAGTTGACAGTGAGGATTAAGGTTACATTATGACAGACTAGGCCGAAGGTCTTCGAGCACGTAAACACTTCGAATCTCAGGGCTGATATCGATGCAGAGGTGGCTAGTCTATATGGATATGATGGAGCTGTGAGGAACGGGGAGCCCAAAGAAGGCTATTCAGGGTCTGGTGACTCAGAAGACAACGTGAACATAGACTGTAGACATGTTTACCGATGGACAAGTCAGAAATCCTGCTCTTACATTTTAAAGAAGTTGACGCCTTTCTCGTTCCCGCTTTGGCAATGGGTGAGATATCGAGTACGATGACTTATCTTGCATTTGTCGATGCTCCATGCCCCTGAAATATATGTTTCCGGGATCGACCAGTCATTTGAACGTTAAATTGTGCAGAGAGACCATAGCCATCAGCGGGCTCTCTTGTTCTCAAGTTTTGCAGTTGGAGAAGCACCCATTGATGTGCGCCGCCGTGATTAGGTTAAAACCATACCAGCTTTGAAGGTGAGTAGCGTCTTAACCACTCCCGGTTTCATCTTACAGCATGATGCCGAACTAGGCTTCTCTAAGATTGTGGTTAGTGTGAATCAATTATGAGAGAAAATACCGTGTTCCTTTGAGTTTTGTACAATTTTACGGTTAGTTTTAAAAAAATTTACGAAATAAAATTTGTATTTCTAATATTCCCGAAAAATGGTAACTGTGGTGGGTTCTGAACTCGTATTCTCTAATTTACGAAGAACACCAGAAGATGGAATGGCGGGATTTTCCATTAACTTCTATTAAGAAAAATACCGTCTAGCCCCCACCCTCCCTTCCCTACTCCTCGCGCTCCCTACCTCCACTCCCCCGCGTCTTGCTCTCCCCATCCCCATCCCTTCAATTTCCATTCCCCGCCTCTTCCGTTTCCCTCTCCCGTCCTTTTATTCCTTTAAAAATTAAAAGATTAAGAATGACTAGTTTTCAAAACTCACATTTCACATTCATTGTTATTTCAATAGCAGGTTAAATCCTAAATTGAAAGGGGTTCGCAATGACCGCATTTCAGATATATTAGAAACAAAAATTATATTTTGTAAATGTTTTTTAAAATTAACGATAAAAAGCTACTGTTAAAGATGTTCCAGAATGTTGGTTTTCCTTTGGTCCATTCAATTCAAACCCTGGAAATCATGGCCGTGATTCCTATAAGTTTATTTAGACTGTATTTTTTCCTAATTTGAAATGCATAGCATCGCCGGCATTAAAGGATCGTGCTACTGGGTTTTGCTTTCGGCTGCTGGTGACAACTCTGTAACAAGTAGCTTTTGTTTGCGGATATTTCATGAAATATAATATTAACTTTTAAAATTTTTAAAATAATATATTTAATTTGATGTTAAAAATACTGAACTTACCTTAAAAATTTTGAAGAATTTGATTTTTTCAAACGCCAAATTTCTTTTAAATGTGATTAATTCCGTATTTGAAACTCTAATTTTTAATTTTTTTCAAGTAAGTTCAGTCAACGAATTATTTACAAATAAAATTTGATATTGCTAACGTTTGGTGAATTTTAAAGTTTGTTATTTTATTTCGCGAAATGATTTCTTTCGAATCTTAAAAAATACCTTAATTTTGTATATTTGGCCCAATATTATCAACAATAAAATTTATGGTGAATTTTTAGGCAGGAGGATTCTATCGAGAAAACTAAAAGAAGATTGGAGAAACTATATTGGAAACTAAAGGGCATATATCCGAGGTTTAGAGTTTTGTTCCAAGATGACGTCATTTGGCGAATTCTTTCGCCAAATGACGCATCTTTGGAAATAATTGGCCAAGTAACCCACCAAAGTCGGCCTTTGTAAGGCCGACTTTGGTTAAGAAGGAAGTCGGCCTTTGTAAGGCCGACTTCAGTGCGGTCTGAGCAAAGTCGGCCTTACAAAGGCCGACTTCCACCAACTAAAAAAAAAAAAAAATTTGGCAGAGGAAGTCGGCCTTTGTAAGGCCGACTTCAGTGCGGTCTGAGCAAAGTCGGCCTTACAAAGGCCGACTTTGCTAGGTTTAAAAAAAAAAACAAACTCGGGGAGACAGAACTCCCCGAGTTTGTCCGTGCCGCCAGCCCCTCCGCCCTCCGCCGCCGAAGCCGATTGCAGCCCCTCGTCCCGGTTTTCCGTCTACGAGCCCGTGCTTCCGTCCCCGTCCCCGAGCGCGTGGTTCCGTCACCTACCGTGCTTCCGTTACCGAGTCCGTGCGTCCGTCCCCGTTCCCCACGGTCCTCTTTGGAGCCATCCCGTCCCCGACCGTCGCCTTCCGTTCCCCTGAAGGTAATAGCGTAATTTTATGTTTTTTATAGTTAATTATCGTATAATTAGTTGAATTAATTGTTATTTATGATTAAGTATAATTAATTAGTGTTAATGTTATCGTATGAAAATTATGGTAAGATTTGGTTTATAAAGGATAGGAAATTGTTTAATTGACATTTTTGAATCTAATTACCTACTGAAGTGTTTAATTGACATTTTCGAATCTAATTACCTACTAAAGTGTTTAATTGACCGTTCAATTGATTTAGGTGTTGTATTCCAATGTCGTCGATTGAACTATTGATCTTTTATAACGGAAATACCGTCAATGGAGCTGACGGAGTTGGTTATGAAAATGGTTCAATATCAAGAACAGAAATTCCTAAATTTGTCAATTACAAGAATTTTGAACGGTTGATATGCGAAGCTATCGGTTTGCAATCGGCAATTTCATTGCAGATAGCGCATAGGTATCCCGTTCTGACGTTAAATAATATTGGTGTACAACATTATCTTTTTCTATTAAAGTGGATAAAGATGTGAAGTTGCTAGTTAAGTTTGCTTTTGCAAATCCACGGAATATGCAACAAATATATGTGTTGTCTGATGTATCGGTGCCGGATGTTCAAGCTAGAAGGGTGGATGTTGAGCGTAATGTGGAACGACATCGTCATATGGGTGTTCGTCGTCAAACTGAAACTGTAGAGGCTAGGATGCTTGCCGTACAGACTAATGTGGAAGTGGATCGTACTGTGGTTGAGGAGGAAGTGCAGCGTTGTTTTCCGGGCGAACATTGTTATAATATTCCGATGGAAGTTGATCATAGTATGGAAGTTGTAGCTGGAAACGAAATTGTCGTTGCTGAAGTAGAGAGTAATGATGCTGTTGGAGAATGTTCTAATCCTCCGATGGAAGATGAAGGCAATGTGAATGAAGATGTGATGAATTCTGACCCAGATGTTGACACTGATGCAGAGTTTTTTAACGATGTGAATGTCGGCAATGAGATGTCGGATGATGAGAATGTGGACAATGATATGGTTATGGTTGTTGAATCTGGTGAAGGGTCCAGTTCGCGAAGTCGGTCGAAGGAGAAGGAGAAACCTCTGTCCTTTTATAGTGAATATCTGGATGACGTACATGAGAGAGTTGAGGAGTGGGATTTCCATCCTCTTGTGGACTTTTCTGACCTTATTGATGAATTTCAAAAGGGAATGCGTTTCAAGGATAAGAAAATGCTTATCCAGACGGTGAACAACTTTCATATTTTACGGCATTGCAATTATGAGGTTGTCAAATCCACGAAGACTTTATGGAATATATGTTGTTCAGAATTCGAGAAGGGCTGTAAGTGGAGGTTACGGGCGATACAACCAAAAGAGGATGACGAGTTTGAGGTGAGAATAGTTGGTGAACCTCATAGTTGCGTAAATCCCGTATTATCGCGTGATCATGAACGTCTGGATTTAAATTTCATGGAACCTATGTTCAGGACGTTTGTAAGTGATAGTCCGAAAGTTCAAGTTCAAGTTCTTCGCAATTTAGTGAAGGAGAAATATGGATACGACGTACCAAGGAGAAGGGTGTGGGATGCGAAAAGGAAAGCTATTGCGTGGTGTTATGGCTCGTGGGATGAATCATACAACGAGTTGCCACATTTGCTGAACGCAATTCGTGCCTCTAATCCTAATAGTTGCGTTGACTGGGGAGGTTCATACATGGTTGGTGATTCGCAGTTTGTTTTCTAGAGAGTATTTTGGTGTTTTGGTCCCTCAGTAACGGCATTCCGATATTGTCGCCCCGTAGTTAGTATTGACGGGACTTTCTTATACGAAAAATACAAGCATAAGTTATTGATTGCTTGTAGTTTGGATGGCAGCAACCACATAGTGCCTCTAGCATTTGCAATCGTAGATGAGGAAAGCTACCAGTCGTGGGGATGGTTTTTGAAATGCCTTAAACGGTACGTGGTTGGCGATGATTGTCCGGGATTATGTTTGATTTCAGATAGGCATTCTGGTATTCTAGCGGCGGTAAACGATGTTGAAGTAGGTTGGACGCCACCTTTTGCACAGTGGAGGCTTTGTATACGGCATGTAGCTAGCAACTTCAACACGAGATACAAGAATGTACGTGGAAAGAAATTGCTTGCTATTGCTGCAAGGAAATGTATGCCTCCGAAGATGAAACAATATTTGCGTTACATTCTCAGAACTATTCCAGAATCATCCGAGTTTTTCGACGAGATGGATAAGTCACAATGGACTCTCAATAACGATGGGAGCCACCGTTGGGGTATAATGACGACAAATTTAAGCGAGAGCTACAATGCTGTTCTAAGGGGTGCTCGATCGCTTCCGGTATCTGCTTTAGTGAGGAAGACCTTCTACAATTGTTGTGCTTATTGGATCAGTAGAAATGATGAAGCTGATGCGGCGATAAGGAAGGATGAGAAATTCACTAAAGTTGCCATGAATCGTTTTCAAAGAGGAATCAGGAAAGCCAGAAATCACCAAGTTACTCTTTTAGATCGAAGTGAAGGTACGTTTGTTGTCACGACCCGGGGGAATTATAAGACAAAGAACGTCTTCCTACGACACCATAGGTGCACCTGCAAGAAATGGCAAACCTATCGGATACCATGTTCTCATGCCCTTGCTTGTTTCGCCTATGTTAACGTGGATGGCTCGGATTCCATTCACAATATTTACACTTGGGCTAATCAAAAGGCGATTTACTCATCCACATGGCATTCATTTGATTGTAAAGAAGATTGGGATGCATATACATTCCCAAATGTCGTTCCGAATCCAGAAAGGGCACGACAGAAAGGGAGACCCAGATCTACTAGAATTCACAATGAAATGGATGTGAGGAAACGGAAGAAGAAGTTGACTTGCGGTCTTTGTAAACTTGAGGGACATAATCGCCGTAGTTGTCCAAATAAATAAAACTGTAAGGTTATATGTAGGTTATCTTTCATTATACTTGATATGTTTCATTTCTACGTTTATTATATGGACGTTATACTATGGAACCGGGACTTGATATGTTTCATTTGTCTTGTACAGAGGTATGGAGCCAGGACCGCAGATCCCGACTGTACTGCACTTCCAGCAGGAGCATCGTTCTTCTACTGTATGGGATTCATCTTATACGGAGGTATGGAGGTCTTACACAATATTTTGTATATTTTGAGTTATGTTACTAATCATTGTGAAATTTCTTTTTCATGCAGAACAATGTTTTGAAATGTCGCCATCATGAAAGTAGTGTAAAGAAGATCATTCGAGATCGTCGGATGGATAGATATCTACGACAGGCTGGCTTCTTTGGAGTTGCGAAGCTACCATTCATTCAGCTAGATCATGCGCTAATCACGGCATTAGTGGAGCGATGGAGGCCGGAGACTCACACTTTCCACATGGCGCATGGAGAGATGACCGTGACATTGCAGGACGTGGCGATTCAGCTAGGATTGCCCATTGAGGGTGACCCCGTCATCTCCTACACCAGCTTCGACTTCGAAGCGGTTTGCGGTCATCTACTAGGGGACGTCCCGGGAAGAAGTCAGATGAAGGCGGGAAGGGTGAAGATGAGTTGGTTGGCATCCCGTTTCGACGTGTTAGATCCACATGCACCGGAAGAGCAGGTACGTATGCATACCAGGGCATACATCCTGCAGCTTATAGGATCGATGATTTTTTCGGATAAGTCGGACAATCTAGTGCATCTAATGTGGTTGCCGCTGTTGGAGGACTTCGAGTTATGTGGTTCTTACAGCTGGGGATCAGCTTGTCTAGCATGGCTATACAGATAGTTATGTCGAGCAGCAGACAAGAAAGCATCTCAGATTGCTGGTTGTTTAGTGTTGCTGCAGACGTGGGCGTGGGACAGATTCCCACACTTATCTCCCCTAAGACGTCGGAGCAGACAGAGGCAAGGAATGCCTCTTGCATATCGATGGGGAGCATCTCTCGATACGACTGCTGTGGCTACGCATGTCTTATCCGTTATCAGAGAAGCACTTGATAGGCAGAGTTTCGATCAGGTATTTCCCTTCGACTTAATGTTGATTCAACTTCTTGTGATTGTCGTTGGTTGGTTGGTTATGTTTGTTCGTTTCGCAGGTCGTTTGGCATCCATACACGGATGATGTCCGTGCCAGACTTCCTGATTATTGCTTGGACGGTGAAGAAAGCTGGCAAGCACGTGTGCCGCTGATCTGCTTCTCAATTGTCGAATGACACTACCCGGATAGAGTCATTTGACAATTTGGAGACGAGCAAATAATTCCTGGGCAATGCGACGCTGAGACACGCCTCCACCGGATCGACATGCGTGGGAAATCATCAGACAATTGGATGCACATCCATGCGGACTACATCCAGCTGTGGCATCACCGGGGTAGCCACGTCGTTCCTTTACATTGGGAACAAGACGGGGAGTATACAACATGGTACATGCGTAACTCCCGTCCACACTTATCTTACACGGGCGTAATGCTGAGTATAGTGGTAAGTACAATAACTATTTACCTTCATTAATGTATAAATCATTGTAGTGATATACTTTCCTCGCAGACGCAACTCCGATCCGCGAGAGGTGACCCTTCTGAGTTAGAGCACATCGCCGGTATTTCTCGCAGGGGCCATAACTTCTTGCGAGAATTTACCCCGATGCGCTTGTATGGACGTGCTGAAGCGCCAGCGGCTGACGACGAGTTTGAAGTTGAGCCAGACGATGAACCTCACTCGGAGGAAGAGGAGCACGAAGAGGAGGAGGCCGAGGAAGAGGAAGAAGAGGAGCAGCAGGAGGAAGAGGAAGAAGAGGAGCAGCAGGAGGACGTTGATATGTTTGACGTCGATGCGTTCGTCAGGCAATCGCAGCAGCAGGAGGTGTATCCATCTCTTGTGATTGATCCGACTCCCGTTGATGCCATTAGGACTCCGGCGTTATATGCATCTACGTCGTCCACTCCCGAGGCACCAAGGAAGAGTAGGAGGGATCGACCCACCGTTCGTGATGCAGAGGATTCTTCTCAGGTTACGCAGATGGACTCTCAGCAACGCTGGGGATCATTCTTCTACTCTAGGCGCTCCCGAAGGAATTAGGATCATTTACACTTCTCCTATGTACTTTCTTTTTAGTTGGTTGTTTTACTGGCATTATGAATTGAGTTGAATTGAGTTGATTATTGAAATGAGTTGATTTTGATTGAAATGAGTTGAGGTACGTGGTACAGGTGTGTTATAGGAATCGAAGTTTATTTTTTTTTTAAGTTCGGAGGGAAGTCGGCCTTACAAAGACCGACTTCCTCTGCCAACTTTTTTTTTTTTTTGTTAGTGGAAGTCGGCCTTTGTAAGGCCGACTTAGTGCGGTCTGAGCAAAGTCGGCCTTACAAAGGCCGACTTCCACTAACAAAAAAAAAAAAAGTTGGCCGAGGAAGTCGGCCTTACAAAGGCCGACTTTGATGAGTTACTTGGCCAATTATTTCCAAAGATGCGTCATTTGGCGAAATAATCTTGGAACAAAACTCCCGAGGTTTATACTAAACAAACTAATCTAACTCCACGACCGTCCCTTCCTTTTGCTTTCGTTTTGTCTCCGCCCCAAATTGACGACTTTCTCTCTCCTAGGGTTTCACTTATTAAAAAAAAATCCCCTCTTTTTCCCCCACCCCACCCTTCTCAACCCCACTATTCATTCATTCCCAACTACTCCCCTCGACCCCAAGGTGAAACACAGAGGTGATTTCTGTAGCCCGGGCTTCTCTGATCGTCTTTTTTTGTTTCGTTTCTAATGGTGGGTTCGGGATTTTGCTCTTGTTCTTCGGTTGTCTTAAGCAAATCCTCTGATTGCTTGTTGTTCCTCGGGGGGGGGGGGGGGGGTTGGGTTGGGGTGTTGTTATATTTCTTCTGTAAATTGCTGATAGCTTAAGGGAATGAACTGCTTTCAATACTTGGCGGGATGATCGTTGTTTAGGTTCCCCCTCCCCGGGCTAGAGCTCCTGTCGCCGATTCTTTCTAGTTAGCTGGGGCGGATGGTTTCTAAATTTGAACTCCTGCGAATTCTGACTGTCTCCGTCATTTTATTATTTCCCCTTGAAAATTCTGTTGCTGCGATATTCTTGAGCTTAGCTGGGAGCATATGGGGGGTTTTACGGTCTGCAGTATGTCCAATATTTTCTGCTTTGGCATTTTTTTCAACTCTATGCCGGCAAGAGATATTACTGGTGATTGTTCGATGAGGTAGATGGGATTGTTATTTGAAGTCCCATGAATTCTGAATGTTTATTCAGATATTGACCCAAGAAATTTCTGAGGATTTGTTCTTACCCTAAACACTACGCTGCCCGTACCTTTTTCCTTGTTTAGGTTTGAAGAAAAAAGTTTCAGACCTTTCTGTTGTGTTTATTTTTCTGCCCAGTTATTTTTTTTCTGTGCTTTTTTACTGATGAAACTGGTGATGGTGACCCGGCTCTGCTTCTTGTTATACAGGTTGGTAATTAGTGGAAATGGAAGTGGGGACCTCGGATTAGGTGAATATTCGGGCCTTCGTTATGCTATTTCGGGTCATTGAGTAATCATCTTTTCAGATGGACTTAAATGCCTTGCCTGAGGAAGACGAAGAAACTTTTGACCGGCATGTCCATGAGTATTCTGCATCAGCGGAGCAGATAGAATCTGCAATCGATATTGCAAATCGGGTGCTTACATGTCCCACCTCTTGTTATTACTGTCTCTTTATTTTTGTTGATTTTTCTTCAAATCAGGTTTTATGCAGAATCTTTAGTATTATAACGGAGGGGTAAATTGCATCTAGGGCATCACGTAGCAATCATTTTTGCCATTTTCTTGTTTTACCTTAATTCTTTGCAATCTCTGCGAAACTTGTTGGCCAATTTCTCCAAGCCACAGCTGCAACTTGTTTGTGTTATGAAGTCTAATAAGCCATTTCCCGTTTCATTCAGCTCTACAATAACATGGAATGGATACCAATTTTTACCTTTTTTAGTAGCTTTGAGTGGATCTAAGCTTGTTTTTTTTCTTCTGGTTAAAAAGTTAAGAGTTTGTCGACTCAGCTTCTATGCTTACTATTAGGCATACGTTGCGTCGAAGTAAACGAGAATGGAAATGGCATTATTTTCCCTTGTTTTTCCCATTTTTTAAAAACTTGTTTTCGGAAATTTTTGTCAATTAATAGATTTTTTTCTCTTTTTTTATAGGAACGTGATGAAAGAAGAAAGAGATTGAAGAAAGAACGCTCTGATGATCGTATCCCGACAATATCTCAAAGATCATCATATGATCAATTTCATCAGACGAAACACATTAAATCTTATGATCGAAATAAGCTTCCACATGGTATCATTCCTTTTTCCCAGGACTCCTGTTTGTTTAATAGACATTATTATCACTGTTTCTATCAAGTATTGTGCTCTTTGTTTGTCTGATTGCATCTTGACTTTACATTTTTTTTTTCTTTTAACGTGGTCAGGTTGGCTCGATTGCCCTCCATTTGGTCAGGAGATAAGTTTTATGATCCCTTCAAAGGTGCCCCTTGGTGAATTCTTTAATGACCAAATTCCTCCGGGAAAAAGATATTCCTTCAAACAAGTAATACATCAGCAAAGAGTGTTGAACAGAAAAGTAAGTTGCTTTTAAAGTCCTCTAGACCTTCATTCAATTGGCTGACATGAAAATCTGGAACATGACATATAGAAATATGATTGTGCATCCGTTCATGACCCCTTTGCTAGTCAATTGGCGATGTGTTTTTTTGAGATGTTCAGTTTGTCTCTCCGTTATCTTCCTGATAGAAGTCTTGAACATAAATACAAAAATCTTGTTATGCCAACAACCTTTTCCTGGTACCTGCTTACGGAGCCTTATTTTCTTTGTGTTGAAATTCCATGTTTGGCGATTAACTGCTTCTGAAGGTTTTCTTTGATATATCAGATTGGCTTAGTGATAGATTTGACAAATACATCCCGTTATTACTCAACAGCTGATCTGAAGAAAGAAAGCATCAAGCATGTCAAGGTAGCTCTTCTATGGGATTCAACTATTGTTGTCATTCTTGTTTAAATTTGTAAATCCTTAAAAATCTGTTCTTTGGTGTAGATTCAATGTGTAGGCAGGGATGCTGTTCCATCAAATGCTCAAGTTAATGAATTTGTTTTTGAGGTATGATCCTTGCTTTTATGGAAACAGGTCGGATCTTTCGATGCACTAGTTACCCTTTAGGTTGACGGGGTCCTTAGAGCATCCTGATTTTTGATATCCCGTTTTTGGGAATCTCTCCCTCCCATCAAATTATATATGTAATTGTCTGGAGTGATAGTGTTTTTAAAGGCATATTGACACTTACCAAGGCACCTGGTAGGAAGTATTCCAGAATAACAGATTTTGGATGGCCTTTTCTTTGATAGAAAATGGAGTTCATAGATTAGTCGAATAGCGTCTAGTTTACTCCTAGAAGCGTTTGGGGACACCGTTGGCATCAGAAGACGGAATGTCCCCATGTAGTACATCTATCACAAAGTCCAGAGGATAACAAAAGGTGATATAGCTCTGTTCTTGGTGCCTCACCCTTTTAGCTAGCTTATCCGCTAGTAGATTCCTTTCCCTGGGGATGTGACTGATGGAGGTAGCTTTGAAGTTGAAGTCATTTTAAATTGTGACCTGCAATGATCCACAATAGGAGAGATTAGTGGGGGGTAGTGTTTCGCACCTGTCATGTAGTGAAGTAGCGTCTCTGGTCTCTGCATCTATTTGGATAGCCAGGGAGTGTAGCCCTAGTTGCTTTGCTTGGGAGATGCCCTAGCGGGCGTCTTTTAAAAAATCTAGTCATATATTTAGGCATTTCAGTTTGCAAATCTCTCACCCAGTTAGAAGCTTTTCAATTATACTTCTCGACCTAAAATAAACGGTAACAAAGAGCAACAATTATCTTGCTTCTCTGTTAAATATTATCACACATTCCAATAATATTTTTATTTTCATGATAGGCGGATTGGCAACAATAATATTATTATTGGGAATAGAAGAGGACCTAAGTTAGGGTAAAATATAATTCTTACAATTCTTTGAGAGACGATGTGAAGTAACTTTTTACTATTAGGCATTCATTTCATATCAGAATCACAAAATAATTTAAAATGATAAAAATATATCGATTCTAATTGGTGTTATGGTTTTATTCACAGTCTTATCTATATAAAATTAATCCATTGAGCATAAATAGTTCTTTCTTTTTCAACTTCTACAAACATATGAAATGAATTACAAAACATTCTTACGGTGATGATTCAATATAAATTTTATCCTGAAGCGTGTTTTAGGTTTTTATTCTTATGCTTTTAATTTAATTCATTCCCTTATCATATTCTTTTCAGGGCTGACCATATGCATTTCTTACAAGCTTTATTCTCTTAATTACTTACAGGTTTGCTCAATTTCTCTCAAATCAGAAGCACTCAAAAAAGTATATACTCGTTTCATTGTACACATGGTCATAATCGCACAGGATACAGATTATTCATTATCTTATGCGCTCAATAACCCATATCTGTAACGCACGTAAGCTATAGTAATCCTCTTTATTATTGAATTGTCACCTTTGTTTTATAAATAATCTCGGTGCCTTGAATGTATCAATTATCTCGGCTTGTCAAGAAATTCTTTATTTTTATTGGCTTTACATACAGGCTATAAAAGTGTTTTGCTGATGCACGGCCTCCTGGGATCTATAAGCCCGAATATATTGATGCTTTATACACATTTTATCATGAAAAAAAGCCTGAGATGGTTGAGTGCCCTCCCACTCCTGAGTGGAAGCGATCTTTCTGATCTTGACCTTAATGGTGAAGCCATGCCTGATGAGGATGACGATGGAAATTTGGTGGCACCAGTTCATGTAAGTCTTTTGAATTTGTTGCCGTGATTCTATCATTTGCTTTACTATTATCAATATGTTGGGCACTAATTCAAAATTCTCTTCTCCTCTGAAAATGTTCTCCTTATGGGTATGAAACCCGAAATGATCAAGTGGGAATGAAATCACTTCAAGAAATGAAATCACTGTTTGTGCAATTAATGTCTTTTGCTCACAATTTCCTAAGGCTGGTTTTGTGGAGCATGCCTTAAGCAGGAGTGCTGGGATCAAGTAGATAAAGTAGCGAGTGACGAAAATCCACAATAGCAAGGAACACCTTGGGGGTCTTTGTGTTTGATTTGCAAAATTTTCTCATTTATATGGCATTGGTCTTGTGATTAGTTGGTCTGTATCATTCTTGAATCTGTTTATGTAGTTCCATCCAGTACACACAAACAATATAGTCTAAAAAGGCAATGAAAACTTCCATGTTTGATCCTCTGTTCTCTTCCCTGGCAACAGCTAAAAAATTTAGGAGATGTTTTTCTGGTTTTGGTTTGTAGTGGTCTCAACCCCTGGTTTTTTGTTTAAAGAAATTCTTGTAGAGAAACTTTGTTTTGGTTGAATGACTATCATATGCATGTGAGGTGGGAAATCTTCTTCTTTTTACAAAAAGAAATACTATTGACAAATGTGTCTACAGGAGATTTACAAGGAACTTACAAAAAACTAAGACCAGAAATCTGTTGGACTCCTATTGCTTCATTGCAGTTGTTCTGGGAAGAGTGTGGTCTGGATTTCATTTTTCATTTAGGGAATTGGGGCATCAATTTTCTGTTAATTGATTGGCTCTTGAAATGCCATTCTACATCCACATTGTATCTGGCGTCTGTGCCTTTTGAGAAAGGAACTATAAACTTTTTGGAAACTGGAGGGTAACTTGCTGGTTGTTTTGTTGGGTTTGAAGGATATATGTCCTTACATCTGCATTTGAATGAATTCTATTATTTCTCATAATAAACAGAAGTATCTTTAAGTGTTACATCTAAGGTGTTGACTTATGTGGTCTCAATTATGGCTTCATCTATGTTATATATGTAATATCATGATAAATGATGAGTTGTGGTGAGTAGCACACGGTATGACCAAATGATGACGTTTTAGGGGATGACATCCCCAGACCACCAGCTTGAATTGATTTCCGCAGGATCTCTGCTACCAGGCTCTTAAGAGTGAAATTGTCGGGGTAAGATTTTTCTTGGTCTGGTTTGTGGGGCATGTGCATGTTTTTGAATATTTGTTCAACGAGGATTATGTTTAATCATACTTGTTGTTTGAGCCTGACCATTCTCTGTTAACATATGGAATAATTGCATTCAAACTATTAGTTTTTAAAGTAGATGTAAGGATCTTTTTGTTCATGAAAATTGTTTGGTAGCATATTTAAATTTTTGTCTTTCAAGAGAACGAGTCGGAGCTATGAGATACATAGATGCAGATTTTTTGGTTGCTTTATTCATCACCTGTTCGTGCTAATTTCCGGTTGGTCCAATTTGAGGGATCACACTGTTTGAATACTAGTGGAAAGTATGCCTTATTTCTTGACACTACTTGGATGCAAAAGCATGTTAATTCTTTTCTTTTATAGTTTTAAAAGAAAATCACTGGATTACAGTTTGTGCATGCATGATGTTCAGTACATATCAAGGCGAGGGATATTTTCTGTAATGGTCTCTTTACTTATGATAACCAATATGAAAACTGAAGCAGAAAATGTTGAGATATGCAGATTGTACAGCTTTTAAGTAAACCGCTGGCATTCGTGATTTTAATCTTGGCTCACAATGACATTTCGGCGCTAGACTGGTACAAAGATTCCCGCTATATTTTCTTGTGGTTTCTTTCTGCATCAATTCTTAATCTTTAATACTCACGTTTCCTGTTGTTACTGTTTTTATAAAGGCTGTCTTCTTTTTCTTGTTTCATCAGCCTAAGCAAGCTTTACCGTTTTCCGGGTTCTCATCCTGTTTTCACTAAACAGGATTGGTTACTTATTCAAGATGAACAGAAATTATTTATAGGTGAGTCTAATACCAGGCTACAAATAAAAAAATGCAATTTTTTGACGGGTTATGATTTATCCTCCAACCAGTATCAATTTAATGTTCTTTAAGATGTTGAAGCTCATTACCAATTCATAGTAACAGAATTATTTTCGTTTTACCTTGTTCTGGAGAACCTTCGACGAAGTCCCAGAAAAGTTACTATTTCAGTGACATCCTCATGCCCTTGCATTAGCTGAACAGTCTTTTCTCACCAGGGCACTATGATTAGGTGTTTTAATCAACACAATTTTGTTTGTACATAATATTGTAGTGACTGGTGGTTCAATATGTGGTCCCATGCTAAATAACCTATTTATGGACATCGTTTAGCCAATCTAGCAGATCACTGAGATGACCCGTTGGGTGGTTTATAAAGAACGTGCCTTACATGTTGCGCAACAAAATAGTGAGATAAAATATTTCTATTTTTAGTTTTCTGACCTGCAAATATGGGGTTCCCTAGAAGTCTATACTCCAAGTTAAGTAATTGAAAGAATAGATTCAATTGAGTCAACACACGAGTCCTATGGATTCCTGCGACTATTTATTTTAAGTAAGAGAGAGTGCTTGGTGCGGCTACTAATGATAATGAACATGTAAATCTCGCAAGTGATTTGATCAGTCCCCTTTACTACTAGGGTGGCCCCCATGGGGACTTAATTTATTAGAAATGTTGAAAAGAAATACTTAATGATGTCTGATAATAATAGATGTTGGCCACTAGTTAACCAATTTTTATTAGAGAAGGTGGACAATTCTTGTACGATCCATTAGGAATTTTATCTCAAAAAGGCTCTCTTAGACTTAGTAGTTATCAAAAGACACAAATCCGGGCCACCTGGATAGGTGCCTAGGCGACGCGAACCTCAGAGCCACGTGTGCCCAGGTGATCATGCTATCGATAAGGTGCCACGTTGCCCTTTGCCTTGGTTGGCCATGTAGCCCAACCCGAACACAGGTATGAACGCAAATACAGAAGAAGAAAGTCATACTTTGTATAAGGCAACTTTCCAAACCATTAAGCAGCTTCTATCCTTAGATGAAAAGAGGAACAATCTAGTTTTGGCTTCATTAATCCAATATGCCTCAATAAGGATCCTATTGATTTGTCAACCATTAATGTGAACCCAGAAGAATAGGGTAGTCTTGTTATCACTATCCATGTCAGATTCGAAGAAGATGAAGGTGAAGGCTAGTGGCGAGAAGGTGAAGAAGCGAGTTACTTATCTAATTGCATTGCAGAGAGGTCTAGGCTGAGGGCACATTAAGCTTATTAATGTTTTTGTGTTGGCAAATCATGAGTACGGGGTGGGCAGCAATCAATCTCATAGGCTGTGGCATTGATGTGAGGGTTGACTTTCCAATGGCTCTCGAAGGAGATGTTCTGCTCAGTAAGTGCGTTATGACTTGATTAGAGGCAAGTCTGATTTGGTAGGCTGGTTAGGGAAATATTGGTTGGAGAAGAATGGCCGGATTTTCACTGCCTTCAAAATTTTTGTGTATTGGAGACCTTAAATTGATAAGAGCGAGCTCCTCCGGTGATCGTGGATAGCCGTTAGCGACTTTGGTAGCGACTGCTTAGACGTTGTTGACCAAAGGTAGTTTTGATGATGAGTAAGAAGCAGTCAGTCAATAGTCTGGCTGTACAGTCCCATCCTAGTTTTACTTGCTGTTTTGAGAAGGTGTTATTGTTCTTTGGGAAATCCGGAGTATTTTCTTTTATCTTTTTTATGGATTGAGAGTTTTTTTGTTTAGTTTTTGTGTGGTTTCTTCTTAAATAATTTTTATTTGGTTGGGGGGTGGTGGGGGGGGGAGATTAGTTAGGCTAGCCCGAAGTATTACAGTTCATAATGAGTTGATTGTGCTAACTGAGGCGACTAAACTAAGGGAATTAACTATTTTATCGAACTAAGTGAACTAATCTCGATTTACCTATACCAGTTGATCCAAAAGCATAGTTTTTAAACATCTGAGATTTTCTTGCAGGGATAACTTGCAATTGCGTTAGGCAGCGGTAATTAAATACGCGACTTGGAAGGCCGACGGAACTCGTTACATGATGCTCATCAACGATTTTATGACTGTTCCCTGTAACGATAGTGAGTTTTACAAAACTTTAGAAGGGTGCAGATGAGATTTCCTGTTAGTCCAAATTATGTATGTTCTACTTTATTTTTTGCTTGTAAAAAATCATCTGTGCATAAGATTGTATGCTCTATCACACTCCGTGTCTTCCTAAAGGGTATAGGCGAGAGGACTCATCACTACACGCTGCTAGACAGGAGAGATGATAATCGAATACTGCGGCCAGACTCTCAGAAACATGAGAGGAGATATTTCGTATTTATTGGATCTAGATGGCCATTAAGCAAGTTTTCTGTTGTTGAATGTTGGCATTTTATAGTTCTTTGCTGATATTAAATTTCTAAGTGACTTTTAATATAATACCTAGTATTCGTGAGTAGTAAAGAGTAAGGACCTTTACATTTTGAACTGGGTTTACGTATATTGGAAATGAATGACAATAGTTGAATACTGTATATCCACATACCTTGATCTACATAATGACGGTGCTCTGAATGGTCAAACATATTTTTTATTTTCTGATAATCCCAGATATTGATATTTATAAGGGTTTACTGAAGAATGCTACAATAGATAAAAGTCTAATGATTTTTTAATTATTTAGGCTCGAGGTTGCTATATTTACGTCTTTCATTTAGAGAAGACTTCAGGCTGATTCTTTATTCTGAATGGAAAAACGTGGAGCCTCTTTGTGACAGCGCAATAGGAAAAAATTGTCTCTGGTCTTTAAACTGTTTTGCAATACTTGTTGCATATTTTATCCAATCCGCCCCTACCATGCTATATGACGATCCACAAAATATAGCACACGCTTGCTGTAAGCAGCAAATTTACAGTACGTTTCGTTCTTGTTTGTACCCTTTGTAAGTGAATTTTTATAGGAGTCCTATTTATAGTTTCTAGAAAGGCTTTGACCTGTAATGCATTCTGCCAGTTGTTACTTCGTGGAATATTAAGTAGTAACCTCAACAGTTGACTATAACTGGTGACTTGCTTGTTCCATATCTAATTGTTTTTTGGCAGATTTTTTTAATTATTACTTATTAATTTACTTACTTTTTTGTTTTATGGACTTTAAAAAATATGATAACTAACTAAAATACTTGACTGTGGCATTCATTATAAAGGAGAGGTCACACGCTCTTCAAAATGATTCATCCATCCTTATCACAATATTTTCAATCTGAAAAAGAAGCAAAAACAGCTCAAAGATGCCTTCTATTATTTCTTTAGAGAATAAATATGTGGTTCAGTTTACACCTTGTATTCCATGAAGAGTAGTGTCTATACAACCACTGGCACCTTTTATTTTTGAGAGAAATGGACTACCCGTTGAATTAATGAAGAATTACGATGCAAAGACATCATGGGGGCTTATCCTTTCCCCTCCGCCTGGCCCATAAAAAAATGAAAAACAATGTTATCTGGTGTGTTTTAGTTATTCCAATATGTGTATCAGGAGTCTTAACTCACTTTTCATTCTTTCGAAATTGGCATAACATTTCATTCTTGTCTATATATAAATGTAGTGATTCTACTATAAACCTTAGTAAAATCTGTTAATGACTGAATTCAGAATCCTGTGTGGAGGTGCAGCGCCCACTTCATGAGCGTTGGGCAAAAAAAATAAAATGATTTGTCAAAGCAGTTCCTTAGAGCCTCGACAACATGAACGACAAAATATCTACCAGAGTAGAAATTCCAACTATAGATATGAACGTAGAGCCATATCATGAGTGAGGACCTTGATCAATATACACAAGATCTTCTACATTTGATAGATTCTTTCATGGTTCTTGTATCCTTTTTCCCAAATCTTGTTCAGGTGAGACGTAAGGTATTTCTGTGTTATTAACAGCCGTGACCAAAGCTACTGCAAGCGAATTTAATCCGCAAAACTTTCGCATGATTCAGATGGGCTCAATATTTCAGGTAGTAGTCTCTCTCGAGATTAGTCCCATGAAAATGATCGATGGATTGTGTGTTTCGTGTTAAGCGCTTTCTTCCGGTATTTATGGAGCGTCATTTTTTCGCCCATCCGGAGGGGGAGCCATGAGTTAAAGCTTTGCATGGTCCTCTTTGATGACGAAAAGTGTTCTGATTCTCTCTTTGGATGATATAGGAGCAATATGCCTGAAGAACATCATGCTTGCTCTACAGAACTGTGATTGAATGAATTGTAATCTGCTTGAACGGCTCGTCTTATAGGGATGGGATGAGATCCTTATGTGTTCACCCGAAACAACATTAACTGACAGCTGAAGTGGAAGTACCCAAGAGATGAATATTCCGTTGATTTTCCTTTTCGAGTTTCATCCCCAAACTATTTATTTTCCTGAGACCATGTTCTGAGGCAAAATAGAAAGGGCTTTCCGTCTAATAGTTTTATGGTTTGCCGGTAGATGAGGATTGGACAAGAGCTTTTGTACTTATGATTTTAAACATGATCGTGGGAAGAAAAGGCACATGGAAGGGAACAGGAGTTATTTTTGGAGGTTAAATCTAGGCATAGTTGTCTCACACCCATTAAATTCTCTTTTATGATATTAATGTTTTCTTGTTATTTTTTTTCTGTTTTTCCTCTATATTTAGATTCCCTATTTTCCCACAACAGACGAGTCATTTGTCAAAAATTATCCCGAGTATTATGCAGGGTCAAGATTAGGTTTGATTTCGTCATATTAGTATCTCTGGAAGGGAATTTTTTTCCTGTTATCTATAATCTTTTTTGTTGTCGTTGTGATTAGGTGTGTGGGTTTTAGGAAGCCATTCATTGGGTAGAAATAATGTAGTGATGACAAATTATGAGCATATAGAAATCATATAGTTTACCCCGCACTTTGATTTTATTATATACTATAAGTTATGCAGAGTTGGATGTCGATCGCTAATTCGTTATCTGGGAACATCATTTTACTGTTCTTGGGATGCCGACGAGCAAGCTTGGGTTTGTATGCGGTCTAGAGTGGACAAAAATGCTCCAAACGAGATCAATCACCTAGCAGGAAAGGTCTGTTCTATGTTTCTGTCGCAGGTTTTCATTTCAGGTGATTTTTTCTTTTTTGAAAGCCCCATCCCCCCTGATTCATTTTAACCTGAAACTGAGAACAGGTGATGAGGAGCATAAATGATAACATCACGGAGGATATTTTACTGGGTGAGATTAGCGAGATCATTAGGCTGCCAATGTATGCAGACCGGATAAAGAACGAGAGCAAACCACATCAGCACATGAATTCAGCTCGGCGTAGGTGATTTGGAAGCCATGTTTAAATGTAGCAAAAGGGGCTGCTTCTGAAGATGGGATTGCCTTCCTGTAGTTATAAATGGTTAGGTTTTCAGTGGATGGGGGTATTCAGACATTAGATTGTGCCGACTGCGCCTGGTTGTGAGCCTTGGTCGTGGGTTTTATGAAATCCACCTCCTCCACCAGTCCGGTTCTCCGCCCCAGCGGCAGGCTGGAGTCGAACAACATGAGGGGTTAGAGTTTTTAATTTTTCTTTTTTTTTGTTTTGCTTTAGTAGATAGGGGAATCAGGGAGAGATAGCAAATGAGGGGTTTTTCTTTCCTTTTTAATTTACCGTGTATATGTTTTGTATTCTCTTAGTTTTATGTCCTTTTTGCTTAGGAATTTGATAGCCTTTGTCCTCTGTTTTAAAGTAAAGCCAAATTTTCTGATGATGTGAATATTTTTTATTAAATTATCTCGACTGTTCATCACCTCTGTTTTGAGAAGTTGTGTTACTTTGTACATATTTTATTTTTCTTTAAATTTGTGTAAATAAGGTAAAATTTTTTATTTATAAATAGTTGTTTTCAAGGTCGAGTTTTCAACCCGTAATATATTTTAACTTTCTCCTGTCTTTTTTATGTTAAATGCGGCAGGTGACGGCGAAGGAATCGCTATTTCAAACCGCGAGTTTGGTTATATGTTTGAAGTGGGGATTCGTAAAACCCTAGTTGTTGATATTAAAGTTTATCTTTGTTAGCTGTTGAAACATTCTAGTGATTTTGAATTCGATTTCCACATAGGCTGAAATTCCGATCACTGTCATACTATTAAATCGAAATGGTTTAACGCTTAGTAGAGAGGGCGAGATGTCTGTAATCTCTAACCTTTTCCTTAAAAAACTTTTATCATGCTTGTCTGCGACCTCTCTATGACACTCTGCAGTCTTCAATTTATGGAGCAGAAGCTGGACCAGTTACTGGGCAGGGGAACATTACTTTCCAGAAAAAAAAAAGAAGTAATTTCTCCTTCCCTATGTGGTTTCAGTACTTAATATCCTCCACATTTTCTTGGGATTTGTGCTCGCAATCAAATAGACTTCTCACTCACTCTGTTGTGGGTCTTAACTTTTAGAAATGACTTTTGAGTGTGCTTGCAGATCATGGGCCTAATCGTCACTAAGAGAGAAGTGAAGACAGACAAATTCTGAAGAGATGTAACGTACTTGTGTACGTTTTTGGGCTGCTTGTTGGAGTTTTGTTCCTTAATGACGTCATTTGACAAATTATTTCACTAAATAATCTCGTAATTTTAAAAATTCGTCGATTAACCAAGTGAAATCGGCTTTACAAAGGCCGACTTTAGTCTCTTAGGAAGTCGACCTTTGAAAAATTTTTTTGTCTAAGTAAGACCGACTTCCTCGTGTGAATGCCCTTTGAATTTTTTTTTTCTTTTTTTTTGACTTTGAAAATTTTTTTTGCCTAAATATAAGAAAGTCGGCCTTAGAAATGCCGACTTCCTCGTGTGAATGACTTTTGAATTTTTTTTTTTTTTTGCATATAAGGTCGACTTCACAGAATTAGTAGACGAATTTTAAAAAATACGAAATTATTTAGTAAAATAATTTATCAAATGACGTCATTAAGAAACAAAACTCCTGCTAACTGTGTGGAAGGGATGAAGAATACATAGAATGCCTCAAAAGAAACGACGTTCATCGTTTTTATATGCTTACTTCCAATGTTCTCTCGTGCTCCCACTCCCACTCTCAGTCCCTTCAGATTTGCAACTCCTCTCCTCCTCTCCTGTCAACTGAACGACCATTGAAATCCCTCTGCAAAAAGAGAAATAAT
>JARUPY010000593.1:0-127907 GCA_029817715.1 Melastoma dodecandrum
AAAGAGATAATGTCCTTCTGCTCATAAGTTGATTTCTGTTACAGCAGAATCATCACTTTTCATTATACGAATTTGGCATTGGGATTGATTGTTTTCCATAATATGAAAACATTCCCATCATCAAAATATTCTCACCATATAAGGGAGATTTCAATCTGATTAGATTTGTGGCCAAATTCCATAATTATGGGATCCGAACGATAGTTAATGAAAATAAATCTTTCCAAAACAACTCAAAGTCCAAGGAATTAACTTTAGAAGTGATGCCAAAGTAATTTCAATAAAGAATTAACTTAAGAACGTATGAGACAAATATCTCACGAGCTCGCCATATTGAATAATCTCCAATAAGGAAATCGTCATTCACAGAACATAACCATTCTGTAAACCGTAGTAAGTACTCCAGCAAGGAGAGATATAACAGCTGTGACACAGATGCTCATCACTGGAAAGAGAGATATGTGGACTCGATAGTAGATCATCCTTAGAATATCATTTCTGATGGCTAGATCATTTCTCCCAATTGAAGTTCTTCCACATAACATCTTTTACATATTGCACATATAACCGAGAACAACTTCCAAACCTGAAGACCCTGTTCCTTCTGTACACTTAAATCACCACATTAGGCAATACATAACCTCTTATTCCATCATCAAAAAAAACCAGATTATGTCGAAAACCATGTTCATTTAGGAGAATAATAATTAAAGAGGTTCAAACAGTCTTACAGGATTTCCTTGTTGCGAGATGGTTGACACAGAAGTTTACTTTCTATAGTAACTCCCCCCTGAATCTAAGCGGATGTAATTTCCGATCGAAATTATTGCTAGCTTGCATCAGTGATTAGTTCAGAGATGAACTTTCGTTTTTGTGATTTAGTTAATGTTCATTAAACCTAATCGTTCAGAGCGTTTGTATGATTTAATCAAATCAGCGCTCATGATTGCAATAACATGCATTATGGATAGACCGTACAATTATGGTCAAGGTCCCCCTGAACATGTGAGTAAGTTCAAAGACGAACTTTTTAATCATGAGCTCAGAAATTCATGCACCCCAGAAGTGATATTCTTTACCAGAATATGAGTAGAGAATGTTCTCCAACTCCCCCCTGAGTTTAAGTTGTTCTGCTCAAACCCGAAGTTCATCTCAACTCCGAAACATCGTTTCTGGCGAGAGATTTACTGAAAAGCAGAAAATAATTCCACTGAGATCGGCAATGCACTGAGGAAATCTCCTCAGCGTTCTGTGCATGACCTGCAAACAAACAAAAAGAAAGTGCAGGAACCTATCCTAAAATCTCACAGAAGAAAAACTTTTCCCCCTTTTTGCATTATCAAAAGTAATATGCATGTCATAAAACTAAAGGCAAGTCACCAATAACTAAGCTTCCAAACAGACAATAGAAACAAGCAGGAAATGTAAAAAAAGAAAAAACGAGTTTTGATGATAAACAGGATCTAGAATTTCAGTTTTATCCGTTCCCATCCCCCCCCCGCTTCCAGATTCTCAGAAGGGACTGGTCTGTCACTTTCCCTTCTGTAGCAGGATAGGAGGACGCACCATCCTTGCCCTTGAGATATGCAGTGAACATCAGCAAGCATATCTACTAGCAGCTTTGTAAATCGAGGGTCTTAATCTCCTTTCTACTGCTGGACAATACACTTATCCAATTTGCCCGTGACTCTTTAGGATCAACAGAAGATGGATGCCTCAGAAGTGTGCTTTCTACTTTTGTATCAAGCTTCTTCTGCTTGAGCACTGCGTGTCAGCTCGACTCTAACGCTTGGAAGGTAGTAGCAACACCTTTTCCTTTTGAGGAGGAATAGTTACGCCTAATTGCTCCTCTTGTATACTCATTATGACCCTGGTAAAGAGCAAAGCCCATATGATCAAGTGTCCGTACCTGTCGATAAAGGCTCGACCTGGTAGTGGTGTTCTCCTCATCACTCCTGGGACTCGTATCACAGGAGTAACTCTACAGGAGCTTCATGATGATATGACCATAGCGAAGTCCTGTAGCGACCCGACTTTTTATGATTTAAACTATGTGTATGACATGTACCTTAGTGTGGAAATGAACATGGCGTGTGAATATTTAAGTATGAACAATGTTTGAGTAGGGGTACGCGCGATTGGGTAAGGGGTGGATCGGGTAGGGGTCCTTCGGACATAAAAAATAGGAGGTTCTCGGATCGACGTGAGACATGTGCGGGGTGGTAAAGGACGTAAAATGAGGCCTTAAAGTGGGTGTCGGAATTTGGAGATGGGCCTTAGATTGAGTTGTCCGAGGGTCGGCGCGAGTTGGGGTTGGGGCGACGGCCGCTGACCTAGGGGTCGATGGAGGGGCGATGGTCGCTGCCCCTGGCACGCCCAGACACGCTACGGTGAAGAGAAAGAAACCCGATCACATGGTGACTTCAGAGGGGCGATGGGAAGGAACTCTCCGAAGCCTGAGGGTCGATGGAGGGGCGACAGTCGCAGCCCCTGGCACGTCTAAACCTCTAACGGTGAAGAAAGAGAAACCCGCTCACAGGGTTACCTTCGGATGGGCGATGGAAAAAACACTTTTCCTGTGCCTTGGGGGCGATGAGGGGTCGATGAATGGGCGACGGCCGTTGACCCCGGACACGCCCACGACGCCATGAAGGGCAGCCCCGAGGGTCATTTCGGACGAAAAAATGGCCCGACCCGGAATTGAAATCAAACACTTTGGGGGTCTTAATTAAGTCATTAGAGAGGTATTTAGCATGGGATTACTTTTTGAAAATGACCCTTAGTTCGTAAGATAATCGAGGCCGACGGTGATAGCGGTGGGTCGTGTGAGTGTCGACGCGGATTGAGCGGGGGTCGACGGGCCGCTGACCCCTAGGGGCGATAGCCGCTGCTTTGGGGCGTTTAGGAGGGCGACAACCCACCTACCCCCACTCGCCCAAGGGCTATCCCGAGATAGGGATGGGAGCCGCCCTCTCTTATGAGTGGCGCCTAGGTGGCCCCTATAACCCTCCCCATCATTGATCTTAAGTGACATGGAAGGGGAAACTCAAGCATCAATTATTAGCCCTTGGATTCAATTGGAATGAAGGTACAAGGGAACACATTCCCTTAAAATCATGGAAAGGGGAATTGATTGGTTGACTTGCATGATTGGAGGGATGGGACCAAATAAAAAATATTTGGAAAAATAATTTCTTCCCCTCCGCGTGAAAAGAATCTTCGGAACCTTCTTCCTCTCCTCATCCGAACACACACACGCACGCACACACTTGGTCTCGGGGAGGGAGAGAAAGAAGAAGAAAGGCGAAGAAGGGGGAACGGCCGGAGCAAGGAGAAAGGAAGAAAGGCCCGCCAACCGTGGATTCTCGAACAAGGAGAGCTCGACGCCGGTTCAACTTGAGGCTATGGGCCAAGGGAGGACAGCCCTCAAGCTCGGAGATCGTCCGTCGGAGGAGGGAGCTAGCTCGGTTGTGTGCCGGAGGCTAACGGGAGGTTATACCCCGCAACCCCTCTCCGATTTCCTTTCCGTTTCGCACTCCTATTGTTGGGATATTGCTGTTGTGTTTGGGCTGAGTTTGGCCGAACTTAGAGGGCGTTTTGAGTGGTGGCCAGACTTTCGGAAAGAAACGGGAAGCCACACCGGACCCTCTCGGATGTTGTTTGGAGTGGTGGTTCGTAAATCGTCTCGATGACGGAATGTAAAGTGAAATGCGTGTAAGCTGACCTTTGGAAGTTGGAACTCGGCCCCTCGGGGCTGGAAAGTGTGGGAAAAATAATAAGGAAAGGGGAGCATTAGAGCCCGTAGTGGTCGCGGCTCCGCCACCTCGCTCTACGAGTGGAATCGCGAGACATATGTCTCGGAATTGAAATCGGTCTTGGGGCTGGAATGCACGGACTGAAATGGAGTCCCATGTTAGGCTCGGATTAATCACGAGACATATGTCTCGGAATTTAATTGGGACACATATGTCTCGGATTAAGGCACGAAAGTCAAGCTCGGGGGTGGATGGGAGGTGAGACTGAACTAGATTATGTTCGATTAAAACGAGCGCAAGTGATGCGAACGCTTTGGCCAATGTGGGGTCGTTCGTGCGGGACGTTTAGGTGGGGTTAGGAGGCTAAATTTCCTACCTTGGGAAAGGTTGAGAGGACGGCCGTGATCGGCCGGAACAAAACCGAAATGGTTTGACTATCGAAAGCGGTATGTGTAACAAATTGCACGAAAATGGTGCCGGGATGATCACAAGGTTGCGAGGGTCCAAATTTTGAGGATTTCTTCTCGTTGTGGCTGTATGCCTCGATCCTTTCAAGTCCCTTGTCAGACAGAGTCGCACATCTCTCCATATGCTCAAAGACAATCGATCCTAGATTAACAGGAAGTCCGTCAAGCAAATGCGCCACCATGATGGCGTCTTTTCGTGATGACACTGTCTGTGCTCCCAGTCCGAGGGTAGAGACAGTAAATAAACAGCACGGTGGAGGATGTGAGAGTTCTAGAGGCAGCTGCGTGCTCTCCAGGTAGGACGCTGGACTTTGTTGGCTTTTCAGCCCCTGTCCTCCGATACGCCCGATGATTTTGAGATCTCCATAAGCTGGAGCTGAGAGTGATATCTTGCACTGAAGGTCCGACATACATCAAGAAGAGAGAAGATATTGACATTCCCCTCTGTTACCACTTTTATCTACTTGATCAGCTTATCCACTCTATGAAAGGTGATGTGGCTATAGAATTCTCTAACCATACAGGCAGAGACAGGGCTTCTTTGCTCACGGAAAAGGTTTTCTAGCCGCCCAAGAGAATGCTTAGTAAAGAAACTAAATCTAATAAATCGACAAGGAACAATTTTCCTGTCCTTAAGATCTCTAGCGGGAAACTCAGAAGAATCCAACACAGCCGTAATTTCCTTGGCAGAAATGGTCTCTCCAATCTCCGGAGTAAAGATCAGAGTAGTACCTCTGGGCCTTTTGTTCTCCTTCTGCAGTGCCGCAGATGGGCGTTTCTGTGCTTTTCCTTTCTCCTTTACTGCGACCGCGGGAGGGCTCACAACCTTGTCCTCAGCACTAGACGAAGTTGGAGCCAACTTCTACATGGGAGGAGGAGGAGGAGGAGGAAGCAGAGTCTCATCGTAGGGTACAATGGCCAGGTAAAGAGACTCAGGAGGAGGGCTATCGTGCTGAGGTGTAGAAACCTCCTTCTCAGCTTGTCCTCGAGGAGAAATCACCATATCCTCGTTTTCTGGCTCAGAAAACTTTGGTGCAGGAGGATCCTCCTTCATGGATGATTGGATCACCTCTTGCTCTATATCCAGAGCCATGGAACTCTCAGAGGAAGAGTGCTGGGACTTAGATTTTGTCCCATTTGACGAGAGACTTACAGTCTCATAGTTGCTTCCCTGTAGTGAAGACTTGGTCTCCTGAGAGTCTCGGTCGGACAGAGACTCCGTGCTGAGTCTAGCGGAGCGCCTTGCCTTGGCCTTAGCAGCGCGAAGATTCCTGGTTCATGGTGCCTTGAGATCGAAGAAGAGAAGAGAGGTCAGGGTTTTGAAAAGAAGAGTGTGGTTTGGGAAACGTGGGAGAGAAGGAAAAAAAATGGGTTTTCAGGTTGGAGAAAAGATGTGTGTAGGGGGGTTCGTTTAAAAAGAAAGATAAGGGAGTGCAAATGGAGGGAAGATTTTTTGGAAGGAAAAGACTTTTAAAGATAAAATAAAAAGACTTTGAATATAGTTTCTAAACGTTAAAAAAATGGAAAGGAAATATTTTGCAAATCACAAAATTAAAGCATACGAAATGAAGATCAGTAAGATCCATTTAGAAGGGATAACAAATCCCTAATTCCATTCTTAATTTAGAGAATTTCTCGAAATTCAATGGCTGTGTGAAGATATCACAGAGCTGTGCTTATGTGGTCACAACTTCCACAGCAATAGAATCATTGTGAACAAGATCTCGAATGAAATGATTTCTTAGTTCTATATGTTTAGTCCTTGAATATTGAACATGATTATTGGTCAGGTTTATGGCACATGTGTTATCACAACGTATCGGAATATTATCAAACTTGAAATCATAGCCCTAAAGTTGTTGACGCATCCACAGAAGTTGTGTACAGCAACTTGCTGCTGCAACATATTATGCCGCTACTGTTGATAGTGCAACAGAAGCTTGCTTCTTTGAGTGCCAAGATATGAGCATATCTCCAAGTAATTGGCATGTTCCAAAAGTACTCTTCCGATCGATTTTGCGGCCAGCAAAGTCTGCGTTGAGTACCCTATAAAATCAAATGATGATCTCCTGGAATACCAAAGCCCTATATTTGTAGTCCCAGAAAGATACTGAAATATCCTCTTAACATGAGTTAAATGGGTCTCCTTTGGTGCTGATTGATATCTAGCACAAAGGCAGACGCTGAAGAGAATGTCAGGCCTGAAGGCAGTATGGTACAATGAGGACCCTATCATGCTCCTGTAGAGGCTAGAATCTGCGTCCTTTCCTGTTTTGTCTTTCTCCACAATAGCGTTTGTGCTCATGGGAGTAGACAAGTGTTTTGAGTTGCTCAACTCATATTTCTCCAGAAGTTGTTTAGTGTACTTTTCCTGATAGATGAAAGTACCTTCTGATGTTTGGTGAATTGTAAACCCAGAAAGAATGTTAATTCTCCCATCATGCTCATCTCAAATTCACCTTTCATGAGTTCTGCGAACTCATTACACAAGGTATAGTTCATGGATCCAAAGATGATGTCATCTACATAGATCTGAACTACCAGAAGCTCGGTTCAGTCTCCTTTAAGAAAAGAGTTGTGTCAAACTTTTGCCTTTCTATAGCCTTTTTCAATAAGAAATTGGCTCATCCTTTCATACCAAGCTCTGGGAGCTTGTTTCAAGCCATACAAAGCTTTATCAAGATTATAAACATGATCATGTTTCTTAGGATCCTCGAATCCTGGAGGTTGGTCTACATAGACTTCCTCCTTGATCTCACCATTCAGAAAGGCGCTTTTCACGTCCATCTGAAATAGTTTGAAATCATTATAACACGCATAAGCTAAAAGAAGTCTAATAACTTCTAGGCGCGCTACAGGGGCGTAAGTCTCATCATAGTCAATCCCTTCTGACTGAGAATACCCTTGGCCACGAGTCTAGCCTTGTTCCTGACCACAGAGCCTGATTCATCAACCTTATTACGGAAGACCCACTTGGTTCCAACAACAGAACGATCCTTCGATCTCTAAACAAGCGTCCAGACCTTGCTTCGTTCAAATTGATTAAGCTCTTCTTGCATGGCAATAATCCATTTCGGATATGCAAGAGCTTCATCGATGTTGTTTGGTTCCTTTTGGGAGAGGAACGCAGAATGTTCATAGAAGAGATTCACATAACGTCTTGTCTGTATCCCTTTCTGTACATCCCCAATGACTTGCTTCATGGGGTGTCTTTTCTTGTAAAGAGTGGGTACCCTGTCCAAGAGATTCTCCTCAGAATCATTATTCTCTGAGGTTCCCTCAGAGTTTGCATCATGTCCAATGATGGAATGGATTTGTATAGAATCACTCTTAAGAGGGACAACGCTCTCTTTTTGTACTTCAGCAGCAGTCAGTAGTGAACTTGGTCTGTCTGATAAGCCAGGTTCCTCTGTGTATTAAAAATCATTAATGATGACATTAATAGACTCCTCAACAACAAGAGTTCTTTTGTTGAAAACTCGATAAGCTTTGCTGGATTCAGAATAACCAAGGAAGACTCCTTCATCTGATCTAGCATCGAATTTTCCAACATTATCCTTAGGAAGTTTTAGTATATAACAAGGACTTCCAAAAAGATGAAAATATGAGATGTTAGGCACTTTGCCCTTAGACAACTCATAATGAGTTTTGTCAAGTGTATTTCGTGCATGTACGCGGTTAGACACATAACATGCTGTGTTAATAGCCTCAGCCCATAGATTTTGTGAAACCTTGCTTTCACACATCATCGTTCTGGCCATATCAAGAAGAGTTCGATTCATTCTCTCAGCTACTCCATTCTGTTGTGGAGTATAAGGAGCAAAGAAGGTGTGTCCTATGCCATTCATGTCACAAAAGGACTTGAACTCAAGGTTTTCAAATTTTGTACCATGGTCAGTTCTTATGCTTTTAAGAGAGGCTCCTCTCTCATTCTGCAGCTTTGTGACGAGGCTTTTGAACGCACTGAATACATCACTCTTATGAGCCATGAACCCTGAGTAGCATCCACAACCACCATACCATAGCATCTGTGGCCCAGACTCTATGCTCTGGTAGGACCAAACAGGTCCATGTGTAGAAGTTCAAGTGGTTTTGTGGTGGAAATGTAACCTTTGCTCTTAAAAGAAGCTTTGGTTTGTTTTTCCAAAAAACATGCTTCACAGAAGCGGTTTTCTTCAAAAGAGAACTTCGGTAAACCTCGTACCATCTCCTTCTTGGCAGTCTTAGACAATAATTGAAATTGATGTGTCCCAATATCCTATGCTTGAGATTTGTTTCATCCTTGTAGGAAACAAGGCATTTCTCAGAAGACAGTAGATTGTCTTGAGAAACGATGTAGACGTTCTTTCTTCGTTCAGCAATGAAACAGACTTTGCCGTCTGTGGATCCAGAACATCCTTCTGCGTTAAAGGTTATTTGATAACCCTTATCACAGAGTTGACTCACACTCAATAGACTATGTTTTAATCCTGCAACAAGTAGAACATCGTCTATCTGCATTGTTTGTGAACTACCGATAATTCCAATGCCTTTGATGTAGCCTTTGTTATCATCGCCAAATGTCATGGAACCACCGTTCTGTAACTTCAAGCTTGAAAACTTAGAAGGATCCCCGGTCATGTGGCGTGATCACCCACTATCCAAGTACCACTCATCCTTCCTGGCTTTAGTTTTCAAGCGTACTCACGATTAAGAACAAGTTAAGTTACAACAGGAACCCACTTTAAGCCGGTTCCATAAGATTGTGACTTGTTCCTAGAGAGAATCGCATTGGTTATGCTTATAGATTTCTTGATCTAACATTGTCCTATCATATGTCCAAGCATGCCACACTAGTGACATGATTTAACCTTTTCCGTCAATCCGACATGGTTTTTAATCATATATTTGTTACACTTCTGTTCAGAAGTATAACGTTTCACATACTCAGGTTTCTGCAACATCACAGACTTATGTTTCTGTGCAACTTTGGGACTGATCACAGAACATGCTTTCTGTGTCATATAGCATACTTCATCTGAACATTCTGATTTGTTTCTGTGACATTTATGAGACTGATTTTCAGGTAATAAACCTATGTTAGACTGATTTAGTGGAGAAACCACTTTGTCACGAACAAGCAGCTCGTCCCACACCTCAGAATGAGGTTCTCCGATCAGAGGAGATGCTTCTGTGCAGAAGATCTTAGCTTCCTTTTCCATGGTAATCTTTTCTCTGTGCAGAGAAGTGAGCTATGACTATAGAACCTTGTTTTTTTTCACCAAGCGATATTAAGATAAATTAGACATAGTTGTAGAGATTACCTCTTCATGTGAATCAGATTCTAATTTGGAACGAGCCATGCAGCAAAAGTTTGCCTTATGCACTTTCTCAGATTCAGATTCGTCGTCATCCTCATCGCTCCAAGCCAATAAGGCTCTTGTTTTATTTTGAGAGGGCTTTTGCCTCTCAGTTAACAGAGGACATTCATTCTTCATGTGTCCCAGTTTATTACACTCGTAACAAACTGGTCCTTTTTTTCTTTTAGGTTGGAAGACTTTAGTTTAAAACTTCGTTTGAAGCGTTTCTTGTAAAGAAGTTAGTTCAAACCCTTTATGAGCAAGGAGAGAGCTCCTCATCTGTTTCTACTTCTACATCATCTGATTCATTATCAGTAGAAGCTGATGCCTTAAAGGCAATAGATTTTGTCGTCTGAGACACAGATGACCGTTTCTCTTCCTCATAGGAAAGGAGAAAACCCACAAGCTGATCCAGCTTAAGAGTTGTTAGATCTTTGGCTTCCTCAATTGCGGTCTTCTTAGCTTCCTAATTCATGGGCAAAGACCCGATGACCATTCTCACCAATTCAACATTAATGTAATTCTTCCCAAGAAGGGCTAAGCTGTTGATGATTGTATTTAGTCTATCATACATTTTAGAGATAGACTCATCAGGTTTCATTTTGAAAGCCTCATACTGCTTAACCAGCAGATTTATCCTTGTTTCTTAAACTTGATTCGTCCCTTCATGGGTTAGAACAAGTTGAACCTAGATCTCTTTTGCTATGTACAGGCAGAGATCCGGTTGTACTCCATTGGAGACAGAGCACAATGAAGAAAGTTGACAACCATAGCATTCAGCTTGATGATTTCAGCATCCTCATCGGAAAGTGAAATTGTGCTGCCATACTCAACTTTCAGATCTTGTCCTCTGTGAAGCAGAGGACCATTTCGGATGATTCCTAAATAC
Source organism: Melastoma dodecandrum (assembly GCA_029817715.1). Taxonomy (NCBI): domain Eukaryota; kingdom Viridiplantae; phylum Streptophyta; class Magnoliopsida; order Myrtales; family Melastomataceae; genus Melastoma; species Melastoma dodecandrum. Next base: position 10,451 of record JARUPY010000593.1, read on the forward strand.
TTCGGTTTACCGGATGCAATCCAGAACCCCATCATGTTGCGCAGCTGGAGAAGTTTTGTCCATCAAATAATGATGGACTGTTACTGTTGAGTCCAACAGCGTGCATGCAACCCATTTGCATCCTATCGGATTTCTCAACAAGCGGTTAAGCTTTTATCGTTGAGCCTGTTCTGATAACAATTATTGGCATAGGATTGCACTAAGAAGGGGGGTTGAATTAGTGCCTTAAGAATATTGACCCTTTTTCGATCATAGAAGCGTAGTTCTGTTAGATTACAGAAACTGGATCTGCTGAACAGATTCTCAGCTCTGGGATGAATTATCTTATGTGTGTGACACAAAGATTTATAGTAGTTCGGCAAACAATGCCTACGTCCACTCTCCCAGCGCTCACCCCAATTAGGGTGTATTCACCATGTTTAGAACATGGGACTTTACAGATGCACACGTCTTTCATAAATGTGACTAACAAGTTGTATGTACACACGTGACTAACTCAACCCGCACGCAACGTATCTGACTCCTGCTCCTCCTCACCGAGCCCGTGGCTTGACGGCTACCACCTTCCCTCGTGGCTTAACGGCTACCACCTACCCTTGCACACTTCCTATGTGACTAACAACCTACACAAAACAGAATTAGCAACTACAGAACCAACAGTCTGTAGCTATAGAAGACGCTCTCTCTCATAGGTGATTAGCTCGGTGAATGCACGACGGACGCTCTCAACTTTTGCAACGATGAAGGCACAAGGTTTCTGGTAAGCTTTCAGGTAGAACGACAAGTTGAAACTGTGGCTTCACTCTTGCATTTAAGCTTGTCCCAATTAATCACCAATGGCTAGTTGATCCACTTGTCATTTTCTCGATGATACGATCCTGTGGGAAAACTTTCAAGAACACAAAACATTATCATTAGTAATATAAGACAATAATAAACCAGATTAATCACCCAATAAAAGATAAGTCTTTTGCTTAGAAGCTGTTTTTTACAACAGCAAAATCAGCACTTTTCCTCATACGAATTTGGCATTGGGATTGATTTGTTTCCATAATATGAAAACATTCTCATCATAAAATATTCTCACCATATAAGGGAGATTTCAACCTCATTAGATTGTGGCCAAATTCCATAATTATGGGATCACGTTAGTTAAGGAAATAAATCTTTCCAAAACAACTCAAAGTCCAAGGAATGAACCTAAACGTGATGCCAAAGTTAATTCAATAAGAATTAACTTAAGAACGTATGTGAGAAATATATCACGTGCTCGCATATTGAACAATCTCCAATAAGGAAAGAGTCATTCATAGAAATATCATTCTGTAAATCGTAGTAAGTACTCCGGCAAGGAGAGTTATAACAACTGTGACACAGATGCTTATATCTGTAACATAGATAATGGACTCGATAGTAGATCGTCCTCAGAACACCATTTCTGATGGTTAGATCATTTCCCCAATTGAAGTTCTCCACATAACTCTTTTACATATTGCACAGATACCAGAGAACAGCTTCCACACTCGAAGACCTGTTCTTCTGTACACTTAAATAACACATTAGCTATACATAGCATTTGCCATCCTCAAAATCAAATCATATCAACATATCCTGATTGAATAACTTCACCCACTAAAATCCTATGTCGGTAGTTGTGTTTTTTTTTTGTTAAATGGATCTGAAGTTAAAATAATTTGTGTTTCCACCTTAATTCCATCTATATAGGGAGGTGCATGAGCTAAGCTATTACACGACCACCATTCCTTTGCCCCCACCACATCCCTTCCATTATGTGACCATGCAAAACAGTGACAACTCTTCCTCAAACTACCTTGCACCAATACACTCCTCACCTGGCTACAACGTTCAGATTACATCCATTCGACTATGCCATATCCCCAGGCCATATGGCTGACGATCGAAATATGGTTTTGGGTTGGGAACTTTAAGAGACTTGCTTGCCTACGTTGTGAACTACGGTGCAAGAATGTCCAACGATCCACATTTAGAGAATCGCAATTGCCGTTGCATTCACGAGTTGCGTGGAGTGATTTCAGAGCACAAATAGTCCATCGACCCACTTAAAGAAATGATTTGTAACACCAACATCGAATTTGTCCTTCGAGCAATGAACATGTTGTTGGTCTATCAACTACAATCGAGTACAAATAAGTTCATAATGTCTGCCCGTATGTCGCGACTGCCCCTAATTATGTATTCCTCAGTGAGCCATATTTTCCAATTGTCTATTAAACTCGACATACATTAATCTATATTACTTTCTACAGTAATGTCTTTATACCTTCTTATTATCTTATAACCACTATAAGTGTTTTATAGTGAATCTCATTCTAAACGGGTGAAAAGTGGACGTAAGTTATGGCCAAACAACTATAGATTTTTTTTGTGTCCTAATTACTTTCTATATTAATGGTTCTCTAACAAATCCTTTAGCAAAAACCTTAAATGAAAAAGCAATCAATAGACACAACGCTACATTTGGGCAGTGAATCTAAAGGTCTTGCACCAATCCTCTACGACTGCAACAACCTTCTAGATTTTGGAGTTGATTCCACATATCTAGCTCTGGCAGATCGTTGCCTGGTAGAACAGATGCCTACAAGATTTTGTACCAACCTTTTACTACAGCAAGTACCTTTTAGGTCTTGGAGTAAACATTGCTGATTAAACTTAGGTTGATCAAATCTGTAGAGACTTGGTTGCAAAAATTTTAAGGTTCTGCATCAACCTTCAGTTAATGATGAAACATTTTTAGGACTGTAAAACCACGTTGCAGGTCATATTATAGATGGTCTTATATTCCTTAAGTAGTACACTTCTGGATCTACTATAAACCAGGGTTCTATAGTTGGGTTAAAGAATTAATCACCCACCTTTTGTGTAATTGTTACACCAACAATATGGCAATTTACGTAAAAGTTCAGGGATGTCAGGTAGTGTGATCGCCAGTAGATTTATCAACAAAAATTGACAAAGCTGAATGGTGTACTCCACACGAGTCTCAGTGGGAGTGCAGATTGGGGTGAAGATAGTGTCAAATTCTTAGTAGATGAAAGGGGCATCTAATCCTATCCATGTTTCCGAGGACATTAATGTTGAACTCCTTAGCAGAATACGAGAACATGATGAAGGTTGATTCACGCTTACGTAAGAAGGAAGGCGCGATCATATGACACCAGTGGCGGTAAAGCGATAACAGAGTCAAACGCGAGGATGGAGACTCACCCTTTTCGATGATCACATTGCCTCTGAGGTTGTTAATTAATACTAAGACAAGGACCACTAAACACATGATTGCTTATCTGATGATGTGGATGGTTTCTTTATAAAGGTTTAATAAATGTCTATTTATACTAATATGGATACTTAATGCTAAGAATACTAAAAGACGCGTAATTATTACCCATTATGACTCTTAATGTCTAGTTAAAGGTGTGACTTGTGAGCTACGATAACCATTGAGCATTTATGATTATCAAGGCGGTTGTCATCATGGCATACATTCTAGGACGTGTCTCTTCGGCAGACCTTGATCTACTTGGACTCTTGAGTAGCTTGTGTTCTCGAGCAGTTGGTGTCTTCGAGCGGCTTGTACGTTCGAGCAGCTATATCTTCTGTTAACTTGTATTCTTGACTTAACAATCGAGTATCCACAATCTCCTCGATCGAGGTACAAAATTATCATGTGCCAATAGTTTTACCCTCATAATGATGATGATTTTTTCTTCTTACAGCAAAAGGAAGAATACCATGCACTTTATCCGAAAACCCAATTGTTCGTGCGTTGGATTACTCGGTCGATTAGGTTTCACAATTCCGCCGACATAATGAGCTACTGCTTGTGGGGCAAATTCACATGTTAATTCATCCTTACACTTTTTGACAAAGCTCTTTCATCTTTCACCGATGAAAATCGTCTCAAAAACTTGTTTCCCAAATGATTCCGACGATCGTGTTGTTATTATCAGTGCAGATTTATTTGCTATTGAATCAGGCTGTAATTTAGGGAGGGACGCATGTGGGTGTGTAAAATAATGTATCCATACCCTACTTGCTTTTTAACCAAAGATACGACACGAATTGACAGGAATAAAATAATTTCGAATGAAATGATTTGTTCGACATAATACAATGTGAAAATACACTATATAACCAATAACTATATCGTAATTTAGTATCTTATGTATAATTCAAAAATAAAAATTAATAATGTAACTTTGAAAGTAAACCAATTTATGTTAACAAAATAATTCAAAAACTTTCATATTCAAACGTTCACGATAATATTAAACTAACATGTAGTGTTCTTGATTATATAGTCAAAGGATTTGGCACCTAATAGTCGATTGAAATAAATGCTAAAGTCGAAAATATGTTTTGAATGTAAAATAGTTTTTTCATTTGGGTTCGATTCAAACACGAAAATAATTTAGTGGTGTTTATGTCATGTCTTCACGTCCGGAAGTCAAACTTAAGATTTTGAGACAAATCTCACTACTTTTACATCTGGGTCGTGTCATAGAACAATCTTTTATTGGAGAAATATGGAAGATGAAATGATTACTCACCAAGTGTATGAATAACATTCATCAATCAAGCATGCAATGTCTCTCATTTGCTTTTTTTTTTGTTTTATGCCAGAAAGTATTTAGAAAAGCTAAGTTAAATGTAAAATTATTCATCATGTGCCTTATAAGTTTGTAATGATTTTGATTTTCAATATATGTAAACAACATTTGAGCATTCTTGGAATATATTGTGCGTTTTACTTTCATGCATTTGGCGCACATCGACCTGGTTTCCCGTTTTCACTGCGTCAGTGATACATTATTTTTTTAAACGTAAGAGATATCTATTACAAATTTATTATCACATCGTGGTCATCTCCATTTGAAATGTGGATAAAACATGTTTCACACTAAAATGTTTTAGGACATAGACCCCTAGACAAGAGGGACCTATGGATAGACCTAGACCTGGTATACAGAGGTCACCTAATTTTCACCCAGCAGGACTCGTTGTCATCGCTTGTACTTATCCCTTCACTCTAAAGATCAAGACGTGTAATCACTCGCTAGATGAGGAGTATAATTGACGTGACAGCCAACAGCGAAAACGAGAAAAGAAAATGGCGGAGGCAAAATGGAATGCAATGGAAAGACGTAATCCAAACTAGGGTAAACAAATGAATGGGAAAAAACTCGAACCGCCGCTGGATACAGCCGAAGCCCCACTAGGACTGAACGAAAGGAATAGAACTCGGACCGCCGTTGGATACAGCCAAAACACCATCAGGACCACCATGAGGTTTGAACGCCATACAACCGGATACAGAAACACCACCGATTATGGGAGCACTCTAAAAAAATCTCGCCACGCTTGGAATCCACAAATGATAAGATAAGTTGGGAAAAGTTCATGTAAGAACTTGACGGCTGCTAAGTTTTGGTAAATGTTCAAAAGATTCTTTTCTTAGACCTAAACACAAGAGTCCTATTTATTGACGACAAAAAATGCGCTAACCCTAAGTCCCCATTTGGCCCAAAATAGTTCCAAAAGCTAATTAAAACAAGTCCGAAAAGGAAAATGAGGAAACTAGGTCCTATGTCGGCTGGCCCTTCTTAAAGTTTTCTCGAGCTCCTAGAGAGATCTGTTCTCGAGACGCCCCTTCCTCTCAGCCTCGAGATGAACTACAGTCTTCTCGAGTTGATGAATCAACTCGACCACTTCAACAGCGTGAAGGCACTTCCCGTCTCGAGCGCTCCTCTCGTGTTGGTCCCAACTTGGTCTTGCTCGAACCAACTCACATCATCCTCCCTTTGTAAAAGAAGATTTGTCCTCAAATCAATGGGCTCTTCATCATCCTCATACAGCGAGATCTTGGACGTTGAATGTTGCCGATACTCCATATTCCCCCGGCAAGTCGATCTTATAAGCATTGTTGTTGATCAACTCGACGACTCGAGAAGGACCATCAGCCCTGGGCATGAGCTCATTCTTCCTCCTTGCTGGAAATCTCTCCTTCTAAAAGTGAACCCAGACAATATCCCCTAGTTGAAATATCTGTTCCTTTCGCCCACGATTTGCCTTAGACTGGTACTTCTCATTTTGTTGCTCAATAAGGGGTTCGAATCTAGCTTCAACATCTCTTCCGCTCATTGAACCGCGTTCTTCTTGAGAATACCCTTACAAGGCATTGGTAGCAATTCAATGGAAATCATCGGGTTGACACCATATACCATTTTGAACTGTGTAGCTCGAGTAGTCAAATGTGGGACTCGATTATAAGCAAAGTCAACTTGTGCGGCTTGATATCCTAATCTTTCTGATTCTTCAACATCATAGCTCGAAGTAGGGTTCCCATAGTCCTCACGACCTTAGTTTGCCGCTATGTCTGTGGATGGCAAGCGGTGTTGAATAAAAGCTTTGTCCCGAGTTTGAGCCAAAGTGTCTTCCAGAAGTTGCTCAAGAACTTGGCATATCTATCCGACATTATCGACAATGGAACCCCATGCAAATGAACGATCTCTCGGAAATAAAGATCTGCTACGTGAGAAGCATCATCCGTCTTCCTATAAGCGATAAAGTGAGCCATCTTCGAGAAACAATCCACAACAACCATGATCGAGTCCTTCTACCGTTGTGTTCGGGGCAATCCAAGGACGAAATCCATGCTCACATGCTCCCATGGATGTTCACCTACTTGCAATGGTGTGTAGAGACCTTGTGGCTGGATGTGACTCTTTGCACGTTGACAGATTGCACAACGTCGAACTAACTTATGTACGTCATTAGCCATTCGAGGCCAGTAGAAATGTTCCTGAAGCATCTCGAGAGTTTTCCCAACTCCTAAGTGACTAGCGAGTCCTCCTTTATGTATTTCTCGAATAAGATGCTCTCGAACGGAACTTCGAGGAATGCATAACGTAACGCCTAAAAATAGGAAGCCATCGGACAAATAGTAATGCTCAATAGGCTTCTTGAGACATCCCTTATACACCACCCCAAAGTTTTCACCACTTGAGTACAACTATTTCAACATATCGAATCCAATCAACTTAGATTCCATTCTAGCCATAAGAGTTGACTTCTCGACAACGCGTATTCTACGGCATTCTTCACTCCCAACTTATGCTTCAAGACGAAAGTGAATGATTGGAGAAATTCCACCCACTTTGCATGTCGTCGGTTAAGCTTCGCTTGCCCATTGATATGCTTCAAAGACTCACGATCAATATGAAGAACAAACTCCTTCGGCATCAGGTAATGACTCCATGTCTCGAGTATATGAACGATAGCATAAAACTCCTTATCGTAGGTCGAGTAATTCAATCGAGATCCATTTAACTTCTCGCTGAAGTAAGAAACTGGTCGACCTTCTTGCATTAATACGCCTCCAATCCCTACTTCTGAGGTATCACGCTCGACTTCAAACACTTTCTCAAGGTCAGGGAGTGCCAATACAGTTGCTTCGCACAAACGATTCTTGAGCAACTCAAAACTAGATTGAGGTGCTGGAGTCCATGCTAAAGTAGTCCCCTTCAAACACTCTGTCATTGGGTCTGCGATCGAACTGAAGTCCCTAAGAAATCTTTGATAGAATGATGCTAGGCCATGAAAGCTCCGGACATCGTGAGCTGTCTTGGGAATAGGCGAATCTCGAATAGCAACCACTTTACTCTCATCTACCTGAATTCCTTCTCTCGAGATGTCATATTCTAGAAAGATAAGTTTGGAAGTCGAGAATTCGAACTTCTTGCTGTTCCAGAATAGACGTTGTTCTTCAACTTCTTGAACAACTGTCTAAGGTGGTCAATGTGTTCCTCCTCCTTGCCGCTATATACAAGAATTCCTTCTCTCGAGATGACATATCCTAGAAAGATAAGTTTGGAAGTCGAGAACTCGCATTTCTTGCTATTCCCGAATAGACGTTGTTCCCTCAACTTCTTGACCAACTGTCTAAGGTGGTTAATGTGTTCCTCCTCATTGCGGCTATATACAAGAATATCATCAAAATAAACAACCATAAATTTGTTGATAAAAGGACGAAGCACCAGGTTCATCAGTCGCATGAAGGTGCTCGGCACATTCGAGAGACCAAACGGCATAACCATCCACTCGTACAAGCCGAATTTGGTTTTGAACGCCGTCTTCCAGTCGTCTCCTTCCTTCATCTGAATCTGGTGATATACACTCCGTAGGTCCACCTTCGAGAAAACTGTCGACCCATCCAACTCATTGTGCATATCATCAAGTCGAGGGATAGGAAATCGATACTTGACAGTGATGTTATTGATTGCTCGACTAGCGACACACATCCGCCATGAAACATCCATCTTGGGAACCATGATGGCGTGAACGGAACACAGGCTGAGGCTCTCTCGAACAAAGCTTCGTTCGACAAGCTCATCGACCTATCGCTGCAACTCTCTCGCCTCGTCAGGATTACATCGATACACAGGTCGGTTATGCAGCTGTTTGAGGGCGAAACACGTCGCAATATATCGGGGACTAAGTGTTGAATGAAAATGTGGTCGCCAATAATGTAAATGAACAAAAGAACAATCAGAATTTCACTGAATCAGAGAGAAAGAACTTACAGCCATTGTACAACTAAAACGATGGCGGATAGTCAAGTTGACAGTCAAGCAGCCCTTCGGGTCATAAAATGATTGTCTAGAGTCTTACAATTGACCATGACTGACTTATTTATTGACATACTCTAGGTAACTGTTGATCTGACACATTAAACACATGTAAATTGTCCTAAAACTAACTACCGATCAACTGCAGCGACAACCCTAATGTCGACAATCTCTCCTGTCGATCCTCATAGCATCGATGAGCCATTGAGTCAAAGTCGACCTCTTGCCTTGACGACCACGATTGATGCTGGATGCCTTCAACGTAGCATCGACCCTAAATGCTTTCGAAACAGCTTCGATCTTGATCACCTTCGAAGCCCATCATGCTAGACCCAAAATGTCATTTATCGTGTAAACATTTCCCCCCTTCCTTCGACACCTGTTCGCCTTTTCAATCTTCCTCTATAAAACCTTAGTTGTCTTCTTATCCGACTCCCTTCTCGCTCTTTACCTTCATTACTTCGTCTGTTTCTCCTTCTCTCTCTCTTTTTCTGAAGCTATCCTGTTGGAGTCAGCCATGGCCTCTTAAGTGTTTTATAACTATACACCATTGAAAGGGTCCTGGGTCTATTTTTCAGAGGTGGTTGTTTCAATTCCACCCCGGACAATAAGCAAGTACCCACCGATTACCTTCTCCCTGACCCTACAGTCATCCTCTGCATAGACAGTTTCCTCGACCTAGGTAATTGGTGTCGATCTCCTGACTCCGGCGATTCACCCCAGCACGGTTTTCCCACTACGGGCATAGATAGGTTCGCCGAGTAGATCAGCTTGTGAAGCATCGATGCGATAGGTGGGAAGCAATAGGGATTTATCACCTGGTTAAGATTTCGACAGATCGATGAGATGTAACCATCGCTCCGTCACAGCACTTTTTTCCCTCTGGAATGTGTCGACCAACTGCTTCTATCTCCCAGGAGGCCCTATGACCGTGACCATCCCAGAGTATCATTCTTAACAGGATGCTATCCTTATGGAAAGCATGTTAGGTTGATCGAGGCGAGTGATTTTTTCAAGTTTGAAAGAAACAATGCCTCGGGACGGTTATCGAAGCTCATCTGTCGAAGGACCCGAGAAAATGGGGTGAGGAGGAAGAGTATCAATTTATGATCGAGTGGCTTTTGAAGTACATCTAATGCAGCCACAACAAGCAGTCGCTTAAATTCATGGCACTAGTGGCGAATTTCTTAGTGAAAGCTACAGAACCAGTGGTGATGTCCCCATTCCTCCTCAGCCTGATCTATCGAGCTCACTTCGAAGCAGTCGTCATTGATCCGAAGAACCCAGGAGGATTTCCTTCAAGACCAATAATAGGTCCCTTATGGATTACCGTAGCATGGGCACATATGTACTTCCCTCATCTACACAAGTTCAAACTACCGACTGAAAAAAATCCATCCGCGTTCTATGGATTAGACATTATCCGTTTCTTTCGATATGAGAAGTGGAGAGAGATACTGCCTCGGGATGTCTTGAATGACTCATAGTGACAAGATTATGAGCTTCGACGAACTTTGGGGTGGGAACCACTTTTGGGATTATGCACTGACTCCTAGAGATTTGGTCGCCAGTGACACTATTTTCGTCGAAGCTTACAATCCACAGTTCGTGGCACGACAGTTGGGGTTCACACAGAACTGCCCCTTTCCTTTCATAGATTCTTTCAATACGGACTTAGAGGGACGTGTCAGCATCAACTTTGGTTATGCAAACATGGTAAGCTTAATCATGAAGTACCTTATTATTTAACAAGTAATAACACTTTGATTTTCACGTAGACAAGTCCTCGACCGAGTAGTGTGGTCGATCGCCTTCCCGACACCACAGAAGGGTGCAATTTGACAAAGGCATTCGACTGTTCTTGGAAAAAGGCCTTTGGCAGAATAACGTCAAAGAATTCATTCCCCCAAAAGTCGAACGAACCAAAGCTGCAACCAGAAAACTTTCGTAGCCTCCTCACTGCAAAGCAGAAAAAAGCATTGATGCTAGGTATTACTGTACTTTCACCATACTTTTTGGTATCAATTCCAATAAAATCGATGTTTACAGGGGCACTGGACGTCATAGCGCCATCAGCGACCATAGAAAAAAGGAGGATGAAAAGGAAAAAGACACCATCAGTGGTCGTGTGGAAAAACCCTATTACTCGGGCATCTTCGACATGTAGAGATGAACCATCTGATGAAGTCTCAGAAGAGGAGAGTGCAGAACTCCGTCGGTGACCCAAGAAGACTGAGCCTGCCCCGATTTCTGAAGAAGATCTCCAGCACGAGGATGATATATTCGAAGTCGATCCTCCGAATGTCACTGACAAGGAGGCTCTTCCATCGTCGAAGGAAAAAACTCAGGCTTCTGATATGGTAAGTTTAAAACACATTTGAAGTGTAACATGTCAAAGTTCTGATTTCGTGTATATACGCAGGTTGAGTATCTACGTATAAACATGCTCAGTATCTGCCAAAGTCTCATGGATACGTTTTGGAAGTCTTAGGAGGACTTCCACGACCTGTCAGACGCCAGACAGTGGAAAGACACTTCCACAAAGCTGTTGAATCATGACTCTGTCCAACACAAGGCAATGGCGATTTCCTTTGAGCATCGACGTCTGACCGAGGAGCGAAGCAAAGTTGGAGACATGTGAGGCCTAGTTGGTTGTCCGGGAGAGAGATATCTGAGGCCGAGCTAGAAGTCGAAGCAAATCGTATACCCGTATACGAGATAAACAACTTGATCCCTTTCCAAAAAGCCGTCAACGTCCTCACCTTTAAGAATAGCATTCTAGTATACTTTGTTGATTTGTTAGCAAGCTTTTATACATTCTTGGTTAGTGATTTTGTTGATATTGCGCCATCGCCGTAGAAACATTCGTTATTTTTTTTATGAGTTTTGGAACAGTTGCTCCCGGAGTGGCCAAATAAGGTCTTTTGTCCTTTTTTTATTCTTCTTTCGAATGAATCACATATTCGGCCAAATTGCCTCATCAATTCACTTCATGGCCAAACTGCTAATCGACATAGATATAAGATATTGCAATATGACAGCTGGAATATTTTAATTTAATGAGACTATTACGATAACTATTGAGATCTTTCGGAGACTGTTGGGATTCTTTGTGAACGATGCAGCTATATACAACTGCATATAAATATTAAAGAAATGGACAACCATTAGTCAACATTCCTTTTCTCTCAATAATTCAGCCATAATGTATCGCCGAGGAACTGTCTTTCTAAAGCCATCATATTCTCCCCGTCCCATAGAGCCTAGGTTCTCAACCTTAGACCCCACGAAAGCCTAGGTTCTCAACCTTAGGCAAGGTATACTCTTCCGTTGTTCGGCACCATGGCTAAAGTATCAGCTTTAGCCATGTGAACTAATATTCACTCGAGATGACAAACGTCGCCTCGTGGTATCGGGCAACGAAGCCATTTGCGGCTTCCTCGAATATCTGCACTAACGTTGCTTGTTATGAAGGCTGCAACACTAGTGAACTTTCGAGGTACATCGGGTGCAAACGAAGGAAGGAAAACTTCCTTGGATGTAGATGCTTGTCGAACCCCGTTGGAGAAGGCCAAGGAGACGAGGATTAGAGCTTCACAACGGTCACTCCAGTGCCTGTGACAATCGACCATTGTATCCCCAGCAGTTTGTGGGAGAATCAAAGATCGATAATGCTTAATTTTCGATGGAATAAATGTATTATTTTATACATGTATCGATCCACTTGTGTTATTTCATAGCGAATCGACTCTTTCTATCGACTAAGCTTGTTCTATAACTTTGATTATCCCAATTAATTGTGACCAGAATTCAGGACATCGATACTGAATTTCCTTGGAATGTAAATCCCACAGAGTGATGGAGCTTCAAATGCTTGACATTAACCTTTAAGGCATGCGGCTCACCATTTAAAAATGATAAGTGGTATCCATTTTTATGATACACTTCATCGACCCTAAAAGGACCGTCCCATGTAGGAGACCACTTGGCCAAAAATAATCTCTTCTCCCAATCGGGAGGATCATCTTCCAAACTAAATCTCCTTTCTTAAAAGATTTCAAAATAACATTTTTGTTATAACTTCGAGCGACCCTTTCCTTTTGATCCTGAATTCGATTTAACGCTTGAAAGTGTGTCGACTCTAAATTTTCCAATTCAATGAGCATCAATTCTTCGTAATTGATGGGGCGATCTTTCTGATGAGCCAAGAATCGCATAGATTTATAACAAACTTTGATGGGAAGGATCGCATCATGTCCATAAACTAAACTATATGGAGTCTAACCAATACTTTCTCTTTTGTAGCTCGCATAGCCTATAGGACATCTAATAACATTGTATGCCAAGATTGAGGATTGTTATCGATCATTTTCTGAATAGCATTTTTCATAGTCTTGTTAGTTGATTCATCTTGGCCATTCGATTGAGCATAATATGGCGAAGAATTTGTCAAAACAAACTCAAACTGAGCTGTGAATTCCTTAATCAGACTACCATTAAAGACAATAACATTATCGACGACTATATTCTGAGGAATACCAAACCTATAAATGATGTATGATCGAAGGAAACTTATCACATCATTTTGAGTAATATTCTTATATGCCTTTGTTTCGGCCCACTTAGCAAAATAATATGTAGCAACAAGGATATAAAAATAACTAGGTCTTATTTCTCCAATAATATCCATAACTCATGATCGAAATGGCCACTGTTTGACTATAGGATATAGATAAATTGCAGGCGCATGTGATATCGGCCCATCCTTATGGCACTTTTCACATCATTCAGCCATGTTTATACAATCTTTCATCATCGATGGCCAATAGAATCCACATCTCTTAATCGACTAACACATATTTGGCCCAGAATGATGAAGACTGCACAATCCCTGATGTGCTTCTAACATTATGGGTATCGCTTCATCCATATCGGCACTTCTTAAAGCACGCCATCATTTTGCTTTTGATACAGCACGTCGTCGATGAGCGTGTAAAATCGTGCAGACAATTTACTTTGCGGGTCGCTCCCCTTCCCAGAATTGGACAGAAATTCCATGAATGATTTTCTCAAATCAGCTGTCGAATGAAAAACACTTACAACATTTACGTGAATGGTATCATTGGTCAATTCAGAGGACAATGATTGTATTTGTCCTCCAATTTCTTGTAATAATCGTGCATTTACTTCAAATCCGGAAGCATGTTGTGCCAATTCATTTGCCACAGAGTTGTCTTCTCTGTGGATATGTTCGAAACGAACTTCCTTAAAGAAGGAGGACCACTCATGTACTTTGTCCAAGTATCGCTAAAGGTGATCGAAAGTACACATACTCAAGCCCAAGACTTGATTGATGAAAAGCTGCGAGTCTCCCCGAACTATTGCATATGATACTTGACGATCAATTATTGTTTTTAAAGAAAGGATTAAAGCCTCATATTCGACACAATTATTTGTTAACGAATCGTCAATCCTATAAGCAACTTTATGTCTTCCTTTCAAGGGCAAAAGAATATAGATCCCTACCCCGACTCCTTCGCTGGACACGGATCCATCGAACCAAGCTTCCCAAAATTGCTTCTGATCTTGAGAACCGGTTATACTGGAATCACTGTATTGGGCTAAGAAATCAGCTAAAATCTACCCCTTGATCGATGTCTGTGATCGATACTAAAGATCGAAAGGAGACAGAATAAGGCTCCATTTGCTTAACCTACTGGACAACATAGGACTGTTGAAGAGAAATTTTAGTACAGTACATACATTATACTGCTTTCGATATAATGTCGAACCTTCATCACTACATAGTACAACGAAAGGCATAACTTCTCATTATCAGTATACCGATATTCGATGGGAGATAGTATTCGAGACAAGTCCCGTTCTCTTTGTTGGTCATTCACTTGTACCAACATCGAACCAAGCACTAGTTCCCCCGCAAGGATATATAATGAAATAGGTCGGTCATATTTTGGAGGAGCCAACATAGGTGGAGAGGTGAGATACTTCTTAATAGCTTCAAAGGACTCTTGATGAATATTAGTCCATTCAAAACTATCATGTCCGTGTAACAAGTTCGAAAATGTTGTTGTTCGATCGGCAAGATTACCTATAAACCTTCGTAAATAATTTACTCTTCCCAAAAAGGCCTGAAGTTAGTTCTTAGTTAATGGAGGAGGCTGTATTACCTTAATCTTTCCTGGATCTGTCTCTGTCCCTCGATAATGAACTAGAAATCCCGAGAATTGGCTGGCGTGAACACCAAAAGTACATTTCATGGTATTCAACTTCAAAGTTGTGCTTCCTCATCTGTCAAGGAAAGCCTTTCGAAGATCACCGACATCACAATCATCTGTCAAAAGCTTTACCATGATGTCATTGATGTAAACCTCGACCGTTGACCCAATTAGTGAGTCGAAGATAAGATTCATCGCTCTTTGATAGGCTGCGCTAGCGTTTTTTAAGGTCGAAAGGCATAACAACCCATTCAAAGATTCCAAAATGACAACGAAAAGTTGTCTTATGTATATCTTCTTCAGCGAAAAAGATCTGATTATATCAAGAATAATCATCCATAGAGGACATAATTTTATGTCCGGATGTCTTGTCAATAAGCTCATCCGCTATTGGCATCAGATATTAATCCTTTGGTGTTGCTTTATTAAGATATCTAAAATCGATGCAGACTCTTATCTTACCATTCTTTTTTCTACAGGAAAATGGAAGAAATCCATTCAGTATATCGAGAAGTTCTTATGTACCTAACTTCGATCTACTTCTTTACTTCTTCATAAACTTGTTGTCGATGTTTTGTTGGTAATCGACGTGGGGCTTGTTTCATAGATTTAAAGTTTATCTTAGTTGGTAAAGTATGTCCGTCTAGTTGTCGATCTGAACTAGGCATTTCAATATAATCTCGTGTGAAGCAATCTTATATTCTTTTAACAGTGTTAATATTGATTGAAAAAGATTGCCATCAATCGAACGGCTAATAATTGTAGGCCGTTGATCTTCATCATCACTTAAATTCACTGTAACAAAAGAATCTCGGAGCATCATCAATGTTTGTCGATCCTCAGGTGATTCAGCTATAGACTATCACATAACGTTGTTTTATTCATAGTAGGATGAAATACAACACCAGTCGAATCAATACACGATTGCAAGCCCAAACTCGACTCGTCCTCTTCAGCACGCTGGTCGAGACCATCCACGTCTAGCGAACTGGTTTCTAAACACAATTGAAGACTAACTTTAGGCCTAGTTAGTCTATACACTCGAAATCGCTCCATGATATCAACGATTAAGTCTTCCTTGTCTAAATCAAGCATTTTTGACCTCCCAGAGGAGTCTCTCGGGCTCCAAGTGTGGATTGCTAGGATAGGATTATCGACTATGAAGCGCGTGTAATGGCATTCCCTTCGACGATGAGGAGGTGCGTATGTCTGTGGTTGTGCTGGTCCAGTCTTTCCTCATCGAGATCAACGAAATCGGGATAACGATAGGATCGATTAGGTGTGACATAGTCGCCTCGATCCTCATGCATAGTGGGCGACCTGCTTGGTTCAGCCCGTCGATAATCCTGTGTTGGATGAACAAGATCTTGGGTGGTCTCATGATCGAAACTCACCCCGCGCTTCTCGTCGCGAACTGTAGCCTCCTGGCCAAGGTTTCGGGAGAATAGTCAGCATCGATCCTGGTAGTCAATCACGGGCGTTGTTTTTGTAACTCCAGGAAATTCTCTTGATACTTAGCCTGCATCTGTAGAAACATGTCCAAAGGGACAACCCCCGATACAATTAGCAAAACATTTGATGCAAGGACATTTTTTTGCTCTGGCACAAGAACATTCTGTTGTTCAGGATTCTGGGCATTTTGCTACCCATTTCGACGGTTCTGATGGTCGTTGGTATTCTGGCCTTGTCCGAAATTTGTCTTTGAGTCGATGAGAGTAAAGCCATTATGTTAGCTGCACTCCGAGAAGTTGGCATTCCGTGTTGTCACACGAAATTCATTTTTCGACTCCCACTATGGTCGCCAAAAACGTGTTTGCGGGCGAAACACGCCACGATACATCGGGGACTAAGTGTTGAATGAAAATATGGTCGCCAATAATGTAAATGAACAAAAGAAGAATCAGAATTTCACTGAATTAATGAAAAAGAACTTACAGCCATGGTACAACACTTAAAACAATTGTATATAGTCAAGTTGACAATCAAGCAGCCCTTTGGGGTCATATAATGATTGTACGGTATCTTACAATTGACCAGGACTCACTTATTTACAGACATACTATAGGCAAACTGTCGACCGAACACATTAAACACGTGTTAATTGTCCTGAAACTAACTACCTATCAACTGCTACGACAATCCTATTATCGACAATCTCTCCAGTCGATTCTCATAGCATCGATGAGCCCCTGGGTCAACGCGACCTCATGCCTTGACGACCACGATTGATGCTGGATGCCTTCAATGCAGCATCGACCCTAAACGTTTTAAACAACTTCGATCTTGATCACCTTCGAAGCCTTTGTTAATAATCATCTTTATGTACACATTGTCTTTTTCTTTACTCTTTGTTTAGGGTGACCACATTATGGAATCAAATATCAAATTACCGCATTCATTTAAAAATTATTCCCGACATATTTGCTAGTTAACACGTCTTTGATGACCACAATGAAAGTAGGATGATACGAAACGGTGGTAAGGTTGGTTAAGTGACTATTGGCAAAGGGATTCCCGTAGTCAGACACATTGTGTAGTTTGCATATGTGTAGATTGTTTAGAGTTAGTTATTTTCCATTTTCAATTCCAAAAGCAAAACTAGATGCACATTGTAGTGATGAAGTCCACTACGATGATCCATACAAAATCGTTTTGTTCCTGGCGATCCGTTAATTGTCATTACTTTGGGGACAAATAAACATCCTCACATAATGTTCATTAGCTCATTATTGAGCAAAGATCTATCTCAACCTATTAAGAAACTTTTCCACAATTACCGAGATTGTTTTACTTATGATTATACTAAAATGTTCAACTTAGAACACAATTTGGTAGAACATGAGTTGCGAACGTATGAGGGGATCAAAACTGTAAACCAGCCCCTTGGCGGACGTCAAAGGAGGTAACGTAGTTAGTCTATGTTGAATTTAGAAATCTATTTGATGTTAGTTATTTTTTGAACTGCCAAGTATGTCGAATGGGTGTCAAGTATAATTCATGTTGTCAAAAATAATGGTAAGATAAAAATATACATTGGCTTTATGGACTTGAACCCAAAGATTCCAAATGACGAGTATCTTATGCCTATGGCGGATAGAAATGAGTTGATGTCCCTTATGAATGGTTATTAAGGATACAATCGATTCTTAAGTTCACGAACAATAACCATGTTTTTCATAAGAGTTCATGTATGTGTTAAAACACTTTGTAAAAATACGTGAATGATTATTAATGGAAGAGGGTTTTTATTGTTTATTAATTACTTTCTACTCGTAATTATTACAGTAAAGTCCCATAAACTGGTTAAGTCAATCTAAAATTCCTTGAGCGAATAAATGTTTAGAAGGGACATGAACTTCTAGATCAACGCTATGCATAACTCAAGTCGAGTTAAACATGACGGATGGATATGCAAGTTACTTGGGGGTTCCCGAGCTAAGCGCTACACTGTACACGAATCATTAATAGGAAATACCTCATGTTAAGCGTAATTGGTCACTTCTGTTATTGAACGAGTATAACTGATCATTTTACTTGAGACCTTTATTTATTATGTGTGAAGTTGCGCACTTGGATGCCGTTAAAAGATATCTTTAATCACATTACGAGTAATACTTTTATTGGGTGTCTAGCAAAGTGTATAGGTTATAGTATTGAGTCAATATATGATTCATCGTTTTTTGGATTAAAAAGTTGACATTTTAACTTTTTGATTAGGATCTTAGTGATTTCAAATGTACGGCCTCGGAGAAATGTTTATTATTCAAGTTAATATTTGTTATATCTCAGAAATCAGGTAAATGATTAACTAAGTGATGGTGCATGATACACAATAATCGGTTCACTATGTTTTTTGGTTCATTACCAATATTTTATTTTATTGGGTGTATAAAAATTGTTGTTAGACGGTTATCTTAGCCGTTGTATGATTATACCCTGCCTTATGTGGAGGGTCCTATGTAAAAGCATATCGGCACGGACATTCTATATATTAGAATAAAATAAATATGTATATACATATATATAACTTGTAAAATAGAAGTTATTGGATTATAAAATTATTCTGAAATACTGGAATCACTAAATCTTATTTTTATATTTAAGTTGTCGAATATATAAGTTATGAATAAGTATCACTAATGGTTTATAAATATGACACGTACGGACAAGCGTACGCAAACAAATAAGTGAATATCACTTGATTGAAAAGGCGGTTTCACCATTCAGATTTTGATTGAATTTTAACATCTGATCAAAGAGAAG
The DNA here is from genome assembly GCA_029817715.1 of Melastoma dodecandrum. Taxonomy (NCBI): domain Eukaryota; kingdom Viridiplantae; phylum Streptophyta; class Magnoliopsida; order Myrtales; family Melastomataceae; genus Melastoma; species Melastoma dodecandrum. Next base: position 29,616 of record JARUPY010000593.1, read on the forward strand.
AAAGATTGAGATTTAGAGATTTCGGTAGAATTGAAATTAAAAGATCGAATTGAGAATCATTACATAGATAAATGAAATTCGATCGATAAGAAATTCTTTCAAAGTTTATGAAAGAAAAGTTAACGGAGAATGCTAGCACTAAGAAGTAATTCGAAGTGTTTGTGTTGCGGCGTGTGTGGAAATGTTGCTAGAGGAGTCACACTTGGGACTCTAGAAGACGGTCGTGTTGAAACGTTCATAAATGTTTCAAGATTGCGTGGTATGAGTTATTTAATATAGATTTCCATTGGATTTATCTGTATCACTGTTGGGACTGTTTTGATGATGAACCGGATCCTCTGTACTACAGAAGGTCGAACATTCTATTCTACAGAAGCTTCTTATATTAAGGGATTTATGTAAGAATCATTTTATAATTAAATGATTAATTGATGATTATTTAATTATGAAATACAATCCCATCGATCAAGATAATTATCTGATCGAATCATATTGATTTAGTCACCAAATAATCATAGAGGAGATAATATTTTTTAGGCGAATTATCGATATTTGACCTCAATTATATGCCAACTTTACGTTTTGTCATATCGTTTAAAAATTTTTTGATTTAGCCTTATTTCAATTTTAATTTTCGATTTAGCATTATTTGTAACGGACGTTACGATTCGGTGACGTGTCTGTGACTATTCCTTTTATTATATTAAATAATTTTGTTTTCATACGTGGACATTAATAAATCAAAAAATAAAAAAGGCTCTCCCCTCCCCTACGAAGCTTCGCCTCTCTCGATCGAGTATCCTTCTATGTCCTCGTCTCCTCCGACGGCACGTTCTCCGTGATTTTCTTCCCGATCAACGATAACCCCTACTCCTTCGCCGTCAACAGGAGGTTGCTGGAATTCGGGGTGGGGCAGGGGCGGGGTGGAGGGGGAGGGGGTGGGTGTGAGGGCAGAGAGGAGCTGGGGAGGGGGAGGGGCTGGGTGTGGGGGAGGGGAAGGGAGAGGGTGACGGTGAAATTTTTTGGGGAGGGGGAGGGAGTAGGTGTGGGGGCAGTTTTGAGGGCAGGGCAGGGAAGGGGCGAGGGTGATGGTGGGGGCAGGGGGGAATTTCGGGGGAGGGGGGAGGGGGGAGGGGGAGTGTGACCGTGGGGGGAAGGGAAGTTTTGGGGGAGGGGGTAGGAGAGGGTGTGGGGCAAAGGGCGGGGGAGGGGGAGCGGAGGAAACGGAGACGAGGAGAAAGTTACAGGGCCACGTAGGCATAATTTATAAGTCAGAAGACTACGTGGACAATAATATTATCGACGTTAGAGACACGTTATATTTTTGTAACGTCCGTTACAAATAAGGCTAAATCAAAAATTAAAATTGAAATAACGCCAAATCAAAAAATTTTTAAACGATACGACAAAACGTAAAGTTGGCATATAGTTGGGGCCAAATATCAATAATTTGCCTATTTTTTATAGAAGGAAATGTATCTCTCTATATATGGAAAGGTTCTACTAGATGGTCTAAAGGCTTCTGTAAGCTCTTACGACCTCTACATGACCGTTATTTGGATGCAAATCACCACCACATGTCCAGATACATTCTCACATGTGTCTTTATCAGGATGGAATGAATCATTACCCATATGGAAGTAAATCAACGATTATTTCCATCTGGAGAAGGTTATCGAGCAGAACCTTCTGCGATACCTTCTATGATGCAATATTCATGGAAAATATATCATGATCGTATTCTGATTTATTTTCTATCTGAAAACTTGCACGTATATGTTATCATTCATTTTGTCTGCTAACCTTTAATTATTTATTTTGCAGATTGTTAATTTATTTTTTTTCCTTTTTGCATTTTCTTCTTTAAACTTTGTGTATAAAAGGGCCACACCTTCTCAGTCAAAAATCGGTTTAGGGTTTATTATTCGAGTTAATATTTGTTATATCTCATAATCAAGTAAATGATTAATTAAGTGATGGTGCATGATACACAATAGTCGGTTCACTATGTTTTTTGGTTCATGACTAATATTTTATTTTAATGGGTGTATAAAAATTGTTGTTAGACGGTTATCTTAGCCGTTGTATGATTATACCCTGGCTTATGTGGAGGGTCCTATGTAAAAGCATATCGGCACGGACATTCTATGTATTAGAATAAAATAAATATGCATATACATATATATAACTTGTAGAATAGAAGTTATTGGATTATAAAATTATTTTGAAATATTGAAATCACTAAATCTTATTTTTGTATTTAAGTTGTCAAATATATAAGTTATGAATAAGTATCACTAATGGTTTATAAATATGACACGTACGGACAAGCGTACGCAAACAGATAAGTGAATATTAATGTTGTATTATATTAATATATTATTTAAATCACTTGATTGAAAAGGCGGTTTCACCATTCAGATTTTGATTGAATTTTAACATTTGATCAAAGAGAAGAAAGATTAGGATTTAGAGATTTCAGTAGAATCTCAATTAAAAGATCGAATTGAGAATCATTACATAGATAAATGAAATTCGACCGATAAGAAATTCTTTCAAAGTTTATGAAAGAAAAGTTAACGGAGAATGCTAGCACTAAGAAGTAATTCAAAGTGTTTGTGTTGCGGCGTGTGCGGAAATGTTGCTAAAGGAGTCACACTTGGGACTCTAGAAGACGGTCGTGTTGAAACGTTCATAAATGTTTCAAGATTGCGCGGTATGAGTTATTTAATATAGAATTCCATTGGATTGATTTGTATCACTGTTGCGACTGTTTTGATGATGAACCGGATCTTTTGTACTACAGAAGGTCGAACATTCTATTCTACAGAAGCTTCTTATATTAAGGGCTTTATGTAAGAATCATTTTATAATTAAATGATTAGTTGATGATTATTTAATTATGAAATACAATCCCATCGATCAAGATAATTATCTGATCGAATCATATTGATTTAGTCACCAAATAATCATAGTGGAGATAATATTTTTTATATAAGGAAATGTATCTCTCTATATATGGAATGGTTCTACTAGATGGTCTAAAGGCTTCTGTAAGCTCTTACGACCTCTACACGACTGTTATTTGGTTTCAAATCACCACCACTTGTCCAGATACATTCTCACATGTGTCTTTATCAGGATGGAATGAATCATTACCCATATGGAAATAAATCTACGATTATTTCCATCTGGAGAAGGTTATCGAGCAGAACCTTCTGCGATACCATCTATGATGCACTATTCTTGGAAAATATATCATGATCGTATTCTGATTTATTTTCTATCTAAATACTTGCACGTGTATGTTATCATTCATTTTGTCTACTACCCTTTAATTATTTATTTTGCAGATTGTTAATTTATTTTTTTCCTTTTTGCATTTTCTTCTTTGAACTTTGTGTATAAAAGGGCCACTTCTTCTCTGTCAAAAATCGGTTTAGGGTTTATTATTCAAGTTAATATTTGTTATATCTCATAAATCAAGTAAATGATTAATTAAGTGATGGTCCATGATACACAATAATCGGTTCCCTACGTTTTTTGGTTCATGACCAATATTTTATTTTGTTGGGTGTATAAAAAATGTTTTTAGACGGTTATCTTAGCCATTGTATGATTATACCCTGCCTTATGTGGAGGGTCCTATGTAAAAGCATATCGGCACGGACATTCTATATATTAGAATAAAATAAATATGTATATACATATATATAACATGTAGAATAGAAGTTATTGGATTATAAAATTATTCTGAAATATTGGAATCACTAAATCTTATTTTTGTATTTAAGTTGTCGAATTTATAAGTTATGAATAAGTATCACTAATGGTTTATAAATATGACGCGTACGGACAAGCGTACGCAAACAGATAAGCGAATATTAACATTGTATTATATTAATATATTACTTAAATCACTTGATTGAAAAGGCGGTTTCACCATTCAAATTTTGATTGAATTTTAACATTTGATAAAAAAGAAGAAAGATTGAGATTTAGAGATTTCGGTAGAATTGAAATTAAAAGATCGAATTGAGAATCATTACATAGACAAATGAAATTCGACCGATAGGAAATTCTTTCAAAGTTTATGAAAGAAAAGTTAACAGAGAATGCTCGCACTAAGAAGTAATTCGAAGTGTTTGTGTTGCGGCGTGTGTGGAAATCTTGCTTGGGGAGTCACACTTGGGACTCTAGAAGATGGTCGTGTTGAAACGTTCATAAATGTTTCAAGATTGCGCGGTATGAGTTATTTAATATAAATTTCCATTGGATTTATATGTATCACTGTTGGAACTGTTTTGATAATGAACCGGATCCTCTGTACTACAGAAGGTCGAACATTCTATTCTATAGAAGCTTCTTATATTAAGGGCTTTATGTAAGAATCATTTTGTAATTAAATGATTAGTTGATGATTATTTAATTATGAAATACAATCCCATCGATCAAGATAATTATCTGATCGAATCATATTGATTTAGTCACCAAATAATCATATTGGAGATCATATTTTTTAAAGAATGAAATGTATCTCTCTATATATGGAAATGTTCTACTAGATGGTCTAAAGTCTTCTGTAAGCTCTTACGACCTCTACATGACCGTTATTTAGTTGCAAATCACCACCATCTGTCCAGATACATTCTCACATGTGTCTTTATCAGGATGGAATGAATCATTACCCATATGGAAGTAAATCAACAATTATTTCCATCTGGAGAAGGTTATCGAGCAGAACCTTCCGCGATACCTTCTATGATGCACTATTCATGGAAAATCTATCATGATCGTATTCTGATTTATTTTCTATCTGAATACATGCACGTGTATGTTATCATTCATTTTGTCTACTAACCTCTAATTATTTATTTTGCAGATTGTAAATTTATTTTTTTTCCTTTCTGCATTTTCTTCTTTGAACTTTGTGTATAAAAGGGCCACACCTTCTCAGTCAAAAATTAGTTTAGGGTTTATTATTCGAGTTAATATTTGTTATATCTCAGAAATCAAGTAAATGATTAATTAAGTGATGGTGCATGATACACAATAATCGATTCACTTTGTTTTTGGGTTCATGACCAATATTTTATTTTATTGGGTGATACGGGGACGGCAAGGAATAGATGATCCCTAAACCGAAAACGAATGGGGACGTCACTGAAAAGGGTGCCGAATGGAGTGACGTTCGGTATGGACGGAAGGTGTGTGGGGTAGGCGGCTGAATGATGAAAAGGAAGGGTTGAAATCAACCTCCACGGATACAGATGCACCACCGTGAAAGAAGACTCGGGTAGGCTCGTTTGGTCGTGGATACAGATACACCACCACGAACAAGACGAGGGCGAGGCACAACACGGAGGATACAGATACACCACCACCGGCTGATACACTCTACTCAATCCGCACTTGGAAATCCACCAAATGAAGAACGAGGTTGGAAGGAGAATCCTCTCTCTTCGGATAAAAGACACTAAGTCTGATAAGGGTTTGTAATTTGATTCCAAAACTGATGTCCAAATGAGTACAAGGTGCCCATTATATAGGGAACACCTGAAAAAGAACTTAAATACAGGAAATGAACCTAGGCTAGATGCATGCAAGGCAAGATTCATGGTCGGGCCATAAATGGCTTATTGGAAATGCAACAAAGTAAATGCAAAGCATGAATGATAAATGCATGAATGAGGAATGCGAATTGATTCAGCTTCTTTGAGGCTCTTCATCTTCGAGACTCTTGGCGTGGCCGAGTCTTCGTTGCTCAGTCGCTGATGATGTCAAGTCGCACTCGTCAAGTCGACGTCAAGTCGCAAGTCGCACTCGTCAAGTCGACGTCAAGTCGCAAGTCGCACTCGTCAAGTCGACGTGAGTAAAGTGACGCCTCTCTTGCTGCGCGTCGACGGGGATAAATTGTCGTCCGTCTTTGTATCATCCTCCCCTTGTTGAAAAGAGTTTGTCCTCAAACTCTCGTCGTCGTCATCCTCCACAAATGGCATGAGATCCTGGACGTTGAATGTGGCAGAAACGCCATAGTCACCTGGAAGATCAATTTTGTAGGCGTTGTCGTTGATGCGCTCGACGATCTTGAATGGTCCTTCTGCGCGCGGCATTAGCTTGTTCTTCCTCTTGCCTGGGAATCGATCCTTGCGCAGATGAATCCAAACTAAGTCTCCTGGCTGAAATATCTTCACTCTTCTTCCGCGATTGGCTCTTTCCGGGCGCTCCTCAGCATCTCGGCTAACTGATCTCATATCTCTCGCAGGCATTAGTTCAACAGGGACTAAGGGATTGAGTCCGTAGACTACCTGGAAGGGTGATGACTTCGTTGTCGAACTTGGGGCTCGATTGTATGCTAATTCAGCATGGGCAAGCTTGATGTCCCAATCCTTCTGGTTCTTCGAGACCAAGGTTCGAAGGATTGCAGCCATAGTGCGATTGACAACCTCCGTTTGTCCATCGGTTTGCGGATGATAAGCTGTGCTGAATACAAGCTTCGTTCCTAACTTGTGCCACAGTGTCTTCCAATAGTAGCTTAGGAACTTCGTGTCGCGATCTGAAACGATCGACTTGGGTACTCCATGCAACCTTAGCACTTCTCGAAAGTACAGATCTGCTACGTTGGTCGCATCGTCCGTTTTCTGACATGGGATGAAATGTGCCATCTTCGAAAATCGGTCGACCACTACCATGATCGAATCCTTTCTTCGTTGCGTTCTTGGCAATCCTAGTACAAAATCCATACTCACATGTTCCCATGGTCGATCTGGGACGGGCAATGGAGTGTAGAGACCCTGAGGTTGGACACGGCTCTTCGCTTGCTGGCAAGTCGCACATCTCGCGATTAGTCCTCGCACTTGCTTCTCCAGTCGAGGCCAATAGAAATGCTCTTGTAGCATTGCCAGCGTCTTGTCGACTCCAAAATGTCCAGCGATTCCTCCTCCATGGACTTCTCGTATAAGCAGCTCTCGCGTCGAACTACTTGGAACGCATAGCTTAGAGTCGCGAAATAAGAATCCATTCACCTGGTGGAATCGATCGATGGCTTGCTTGGCGCATTGGACGAAGATCGCTCCAAAATCTTCATCGTCCTTGTACAACTCCTTCAAGTACTCAAACCCGATCAGCTTTGTCTCCATCGCAGATAGTAACATCATTTTCCTCGAGAGAACATCTGCGACTACATTCTTCGCGCCTGGTTTGTGCTTCAAGACAAAGTTGAATGCTTGTAGAAACTCTACCCACTTCGCATGTCGGCGACTTAGCTTGTGCTGACCATTGATGTACTTGAGAGCTTCATGATCGGTGTGCAACACAAACTCTCTGGGCAGCAAGTAATGACTCCAAGTCTCGAGTACTCGAACAATTGCTAAGAACTCCTTGTCATAAGTCGAGTAGTTCAATTTGGCGCCATTAAGCTTCTCGCTGAAATAAGCGATGGGTCTTCCCTCCTGCAGCAAAACTCCTCCAATTCCTACTCCCGATGCATCACATTCCACTTCGAACATCTTCGCAAAGTCGGGTAAAGCTAGAACTGGGGCTGCGCTTAGACACTCCTTCAGTCGCTCGAAACTAGCTTGTGCGACTGGTGTCCACTCGAATTTGTCTCCCTTCAAACATTCGGTGAGTGGGGCTGCGATTGAGCTAAATCCTTGAATGAACCTCCGATAGAAAGACGCCAAGCCATGGAAGTTGCGAATGTCGCGGAAATTCCTTGGAGTCGGCCACTCCTTGATCGCTTCAATCTTGCTCTCGTCCACCTTAATTCCTTCTGCTGAGACGACAAATCCAAGAAATATTACACTCGGTTGGAAGAACTCACATTTCTTGAGATTTCCATATAGCTTTTCCTCCCGAAGTGTGTTGAACACAGCTCGCAAATGATTGATATGCTCCTCATTGCTCCGGCTGTAGACAAGAATATCGTCGAAGTAGACGACCACAAACTTCCCCATGAATGGTCGCAATACATGGGTCATTAGTCGCATGAACGTGCTGGGCGCGTTGGACAATCCAAATGGCATCACCAACCACTCGTACAACCCGTACTTAGTCTTGAAGGCTGTCTTCCACTCGTCGCCTTCTTTCATCCGGATCTGGTGATAACCACTTCGCAAATCCACTTTGGAAAACACCTGCGCTCCATGCAATTCATCCAACATGTCATCCAGTCGAGGGATAGGAAAGCGATATTTTACTGTGATTTTGTTGATCGCTCGACTGTCCATGCACATTCTCCATGTGCCATCCTTCTTCGGCACCAATATGGCTGGAACCGAACATGGGCTCAAACTCTCTCGAACTGATCCCTTGTTGACAAGCTCGTCGACTTGCCTCTGCAACTCCTTTGCCTCCTCAGGATTGCATCGATAGGCTGGTCGATTTGGTAGCGACGCCCCTGGAACCAAGTCGATTTGATGTTGGATGCTCCGCATCGGTGGTAATTCGACTGGTAGCTCCTCTGGAAATACATCCTTGAACTCCTCAAGAATGGAAGCGGCCTGAGGATGGCTTGTCGCTTGACCTGGGACGGATTCGACAAGAACCACAAAATAAGCCTTTTCACCTTCTTGAATCGCTCGAACTAGTTGAACTCCCTTGAGAGGCTGGTCGCTAAGTCGATCCTGGGTCGCGATTGTAGGCTGACTAGTGAGGGGCATCAAAGTGACCTTCTTCTCTCCGATGTGGATGGAATACGTATTGCGATACCCGTCGTGTTGCGCGCGTCGATCAAACTGCCACGGTCTCCCCAATAGTAGGTGGCATGCATCCATGGGAATGACGTCGCAAGCGACTTCATCCTGGTAGCTCTTCCCAATAGAAAATGGAACTCGCGCTCGCTGTGTGACTCGAACGTCACTCTCATTGTTGAGCCATTGTAGACGGTAGGGATGTGGGTGCGCTTCGATGGGCAACTTCAGCTTTTCAACCATCGTTCTTGACACGGCGTTGGTGCAGCTACCACTATCCACAATCACCAAACATACCTTTCCTGCGACTGTGCACCTAGTATGGAAGATGCTCTCCCTTTGACTTTCCTCTTTCGCAGGTGTCACACTTAAGGCCTTTCGGACGACCAACAGTTCTCCTTCGTCCGGATACTCCTCTATCTCTTCGGCATCCCAAACAGGGTCGGCGTTCTCATCGAACTCTTCTTCTCCATCAGATAACTCTCTGATGACAACGTTCCTTCTCGTCGGACACTCAGACGCCATGTGCCCAACTCCTTGGCACTTGAAACATCGTCGAATGATGTCTCGTTCGTGCGATTTGACTTCAGGTCTTGTAGTCGACGGTGCTCTCTTCACTGTTGTTGTTGGCGATGGCTTCGCCTGGGAGCTACTCCCCTTGTTGAAAGGCGCGGCCTTCACAAATGGGCGGGTAGTCGCTCTCCTTTCTTGCTGCTGCTCCACCTTGTGCGCCAATGCTCGCACGTCGTTGAAACTCCAATATTGTTGTAAGTCGACGGCATCTGCGATTTGGGGTTTAAGTCCTCGAAGATACCTGGCAATGGTTTGCTCTGGGGCTTCTTGGACATCACATTGCAGCAACAGTCTCTCGAATTCCCATGTATACTCCGATACACTTGAGACTTGTTGAAGCGACTGCAATTTGAGGTATAGATCTCGTCGATGATGCTCCGGTAGAAATCTCTTCGTCAAGGCCCTCTTCATTTTTGACCACGTACGAATTTTTTCACGCCCTTCCCTACGGCGCTGCTGGTTGGTGTTCTCCCACCACAAACTCGCGTACTTCTTCAATTTCAAGGCAGCCAGTTTCACCTTTCGATCCTCGGGCACTTCCTCGTAATCAAAGATGCGCTCCACGGTGTGCATCCAATCGATGAACTCGTTGGGGTCCAAGTTTCCTTCGAACTCCGGAATCTGAACGCTCATCGTCGGGGCTCTCCTCTCCTGCCTACGATACTCCGGTGAAGATCCTCGTCGAGACTCCTCACGCCATGGGTTCTCCTCACCATCGCTCTCTATTCGACTGCGGGAAGTCGATGCATGGTGTGTCCGTAACGACTGTAGTTGCTGTTGAAGATCGGCTATCTGCTCTTCAAGTCGAGCAACTTGTGCTTCGTCTAGAGTCATACCGCGTTGAAATCTTCCGGCCATTGACAACCTAGCGCTCTGATACCAAGATGATACGGGGACGGCAAGGAATAGATGATTCCTAAACCGAAAACGAATGGGGACGTCACTGAAAAGGGTGCGGAATGGAGTGACGTTCGGTATGGACGGAAAGTGTGTGGGGTAGGCGGCTGAATGAAGAAAAAGAAGGGTTGAGATCAACCTTCACGGATACAGATGCACCACCGTGAAAGAAGACTCGGGTAGACTCGTTTGACCGTGGATACAGATACACCACCACGAACAAGACGAGGGCGAGGCACAACACGGAGGATACAGATACACCACCACTGGTTGATACACTTTACTCAATCCGCACTTGGAAATCCACCAAATGAAGAACGAGGTTTGAAGGAGAATCCACTCACTTCGGATAAAAGACACTAAGTCTGATAAGGGTTTATAATTTGATTCAAAAGCTGTGCTCCAAATGAGTACAAGGTGCCCATTATATAGGGAACACCTGAAGAAGAACTTAAATGCACGAAATGAACCTAGGCTAGATGCATGCAAGGCAAGATTCAAGGACGGGCCATAAATGGCTTATTGGAAATGCAACAAAATAAATGCAAAGCATGAATGATAAATGAATGAGGAATGCGAATCGATTCAGCTTCCTCGAGGCTCTTCATCTTCGAGACTCTTGGCTTGGGCGACTCTTCGTTGATCAATCGCCGATGTCATCAAGTCGCACCTCCTTGCGTCGCGTCGACTTGCACCTCCTTTCGTCGCGTCGACTTGCACGTCCTTGCGTCGCGTCGACTTGCAACTCCTTTCGTCGCGATCGTAGCTCAGTCGCAAGCGAGCAAAGTGACGCCTCTCTTGCTACGCGTCGACGGGAATAAATTGTCGTCCTTCTTTGTATCAGAATCTTAGTGTTTGTGCTACGTAACAAGCCTCTACGGTACAGAACATTCTGGTCTGGGCTCTGCCACTCAAACCTCTATAGTACAGAACCTTCGGGTCTGCTTTTAGTTGATATCATTTGTGCAACTTGTACTGAGATACATTTGTGTGGAAACCATCCAAATGTCTGGGTGAAGAGTGGACGTAAGTAATTTGCTGAACCACTATAAAAATCCTTGTGTCCAATCAAACAAATTGCGAACACACTTGAACGTTCTGCTATACATAAACCTATCTACGGTTCTGTTTAACAGAAGCTTCCTTCCGCTACGGGGTAAAACGAGAAAGTGTTAAAATCTGAATTTGGTAATTAACACTAATTCACCCCTCTCTTAGTGTAACAATCACATAGATCCGAGACCGATATTAAACAGTTTTCCTGAGATCAACTTCCTCTACGCTTGGCGAAAACCCAACGTAATAGTGATATAAGAGTCGATTTGTAATCTTATTGTATAAATCATTGTTTTCCGTTAACGAATTCCTAGTTGTTATTACTTTCGAATTTCATTGCGGTTACTTGATAGTTATTTTATTTAACCGTAAAAAGTCTAGAGGAACAAACTAATACGGTTAAATAGATCTTCTAAATTTTGCTATTTGGTTTGATGGTTTAATTATTTGTATTAATTCGTTTAAACAAATTGAAAACGATCGACCAACAATAATTCATTTCTATCATTACGAAACAGACTGACCCCAATAAAATAAAACATTTTGGGACTATAATGATCTACTAGGCTCATATCAAGGTAAAATTTGGCAAATGGTCAAAAGCACATCCATAAATCTAAAGCTCTGTCAATTATTATAGTGAACTTTAAGTTAATTAAAGAGCGAATTCAAGAGAGAAATTAATTTCAATAACCTTATTTGGGTTATATGAATAAAACTATAATCTAATTTGGTCATAAAGAAGTGACAATTCGGCGAAGCGGCCCAAAAGAGTTGTCGCCCCATAATGATTCGATTTAGTCTGATTGTGTGAAAAATAGTTCGTTGTGGATTCAACAAAGCTATTTTGTAGAGACAATTAAATTAAAATCCCCTAAATTTACTACGCTTTATCTGCACTTCATTAATAATAATGAAAATAGTTGATGAACTCCGTTAATCGATACAACTCAGTTGTGGGCTCGTGTTATTACGAGTGTAGTTTTTAGTAATTTATCAATAAGTCAACTTAACATAAATTAATTGATTGGTTAGCTCAGCTAAGATCAATTGATTTGACGGGCGATGGGTTTGAGAAAAAATTAACCCAAGTTAAGTATTTCGAGGGTCTCAATGATTTGTTACTGGCAAGTAATGCCTACTTAATGAATAAGGTGTGTAGGTACAGCTCATTTGTATGCATACTATATGATTTAAATATTTGGTCTCCTTATAAATTATTATCAACTAATTCCCAAACCTAATGGTAGGGGTTATTTGGTTTGAGTAAAATAGTACGAGATTATAAAAGCCCTTTATTACTCTTTACAGATAGTGACCTCTAGTTTATTTGCTGTGGATGTCAACTAACATTTCATTGTGAAGTATTTTGAAAAAGAAAGTATCCTATATAGGCCAAATTACCTGCATTGATATAGAAGCCTCAAGATTGTACTGAAACAAGAAAAAAAAGTTTTCATAGTAGACCGTGAGCCACTGGTTGTGCCTAATGAAAAGAAAGATATTAAACATATTTTATATAAAATGTGGGTTAGAAATACCAATAAGAGAAAGAGCAAGGGGAAGTTAAACTGAAAATAAAAAAGATGTCAACTCAATTGGGCCAAAATTGAAAACTAAGAAAGGGCCTGAGACTCCCCAATATGATGAGAAATAATTAATATGCTTTCAATGTGGCAAGAAAGGCCATCGGAAGAAGAATTTGTATATCTTTCAAAAGAAAAATACCAGTCGGGCATGTGCTTAAGGTATTTTCATGATTGAATGTAATTTTTCAATTTCGTTCTCACGGGTCCTAGATTAAGGATATAGTTTTCATATCTGCGTGGACCTACAGGGGCTAAGTTGATGCAGACGAATGCTAAGGGTTAGATGGACCTATGACAGGTACTTGAGCAAGAGTTGTTGTATTAGTTATAGGGACTTTGTTGGATCGTTCAGGAACACTAAGAGGGGGGTGAATTAGTGTTTATAACTTTTTCGCCCTTTCTCAGTGTCAGCGGAAGCGTACTGTATCACATCAGAACGTTTCTCAGAATGAGAACTGCTTTGCTGTAACCGTTACGACTTAATCGTTGGATTCTCGTACTAGTGTTTACGCGATCGTAAGGGACACAGTAGTTTATAGTGGTTCGGCCTTAATCGACCTACGTCCACTTTCCACCGTAGAGGTGATTCCACTATTTGAAAATAATGGGTGCAAAGAGCCCTTGCGCTAGGCGTAAATTTTTCTCACAAAGTGAGATTTAGAATCCCGTACAACAGATGATCACTCCTGGCAACGGTCAGCTCCTCACACAGTGGACGTCTGCTCGTGTCCAGCAGAATGATGCTCACGCTCAGCAGTTGATTGCTCAAAGGATTCGCACACAGCTCGTTGTCGCTTAATATAAACCTGACTATCAAAGCAGAGAGACAACGTTGTGTTAGTATATAAATCCTCACAGATAATTCCTTACAGTGAAGAATGGCTTCTCAGAGAGCAGCCCGTTTCTGCTTCACAGCGAAGGAATGCTTCGGCACTTGTTTGCTCAGAAGAAGATTTCCACAAAGATTTCGTCCCTTCTCAGGATGATCCTGTCTATAAGCGCAAGAGAGACAACCACAAAGCTGATCAAATAGATCACCACAAAGATCACGAAGAGAAGAACCACAAAGATCACAAAGAGAACCACAAAGACCACTTAGAAGGTATCCGTCCTACACTCAGTTCGGACGTGTACGGTTACCACAGCCGTGACTCACTGCACTGCACACCCAGTGCCTAGGGTGGAATTTTCCAATCCGTTGGCTTCCACGCAACCTGCTTTACTAACCCTCTGTATCAGGCGTTCAAGACTTCTGCGCAGCACCCCTGTGCTCGGGAGGAACTCTTTCCACTCCGGCGGCGTTCCCAACTCCTGCTCTACCCTGCAGGCAAGAGACTTCTGGCGCGCACCCGCAAGTGCATGTCTAACTGCTCAAACTCCGTAGGTTCGAGACTTCCCTGCGAAAAGACACGACAAGAACAGTTTCTTGCCGATGGGTCAGCAACCGGTTACTGCAATCAGCACAGGTATTCACTTAGCTTCCCGCAGACGATTCGCCGGCTGCTCGTTGAACGCAGCGAGGACACCTAGTCCCTCTCACGACGATCAAGGAATCTGAACTCAGCCCCTTGACACCCTCGCACGCAGTTTGCGAGCAATAAGAACGAGGAGACACTTAGCATCTTCCGCTCTTCGTCGACCACTTAGACCACTCAGACCACTCAGCCACTCAGCCCACTTAGAAATCGTTCAAAAACGACATAAGATTATGTGAGGGTCGTCTGGTATAAAAAGGAACGAAACAAATAATCGATTTCCCAAAAACGAATAATTTGTTTCCTAAAATCAGAATACAGGAAGCTGTAATCGTGGATCAGCAACAGGATGCTCAACGGTCATAATGACCAAGAAGGGAAGGAAATCTTCGATGATATTCCTTGCACGTATAATCTTATCAGATTAAATAATGATTATCAGATAATATATTTAATTATTAAATATAATTAGACTGCAATAAGCAAATCTGGAATAATAATTATTCTTTCATCAGCGCAATAACGCAGAATAGTTTTGCTGTAATGCAGCAAGGTCTTTCTTAAGTGTAACGACACATTGCTTAGGTTGTACCGTAACATTGTTGCAGGATATCCAAGAAATATTTTGTTTCAAAATTAAACTTGGAAAGCTAATCTCGCAATATTTAGATGCCTAGACATTTATAATGAGATCATTAAGCTAGATTAAATGAACTTGGACACTCAGACGAATATTCTGAATTAGCCCAAAATAAAATGTGAATATTAGAAAATATGTTTCCATATTTTCAGTGTTTGTGCGTAAAATCACAGTAACATTTTACTGTAACGCAGCAAACTGTAATTGTTGCTTACTGTGATTCAGCAACACATTTCTCAAGCTCATCACTAAGAATAAGCGAGGTGTTACAGCGACTAGCTTCTCAAGCTCATCATCAAAACTAGGACTAACAGACTTAAAATAAGTTTGCCCGGTGAAATTATTTTGAAACTAGAAAACTATTGTCTTTATTTTTAGTTTTTCAAATAACATCAACTCAGTGTCCAGTTTACACCTCAACAATTTTGGTTTTGTGTTTAACGACAAACTATGTTTGTTTCACTTAGATGATGTTTTCTACTCAAAGGGATCATTAAACAATGGTTTGGCTTTCTCCGTTCCGAAATGATTAACTCGCGGGAACTAATTGGCGGTGGTTGGCTTTGTCCGTTCCGAAATGAAAAAATTAAAGATGATTGTTAGAAACATATTCGTCGACAAAAAAAAAAAATTATTGTTTGATGGATGATGGACGAACCCCTTCTGTTGCGATCTGTTACGACGTTCTGATCGAATTCATTGTGTCTCGAAGTGGGATAACTTTGGTTTCAAGCAATGGACAGGGAGCTACAAATAATTCGGTGAAAGCTTTGAGCCTTTGACGATGGTGTTCAAATTCCAATACGACTATTCATTATATCTAAAACCTTGATTTACAAAATCATTTTAATGAAAAACCCTGTCAATTCAAACGGGCCAGTGATATAATCCTCCCCCCCCCCCCCTCCTTTAATTGACGTGTAAACCAAGTTTAGTTTCTGTTTCTCACTTTTAAGGGTTTATTTTTTAGTGTTGATTTCGTTGTCAAAGGGTGACATTTAATTGGCAAACTAGATTTTAGGAGAATGGGGAAACTATTTGTGTATTTTTAACCAGACAAGGGATGCACCCATTTGGTTACTGGTTTTGGTTCCCGCGTCGCTGTTCCCAACGTGATGGGCATGGGCGCTTTTGTCCCGGATTTTTAGATTTATGCTTTGCAAGAAAATCCCAGGATTTATCTTCTTGTATTTTTTTTTTTTTTTTTTTTCTGTTGGGTAGTTTTTGTTTGTCATGAGTGAATTTTGATCATAAAATTATCTTGTAAATACTAAAATTTTAAATTATAAAAAACTCAACCCTAGAGGTACCTTAGAAGTGATCTATAGATTGTTGTGTAGTTATATTTAGCATCCGCTTCCTGGTGAGGGATAAAACAAAAAACAAAATTAGAAGATGTGAATCTTTACAATTATTTCACCGACAACATCGAAGAATAACTAATAGTTGGAGGGTAAAGAGAGAGGAGATGATAGATGATGGTATCGATCCTTTGACGATTGTATCAGGGAATCAACCAACATTTTTTATCATGCAAACAATGAAGGAGGCCGAAAATGTCAAAAAAGGTGATGGCGAAGGAACAAAAGTAAGTGGGTGGGAGGAAAGGCAAAGCAGGGAGCGGTTGCCATGTCCACTTAATTACTGATCTCTATTGCCGTGATCTTCTCAGACGCCGCCCGACTATCATTCATTTCCCACTTCACCATCTTCATCATCATCATTACCTCATTACTTTCCGCACTCACCCCACACACAAAAGAAATGCAACCGACCTGAAAGAAATGATTGCCCCTTTTCTGTTCCAGGGCCTGCGTATGACAATTCATGTACATTGAGTTTTCATTAGCGGTAGTTATAACCTTTGAGATTTCAAGAAAGCACGGAAATATTTTTAACTGTGCATTCTGAACACGTGTACTTACAACTGGTATGCCCCTAATCCTGTCGTATTTTGATGTAGGGTGTTAGGGTTTTGATTCGAATTTGAAGTTTCTCACAACTTTGGTTGTTTGTATATCGTGTGCCATACCCTTGGGAGATGATTGTCCTAGACGTGGTAAAGTCAATCCAATGCTCACGATCATAAATCGGAGTGCCAAAGCAATGATTCGAGTTCTCGCACGAGTTATCCATACTCATAGTATGGTATAAATACTGAAATGAGAGGAAATCTGATAGTCCTTCAGATATAATGACGTGAAGCCCCCGAATCGCACGATTCCGTACATGGACTTTTGTTACTTGGTGTCACTTCATCGGTGAATTGATAACACTAGAAAATCACCAATGTAATTTGAGGTAGAATGGTAGAAAAAGGGGTACGAGTTTGGAGAAACGTTACTTCGAATAATGACATTTGATCTTATTGGTTTCGTAAAAGCTGAACGGGAACACCCCTACTACTCTGACGGACACACTCCTACTTCTCAACCTAAAACCCAAAAAAGGATTCACCGACTTCACTTTTTTATCGTTTCAATTATTTCACCAACATGGCCGACAACATAAGTGTGTTCACCATTTCCTCGTTGTTTTTGCCCGAAATAAAACACATGAAAAAATAAATTAATTCTCATCAGCCAAAAAGACAAGGAAAAAAGGCTTGTCTCCATTGCAACACCCTTCGCTTGAGGTTCTGTTGTTCCGGTGATTTTTTTCGCTGACAGAAAATCACATTAACTAGTTTTTAACAAAATATATCTGTGGTCGTTTCTGTATTCTTAAATGGTGTCATTAGAAAAAACAAGTAACATTGATCTGACCCATTTAAAAATGCTCCAAAACCCTTTTCAGACCCAATCATCATGGCATTTTACTAATATGATTCGTGGGTGGTTGTGGCGACTATCGCTCGCCGAAATTAAGGACTAGCATTCGACATTCCCAAAGTTTGTATTCCCACCTGTAAACGCAAGAATATTTCTAGAATATTTGTGCATGAATTAAAACACTAACATCGTAAGCCCTAAACATAATTGGATGCTTGAAGATGTCAAAGTTGTGAATACTTGCAAAGAAAACGTGAGAAAGAGCGGGAAACAATCCAAGTCTTCACTACCCTTACAGTGATTGTCATATCATTTACATTGCCCTTGCGGTGGAATTTATGCTAATACATTCATAATAACTGCCAAAGGATGTGTCTTAGGTCACATGTTACGTTTTCTTGTTTTGCAGACTTAGTGGAGGGACATGTACCAGGCTCTTTGCTCGCAGCTTTCACTGCATCCACGTTGTTGTCCCTTGTACTCTATCGACATCTTCTTAATTTACTCCTGATAAATCTATGAAAGTATATGTTTAATAGGTTTTGATGATCAGCTTTGACATTTTGTGTAACATAAGTCAAACATCTACCGCAAAGAAGCTACTCACGTTGAGAACTTTCTGTAAGAAGTATTTTTTTATAAAATAATTGTTTAATGATTAATTAGTCACGAAATAATAAGAATTTGATCAAGATATTAATCTGATCAAATTAAACAGATTACATTTCCAATTAACCCCAATAAGGATTATATTTTTCATATAAGGAAATATAATCTTCTATTTATGGCAAGGTTGTCTATAACCTTCTCTGATTTCATACGACCACCAAAGGACCATTATTTGGGATGTCAATCATTACCATCTGTCTGGATACATTCATTTAAGTGTCCTGAACATAATGATACCGGTTTTAGTCAATACGGAAGTAAATCTTTGATTATTTCCATGTATAGAAGGTTGTTCACCAGATTCAGCCAGAACCTTGTGTAACGTAGTATTCATCGGAATTCTATGATATCTTAATCCTATTTGATATGAATGATTACCTAAACGAATATATACATGGGAGTGACGTTTTTAGAAATTATATATTGTATTATTATCTGATTGTTTCGTCTCCTTGTTTTGCAGAAGGATGATCGTACAATTACCTTCTACGTTTTTCACTTAGACTTTCTTGTATAAGACCATTTAGCCACGCTTCTGAAAGACTTGTGTATCAATCATTGCTGTAAAATCCAGAGAGCGTGTGCTGAAAGCTTGTTTCCATTCGTTTCGCTCGAGTTAGTCACACAAGCGGAGCGTTAGCCGTAGAAGGCTGCATCGTTGGTGAAGTCTTCTAGGAGGTTGACTCGGGGGGCCACGAGGGACTTTGTTGGAAGCTGCAGGAGACGTTGGTGGGAAATGTGCGGTTGATTGTTGGCGTGGCCAACATCCAGTGGGCCGGAGAGAAGGGCAGGAAGGTGAGGGACTAACCAGCGTTTGTGGTGTAACGTTCTGTGTGTGCAGGAACCTAGGACAGAGGCTGCTGTCTGCTTGCGTGGGGTTTGTCGTGTCTTGCGCAGGGTTTGCTGCGTGCTTGCGTAGGGTTTGCTACGTGCTTACGTAGAGTTCGCCACGTAGTCGCTATATCGAGGAGATCGTGGAGGTCGTGTGGAGCCGCCGGAGAGAAAATCCATCCTTGGACAGAGGATGCTATCTGCTTGCATAGGGTTTGCTACGTGCTCGCATGGGATACGCCATGAAGTAGTTGTCCTTGAGGGGATAGCACACTGATTACCTTGTCAGTCACATTAACGTGTGTACCTAATCACTGTAGTACATAACCTTACGGTCTGTGCATCAGTCACCTTTGGTACAGAACCTTACAATCTGTGTTTTAAAGGGTTGACACCTTTAGTACAAAACCTTATGGTCTATGCTGTGAAACCAAGTCATCTCTGGTACAGAACCTTTTGGTCTGTGCTGTAGAGGTTTGACACATTTGGTACAGAATCTTTTGATATGTGCTATAGAGGGTTGACGCGTTAGGTACATAACCTTTTGGTCTGTGATGTGCAACTCAGTAACTCTAGTACGGAACCTTCTGGTCTGTGCTTTCCCACTCAGTTTTCTGTGGCGCAGAACCTTCTGGTCTGTGCTATAAAAGTCTATTGTTGATCACCTTCTGTAATTGTTACGAAGTTAAGTATGAGTGAATACCATCCAAATTCTTTGTGAAGAGTTGACGTAAGCAAATTACTAAACCACTATAAAAGTCTTGTGTGCATCAAACAAATTGTAGTCACATTCGTACGCTCTATCTTACAGAAAATTGTCTCTACTGTTCTGTGTCACAAAAGCTTTCTTCCGCCGCAGGCTTTGTCGAAAAAGAGTTAAAAATCCTTAATTGGACTTTAACACTAATTCACCCCCTCTTAGTGTAGCAGTAGAGTTGTTTGAGACTCTTAATGGGACTTTACAATGACCATAGGGACACCCCCCACATTTTTGTAAATTTACTGCAGGGTAAAATAGTAATTTCACAATGACCATATGTTAGTAATTAGGTTCGGAATATACTATTTAGGTTAGTAAATTATTAAAAATTTTAGTAACTGTTTACAAAATTTTCATGAAAATTTCGCTCAAAAATTAGTAAAACATTACGGAAAAAAAAGGTCATTTTTAGTAATTTCAAAAGAATTTTACTATGTTCAAGAGTATTTTTTTAATTTCCCTAAAAAAATTAGTAAATCATAACTAATTTCCTTCGAAAGCCAACTGAAAAAATTATTAAACATTGAAATTTTACTAAGTCAAATTAGTAAAGTTTATTAAAAATGAACAGTGATAAATTAGTAAAAGTTACGAAACTACAAGTAGTAAATCAAAGGATAAATTTACTAAAAAGTTTAGTAACCATTTACTAAACTTGAACAGTGATATTTTAGTAATGGTTACAAAAAAAATGTGGAAATCACCGATATTTTTAGTAAATGGTTACTAAAATAATCTGGAAATTGCCAAGCAACTTTACTAAACGCGAATTAGTAAACTTTACTTACTGTGAACAGTGATAAATTAGTAAACTTTACTAAACACGGTACTAATTTTTACTAAACATTTTACCGATTTTTAGTAAAGTTTACTAAAAAAAAGTCGATTTTAGTAAACAACGTAAAAGTTACGTGCACGTACCGTTAGCCGCTTCCTCACCTTCCTCGACTTTTTATTTGCTTTTGTAGTTACATTGGAACCAAAAACAGTAAAGCCCGACAGAGACAGAAATGTTATCAACCTCACTGAAATGTCGGCATGTCATGATGAGGGCTTTGTACTTTCTAGACTTGGATAATAAAGAATAAGAAAAGGAAGTCTCGATTCATGTCAAAGTTACGAGCCTAGCGAACTTAAGTATGTTCAGGCAATATAATTAATTTGGAAGACGACCCATCCATTTTTTTTTTTTTTTTTGGGAGAACCACTGGCATGTCTTCATTGTATGTGGGGAGAAGGAGAAGACTCTGCAGAACAAGTGTGGTGCGATGGATCTCAACACTCGTTTGCCCCAAATATTCCAGATTCACGTTGAGTCGGTTCCTTGGGAAAGTAAGCTTTCCTTACATGGAAGTTGTGTTCAGTCCCTTCCCCTCCTTTCTTGCATCCTTTCTTGGATACCTCAAAAAGTGTCGCTCTTCTATTTATTAGTTCTACAACATGTCCAATCATAATATGAGAGAATAGTTATTTAAAAAGAAATAAATATCTGATATTCTTTTCGCTCGAAAAAACATGATAAATGACGTAATATGAACGAATAAAAGTTGGGGCAACCAGTAACTTCACAACGTTTCTGTCTGGTAAGGAGTTGGGAAGAGAGTAAAGGGTGAAAACAACCAGTTGAGTTCGCATTTGACTAAATGACGTGCGTTTGCTGTTTGGGTTTTGGTTGCTTCGACGCGAAAAAATAATGTTGTCAAGATATCCAGCAAGCGAACCCCCCCGGGTCATCCTTTTACTGCCGCCGACGTGGTGGTTGTGCAACACAGAGAAACAGACCTTAAACATAAACAATGCGTTAATAGTGGATGAATGAATGAAAGACAAAAGAATGAGAAAATGGGAGTTAGAAAGAAAGAAGGAAATGATGTTTTTAGGTGGTGGTTCGATTCTGTGGCTCCTCCATTCGAGTAATTTCATTACATTATATTAAGCGAGACGGGGAATGGGAGAGTCATCCAAACATTCTCCCGTTATTCCTGACCTCATGCAACACTACTTTTAAATAAATAAATAAATGAAGAACTTTATGTGAATTAGCATCTCATTCTATTTCTTCTTTTCACCAATTATTGCTTTGGTCGCGGGGTCCGTTCTTCGTTTATTACCCTACCAAAAAGCTATATGCCTTTTGGTTGCCTTTTTTGCTGCTCATTACCTCCAAATACAACATGAATGTTTCGTATAATTTGTTGGTGAAACATCAATAGAGATAATCAATACCTAATTACACCCGAGTTATAAAAAAAGTAAATGAACCTACGAATTTGTAATTTTTTTTTTTTTAAAGTAAATACAATGGAATGAGGTTGAAATTGACATGAGACATCCATAGGCTGCGAAAAGAAAACGTTTTAGAAGAAGTTGGGGTTGGTGGTGTGGTGCGGTCCGTGCGTACAACAATTATTTTCAAGGTGCATGCAACTCCTTAATCCGCTTTTATCGTTGTGGGATTTTATCCTCGACATGAATTGTTCTTTCATTTTCTTCTCTACTCAACTGTTTAATATCAAGTCGGGTTTTGATTTCCTTGCCCCAGACCGGACTCTTTGTTAAATAAGATATATATGCAATGATCCAAGGAGGAGGAGGAGGAGATGAAGATATTAATTTGTGAGAGTTTAACTTGGCGTGGAAATTTTGGAGAATAGACGTTTTCTTCCATTTCTTTTATTTTGTTTTCATATCTTCCGCTTGCTTAATTGTTCGATCCAGAAGGGATGTTATTATGCCATCGCCACAACCCTACTTAAATATACGTGGATTGAAGATGGTCGGATAATTAATTATTCAAGGCGGGGCTAAACTAAAATTGATTTTGGTGTACTTTTTGGGGGTTGATATATTGGCATTGTTTCTTTAGTAATTTTACCATTTTTTCACCCTGTTGGGTGTTTATTTTGATACGCTTCTGTGTTTAAATTTAATTAATTAATTTTGTCGTATAAACCAACTTATTATATATTTATGAAATGGGTTGAAGTTGGAAAGGCAGAGTTATCATTATACTACTCCGTGGACTAATTGTGACATCCACTCGCAAGAGACAGGCATATGGACTGTATTCTAAAAATTCTAAAAAAGGTTTTATTTGTTGAAGGTAATTTATGATCAAAGGGGTATTAAAGTTAGTAACAGAAATGTCATTAAGTGAGACATTTAAGTAGCCTATTAAATCTATCATTAAATATGTCGGTTTCTATTGTCATTTGAGTTTCTTACTCCTCCTTATATATAAAGGGACGTGTAGACATTTCATGTAAGAGAAAGTTTATGAGAGAGAAATCATTTCCGCAGCCAAAACACTCCAATATGCTTCCTCGTAGGTGCATCAGCTCAAAAGAAGATTTTCTGTATTCTACAGAAGGTCGTCAGCAGTACAGAACCTACATTCTGCAAGCACCTTCCCCTTTCTTATTCAATCCATTTACACATAACCCCCAACAAATATGGTATCAGAGCGTAAAAAGTCATGTCTGCATCCGTTCGCAACATGTTCTTCACATTTTCTCCCAACCAAATCCCCATTTTCGACGGTGAGCACTTCGACTATTGGAGTTCTCAAATGGAGACCATTTTCCTTTCGCAAGATATGTGGAAACTTGTGGAGGAAGGCTACGAAGAAGTTCCAGAAGGAATCTCTCTCCTAGAAGGTGACAAGACTTCCGCAGAAGTTGTCATCAACCCCACAGAAGATGAGCAGAAAGCGTACAAGGAGAACGTCATGAAGAATGCCATGGCTCTATGAATTCTACAACAATCCGCGAGCAAGACCATCTACCCAAGGATATTCGGCCCGAAGAAGGTGAATGAAGCGTGGGAGGTCCTAAAGAAAGAGTTCAAAGGGTCACAGAAGGTGATCTCTATAAAGCTGCAGAACCTTTGGAGAGACTTCGACAATTTATCCAAGAAAGACGCAGAAAACGTCAATGACTACTTCTCAAGGATCGTGGAGATCCTCAATCAATTGAAGAGTTGCGGAGAAGTCGTCCCGGATCGAAAAGTCGTGGAGAAAATCCTCAGAAGTTTGGGCATGTAGTAACAGTGATTGAAGAAATGAATGATCTCGCAGAAATTTCCATCTATGAATTGATGGGTTCTCTAGAAGCCCATGAGAAGCGGGTCAGCAAGTACACAACCCCGGTGGAGCAAGCATTTTTAGCGAAGTTGAATGTTTCAGAGCAGAAGCAAGAGCGTTTTGGAAACAACAGAAGGTCCTACATTAGAGGATGTGGAGGCAGGTCTCATGGCAAAGGCAGAGGCTATTCAGAAGGAAGACCAGAAGGTCAGCACAAAAGCAGGGAAGCAGAAGCAGGATGTCGCATCTGTAGAAAGAATAATCATGAAACAAAAGATTGTCGTCTTCGATGTCGGAGATGCAAGTTTCCAACTCATTCAGATCATGATTGCTGGTACAAAGATAAAGAGCAACGGCATGAACGGAAGCATGAGGACAGAAGCCGGTAAATTTCTCTAAGGAAGATGAACCTTCTAAAGTTTTCTACTCTTCCTCTAACACCGTACAAGATATGAATGAGATATGGTTCCTCGATAGTGCCTGTAGAATCCATGTCACAGGGATCAAGAAGAACTTTGTGGAGATTGATGAGAAATATAACTTTCTCTTAGAACTTGGAGATAGCAAAAAGTTAAAGATAGAAGGTAAAGGAGTTGTTTAAGTTTTAGGTGCAGAAGGTCAACAGAAGAGGATGTACGACTTCTTCTACACTACAAAAATCACATAGAACCAACTAAGTGTGGGACAAATGATGAAAAATGGATATAAGTTGGTTTTTGCAGAAGGTCAATGTGAAATAGCAGACAGAAGGTCGCAATCGTGAAGCTGATGTTCAACAATTTGTTCCCCATAAAAATGGCTCCTTGCAATGTTGTTCTCAAAACTGAAGTTGTAAAGGATTCTCATGTTTGGCATCTCAAGTATGGACATTTGAACAGGAAAGGTCTAGCTCTATTAAAGTAGAAGGATATGGTGGTAGGACTACCTTCTATACAAGCTACAGAAGGTGACGTATGTGAAGGATGTATCTTCGGAAAGCATCATCGCCTTCCATTTTCAAACACATCATGGAGAGCTCAATCCCCTCTCGAACTGGTTCATGCAGATATTTGTGGACTGACTCAAACTCTGTCTCTCGAGAATCAAATTGGATTCAAGATTAAGACCTTGAGGACAAATCGAGGAGAGTTTCTGTCGAGACCATTCTTGGAATATTGCCAACCGAAGGGGATACAGAGGCAGTTGACTATGCAGAATGGAGTTGCAGAAAGAAAGAACAGATTCATAGTGGAGATGGCCAGAAGCATGCTAAAGGAAAATGTCTACCAAACAAGTTCTGAGCAGAAGCTGTTAACACATCTGCTTACCTTCTGAACAAATCCCCTACAAAAGTAGTTAGGGACAAGACACCATATGAAGTGTGGCACAAAAGGAAGCCCATTGTAAATCATTTGAAAATATTTGGGTGTATTTGATATGCACTCACACCTTCTTAAGGAAGAGAAAAGTTTGATGAAAAAGTTGAGAAGTTGATTTTCATCGAATATAGTGATGAATCGAAGGAATATCGTCTGTATAATCCGAATACTGACAAGTTAGTTCTGTCGATAGATGTTATCTTTGATGAACTTGCAGCTTTGAAGTGGCAGGAAGAGACTTCTATGACTTAGATGTTCCAGTATACAGAAGCAACAGTAGAAGCATCTGTGCATAACTCTATCAGAACAATAGAAGCAGCAACAGAAGTTACAGTACTGAATCCCATCGGAACAACATAAGCTAGTTCCTATAAAACCATTCCAAAAGCAAAGGGTCCTACTGGAGATACACCACCGAGGATGTGTCGATCATTCACTAAAATTTATGAGCAAGCTAACTTTGCTCTTGCTACATTGAGCCACAGAACTTTGAGGAGGCAGTCAAAGAAGAAAAATGGAGAAATGCCATGAAGGAGGAGATGATTTCTATAGAGAAGAATGACACATGGTCATTGGTCGATCTCCTAGAAAGAAAAGAAGCCATCGGCTTGAAATGGGTCTACAAGACCAGGTATAATAAAGATGGAAGTGTCTAGAAGCATAAAGCTCGTATCATAGCAAAAGGCTATTCACATAATCCCGGCGTTGATTTTATAGAAATTTTTACTATTGTAGCAAGGATGGAGACAATCCGTGTTGTTGTGGATGTTGCAGCACAGAAGGAGCTTGAAGTATTCCAGCTTGATGTCAAGCCAGCATTTCTGAATGGAGTAGTAAAAGAAGAAGTCTATGTAGAGCAACCACAAGAATTCATGATGAAAGGCACAAAAGACAAAGTCTACAGACTACATAAGGCTCTATATGATTTGAAGCAAGCACCAAGAATGTGGAATTACAGAATTGATTCCTGCCTGTAGAAGAGAGGATTCTCCATAAGCTCGGTAGTTAATTCGCTATACATATAGAAGGTTGCTCTTGATTTTCTACTAGCACGTCTCTATGTGGATATTTTGATGTACACTAGCACCGTAAAAGCTTGCTGCAGAAGTTCAAGGAAGCCATGATTGAAGTGTTCGAGATGATAGATTTTGGCTTGATGAAGTACTTTCTCGGATTTCAAGTAAAGCAGAAGAAATGAGAGGTTTTTTTTTCTCAAGAGAAGTACAAAGCGGATCTGTTGAAGAAGTTTCGTATGGAGAATGTAAAGTCAATTTCTACTCCAATGTCACTCAATAAAAAGCTACAGAAGGAAGACTCTACAGAAGGCTTTGACTTAAAGATCTACAAAAGCCTGGTGGGCCTTCTTATCTATCTCACTTACACTCGGACTAATATTGTTCATTCCGTGAGTTTGCTGTCAAGAGCAACCCCATTAAAACTCATTTCATAGCAGCAAAAAGGGTTCTACGCTACCTAAAAAGCACAAGAAGGCCATACTAAAGTATACAAAAGTACAGAAGGACGATCTAGTGGGTTATGTAGATAGTGATTGGGCAGGAAGCTTGAATGATTATAGAAGCACATCAGGATACTTGTTCTGCATTAGAATAAAGCCCATTTCATTGAGTTCAAAGAAGCAAAGCACTTTTGCCCTCTCATTTATAGAAGCGAGTATATCGCAGCAAATGAAGCAACAAGAGAAGTTGTCTAGCTCAGAATGTTATAACAGAAGGTGGACGAGCCAATAATGGACGAGCCAATAACAATCTTCTGGGATAACCAATCTGCAATTGCTCTGACCAAGAATCCAGTTTTCTATGTAAGGTCGAAGCATATAGAACTTCGTCATCATTTCATCAGAGAGATGGTTTCGCAGAAGGAGATTCTTTTAGAGTTCATCAGCATCCATGATCAACCGGCAGGTGTTCTTACAAAGGCGGTGTCTTCCGAGAAGTTTGAGACATTTAAAGACTTCTTGAAGATCATAAATTAAGAGGGGGTGTTGAAGGTAATTTATGATCAAAGTTAATGGGGTATTGAAGTTAGTAACGAAAATGTCATTTAAAGGAGTCATTAAGTAGAGCATTTAAGTAGATTATTAAATATGTCGGTTTCTATTGTCATTTGAGTTTCCTACTTCTCCCTATATATAAAGAGACGTGTAGACATTTCATATAAGAAAAAAAGTTTAAGAAAAAGAAATCATTTCCGTGGCCAAAACACTCCAATATACATTCCTCGTGATGCAACAGCTCTACAGAAGGTTTCCTCTATCCAACAGAAGATCGTCGACAGTAAATAACCTACGTTCTGCTAGCACATTCTCCCTTCATATCCAATCTTACACACGTAACCCCCAATATTATTAACGGGTGTTTTATATATAAATAGTAAAAGTATAATTGTTAATGCTATTAAATATGATTATAATTTTAAGATATTTTAAGATAAGAAAGAATATGATATACGAATTATATTAAATGTAAAAAATTACTAAATTTAGATTACATTAATTAATTATTAATTGTTGTCTCAAGGCTCTCGTTAACCTTCTAAAGATTACTTAAGAGTAGCCTCTACCCCTAAAAGACTACGAGGAATTCAATCATATGCCAACCATTACCATCTGTATTCATTTCGTCAGTAGTACAGTTATTTCGCGACAGGGATATCTTTTTTATCTAAAAATAAAAAATTAACCGTGGCTTAAACAGGGGATTCACAACAACAAATCAATGTTCATGTGCACCATGTCTTCTTTTTCTTTCTGTATACCCAACTGTCGAAAGAAATTTCGTGCGTTAGCACGGGCAAATTACGAAAAAAAATAGGGAAAGGTAGTTCAAGTTAATGTTCCGTTCGAGTGGCGGTATCTCGATGCTTTCATTTTTCGTACATTGTCTTTATGTTTTGTAATGGTTGGTTAGTTCTTCAATAAGGTTTAGTTACCAACCAAACAAACGAAGTTTGAGACAATGAAACATTTTTGCCTTTATTTTTTTTTTCTAAAACTTTTCTATGGTTGTGTTAGGGAGGGGGGAGGGTTAGCTTAGACCCTACTCTTCAAAGTGCAAACACAAACACACACACAAGTACATTCTCTACAATTCAACCACCGTTATAAATAATCATTACACGTTCCCATTCCTCCTCGACTAAATTAATACCTAAAAAGAAACGAAAAAGCTCAAGAGGATTGATTAGTTTGCTACCATTTTTAGTGAACATGTCTCGAGGAATGAATCTGTCCATCAATGGCCAATCCCAGGTCCCCCCCGGTTTCCGCTTCCACCCGACGGAGGAAGAGCTCCTCCACTACTACCTCAGGAAGAAAGTTGCCTGCGAGAAGATCGACCTGGACGTCATCCGGGAAGTCGATCTCAACAAGCTTGAGCCCTGGGATATCCAAGGTAAAACCATCGGAGCAAGCGCAACCCTTTTTCCTCGTTCTCTCTGTTGTTTTTGGGTAAAAAAGAGAGAGAGAGAGAGAGAGAGAGAGAAGTAGAAGAAAATATTATTGGGGGATTTTCACAGAGATGTGCAGGATAGGATCCACGCCTCAGACCGACTGGTACTTCTTCAGCCACAAGGATAGAAAGTCCCCGACGGGGACGAGGATGAACAGGGCGACCACAGCTGGGTTCTGGAAGGCCACGGGGAGGGACAAGATCATCCGCAGTGGGTCCCGGCGGATCGGGCTGAGGAAGACCCTGGTGTTTTACAAGGGGAGGGCTCCTCATGGCCAGAAGTCTGACTGGATCATGCATGAATACAGGCTCGACGACGGCGCGGCATCCAATAATGAAATCATCGTGAGTCGTAATGTCTTCCCTTTGATTTTTCTTCTAGTTGTGATTGAGTGAAATGTATCCATCAATTGCCCGTAAGTAGCACGTGGGATTTCGTGGTTGTTCAATTTTTTTTGCCGAGTTAGTCAAGCATTCATAATATTATCAATTATTGGTGAGACTAAATGTCATTTAAAAATTTACTTTTTTGTCACTTGTCTTTAAATAATGCCAAAATATTAAATTATTTTTTTATGAAACAAAATAGATTACTTTGTGTAACTGAATTTTTAAAGTTTAATTAAAAATATTCACACATCATTTCAAATAATTGTTTCCTGGGAATGATGATTTTTCAGGGGGTGTGCCCGGCAGGGGATGCGATGTCCGAGGAAGGGTGGGTGGTCTGCCGTGTATTCAAAAAGAAGAACTACGTCAAAACCCTGGACAGTCCCCAGAGCCCGTCGGGATCCTTGGCGGAAGCGAGGCTCCATTCGTTAAGTGGAGGGAATAGCGCCATACTCAATCAAATCCTTTCGTATATGGGAAGAACGTGCGAGTCCAAGAGTGACTTGCTTGATAAGCTTAACGTGGTTGTCTCCAATGGTGCTAACCTGAACAAGTTGTCGTATCAGAGCAAGGATAACCTGAGTTCGAGGTTCACACACCTGCCGAGGCTCGGTTCTTCATTAGGCCCTAATGATCACAGCAATATCAAGCCTTCGTGTTACCAGTACCAGCCGTTTGACGATGTATTTCTGAGAGCTGATGAGTCACCGGCCTTCCAAGTCAATCAGCATGGGATGATCAGAGACTGGGCCACGCTCGATCGTCTAGTCGCCTCACAGCTCAATGGCCAGGCGGAGGTGTCCTTACAGAAGCAGCAATCTTGTTTTGTCGATGACCCCAGCATGAGCACCAGTCTCCCGCCACATGATGACGAGAAAGTGCCATTCCCATCGCAGAAAAGGTTGACTAGACCAGAATCTCATCGTGATCGTGATCACGATCATCAGCAGAATTTACACATGTATGGTTGCGACAACGACTTTTGGGGGATCACAACATCGACATCTCCATCATCACTGTCCGACGGTCCACTGCGCTACCTGTCAGCTTAGCCGATAGTGTTCGGGAACGCCAAAATACTACGAACCACATATGCACACAAACAAGACCCCTGCAAGGTATATACAATATCCTTATGCCGATAATGCATACACAAAAACATGTATACATATTATTATGTAATGTGTACGGTTTCGAAACTTCATGTTTGAGGCGAAATATTCTAATTAAAATAAGAAGGTAACTTTCTCGTTAAGTCATTTGCATTTTTTGCTTCGTAAGTGATGACATTTTTACGTAACACGTATCGAATTCTGCGATAGGGGTTTCTGGTCGTGGATTTGTTCACCGTAAGAATTTTATAAGAGGAAAAGCAAAGAAAAGGACACGGAACAATTTTGCATTGATATAGCACAGTTTACACGACAAAGGGAAACTTAGAGAAACTTACAACCAGTGCAACGATTGGAAGTGGGAAAAAAAGATACAAGACTGCAACGTCTACGACTATGGCAGCCTTCTCTGATGAAGACCACCTTAGAGATCACTGGGAACGAACGCACTGAGGGTTTTGAGGACACCAGGAGATCGGAGTCTGCAGAAGCAAACAGAGGAGGGAAGGGCAAGGCCGTCGATTGCCAAATTGGACGAATGATGTGTTCGTATTCCGAGTCAAAGCAAATTTTGTATACGTCATCTTGGACTGCTGGACAACATAAGTGGTGCAACTTAAAAGTTACAGTAAATCCTAAAAATGTAAGTCGCCTTCTTGCGGTCAAAAAGCATCCCAATAGACACTTTAAAAAAATATCTTGGGCATAAATTAATTATATCTCATATAGAGTTGCGCTGTAGTCTATTAGACCGAAAGGAAGGTATGGGCCCGTATTAACTCTACGAGGGAAGTTGTTAAGTCTATGCGAGTCAAAGCTGGTAAGCGATGCGGATAAAAGTAATTTCTACCAAGATGAGGTTATTACCGAGATTCTAGAGAGTTAATTAAGAAGGCCACGACCTGAAAAGATATTCTAATTAAGGAAAATATGGAACGTGGCACACAATTTAAGCACGTAAAGATTCAGTATAAAATGGAGAAAATATCTCTCAATAAGGGACGACAATCATTTTGAGCCAAACAGTGCATTGATCGTTAACCTTTTAAATTTAGTTGAACAGGCGTCCAGATTAGGGTGAGCAACTGTAGCCTTGGTATTCACTTCATCGTCAGGGTAAGCAATCGTAGCCTTCTCAAACAAATTCCACCATCACTTCATCATCGGGGTGAGCAACCGTAGCTTTGACAACCAAATTCCGCCATCACTTCATCGTCGGGATGAGCAACTGTAGCCTTGACAACCAAATTTCGCCTTCAATCCGTCACTAAGATGAGCTTGTAGGGCCCTTAGTATCTGAATCCATTGCTACATGTGTCCACATTCCGTCCACACTCCGCTCAGAGCTCAGATTCCACCACTCCAGTCCGCAAGTCTACGACGCCAGCAGCGAGTCTACGGCGTCATCATCATCCGCATCATCAACCTTTTCTTTAATTTTCATGACTGTAAGCTTTTCAATTTATTTGTAAGACATTGTTTTAGCATCATTGATTAATACAATTTATCTATTTCATTTACTGGCGACCACATCCGAACCGCTGTGAGTGTTCGTGCCAAATATTCCCAACGTGATCCGTTTTTTATGCGAACACGTTTTTGGCGATCACAGTGGGAGCCGAAGAAATTGACCATTTAAAATGGCAAGGAATACGAGTGCACGTGCTCTAAACCCTCCACCCCCTCTATTAGATGGAGAAGACCAGGGAGTGATAGGAACTGCAGATCACGAGAATACGGCTTAAGAAAGCCAAGTGAATATTACTCAACCCCCTGTGGTAACACATACCCCTTCTGAGTTCATATCAAGGCTTGAATTTCACAAAGAATTCGATGATATGAAGAAAAATTGGGGGATTTGCATGGAAATCTACTGAGCATACAGGGAGAATTGCGAGACATGCGGAATGTGCATGAAAACCTGTAAAATATGCAAATAAGCATAGACAGGCGTATCGCCAGGTCGCCATGGCTCTGAGTTAACGGCCTAAATACGAGAAATGATGAAAGGCCTTAAGCAGGACGATCTCCAACCCGAAAGCAAGTAATCCTACCGATAGACCGGACACTATGTATACAACAAACCCTATAGACGAAGATAGTGAAGTGTAGGGTGAAACAAACAGAAATGCAAATTATGCCTCCCCCGCTGTGAAAGCAAGGCGCCTATGGAGGAGATACCGCAAGGGGAGACTCCGATCACGGGGACCAACAGGATAGACCCACCTCGTGAAGAAAGTTTCTACACAAGGACCCTGGTTAATGAGCAGCTGTCCGGCACAAACGAGCAATTCATGTACCCTCCTGAGGGACTGTTTCAGGGACCTCCTGTGCCGACGAGTCATGAAAGGCTAAACCAAACCAGTGCCGCAAAATCTGATAGAAGTAGTTGCTGACCTGGCAGAACAGATGATGCCCGGGACTGTCAGGCAAGATGAAAAGTGCTTTTATAGGAGCCCATACCCAGTGTATGTCGACAGAGACTTTCCCTTGCCTAGAGGATAGCGGGTCCTCGACTTTACCTGTTTCTCGGGAGAGGATGAAATGACCCCCATGAAACATATAATCCGTTTTACCCATCAAGCTGGGGACGCTGCTGCTAACGTCTTCTGGAAGTTGAAATTATTCCCAAATTCACTTACAGGAGATGCTTTTACCTGGTATGCGAGCTTGCCCCCAGGGTCGGTAGCATCGTGGGCCGAGATGCAGTCTATATTCATGAAGGTGCTCGTTCATCTTGTTACGGCTATGTCGATATTTGAGGTAATGCGATTAAGACAAGCAGCTGGAGAGCACCCCGGGTAGTTCTTGATGCGTCTACACAAGGCACTGCTCCGTTGTAGACTTATTACTCCCGAAAGAGATTAGTTGATGGTCGCATTAAATGCCCTAATGGTCCCTCTCAGGAAGAAATTGCAAGGGGAGAGATTCAGTGATCTCTATGATTTGGCTAGGAGGGCGACTGAATACCATCAACTGTTAATGGAAGAGGCGCAGTCTTCCCGGGCATATCAGGTGGAACCTAGCAGCTTCGAGGTAGATATGCCTGAGTTTGTATAGGGCGAGGCCACTGTCTACGACCCGTGAGCAAGGAAGAACTCAAATGCAAAAGCATCCCACAAATCTAGTGAAGAGAGGAAATATTCCTTTGACATAGACAAAGCGGATCCCATCTTTGACTGGCTTCTCCAACGAAAACAAATTAGGCTAAAGCCTGGCCATAGAGTGCCCCAGATCGAAAGAGAGAAGGGCAGGAATTATTGCAAATGGCACGGATCGTTCACACATACGACTAAGGATTGTCTGTCATTCAGAAACATAATTCAGGACCTTATAGAGTCAAAAGAGTTGTGTTTTCCTGAAGTAGACGAAGTTACTTTGGTCGATGATATACCCTTCGATGATGACATTGCCATCCATACATTTGATATTTTTGATGCTAAAATCAACGTAGTGGAGACTAACTTTGATGTCTCCGTGCAGGGGATAAAGGCCCCAGGGGAGACCATCATCACGAACGCTTTATTCCGACAATTGGCTGACAAAGTTATAGTCACTTGCCCAGTAAAAGGGGTCGCTAATAATATGTGTTGGTGGCATATGAACGACACGCACACCACAAATAGGTGCCACACTTTCAAAAAGTATCTGCAGAGCAACCAAGAGGACACTTGGTACGACTTGTCTCCGCTTGAAGAGGTGGCCATGGGAATGGTTTCTCCTGCATCGCGATTCGCTCCTGCGAGCCTGCAGAGCAGGCAGACACCCATTAGAAGCCCCCCAGGTATGGAGCAAAGACCAGCTGTTCGGGGAGGAAGAGGCGGTCCCCATAGTCGTGGGAGAACTAGAGAAATGGTCGGCCAACAGCTCCGCATCCTCGAACGACCGAACTGTCAGCTTGATTTTGATTGAAATCGTGCCCAGTAAGGAGCATGGCATGAACCGGATAAGGCGGACTCTATTGGTGAGTCACGACGTGGAGGAACCGGTACCATTAATATGTCCTAGCAGGCGACAAGTCCCCAAAGGAGAATTGTCATACAGAACAATGGGCCACCCAAGGTCGACGTGCAAGCCATCCGTGCGGGCCCACAATAGCTCAGTTTCTAGAAGAGAAGATGCTCTGTTAGAAATGCAAGCTGATAGCTAAGAACATGATTCTAATTTTGCAACTATGCACTCCTTACTGTGTCAACTATTTCCTCAAGCTGGTAGACATGTCATCGGAGGGTGCGATCGTAGTCGAGTCGGCCCACTCGGCACCTTCAAGTGGTGCAACAGGTGCCAAATCGTGGAGTCACTGGATATGATCTAATTTCGGGAGACTTTATGGAGGTAAGACAACTCATACTTGGTTCTAGAAACCAAAGATGGTCAAAGTGAGTAATCCTTCAAAATATTGGCAGAAAGCTAGTGGCAAAATGCCTTTACCTCCAAGAGGAAGTTGCAAGAGAAGGGAGCGACGTCTAAGTCAGTCACTAAAAGGCTTAGGCCTACCC
Organism: Melastoma dodecandrum; assembly: GCA_029817715.1. Taxonomy (NCBI): domain Eukaryota; kingdom Viridiplantae; phylum Streptophyta; class Magnoliopsida; order Myrtales; family Melastomataceae; genus Melastoma; species Melastoma dodecandrum. The sequence continues at coordinate 64,474 of JARUPY010000593.1, forward strand.
CTTCGAAAGTCGCTTCCCCTACCAAAGGGACCATGAAAGAACTGAAAGCTGAGCTAGAACGTGTCGAGTCTACGGACTATTCAGGAGAACCAAGCTCAAGCTTTGATTATAACCCCCTCCGGAGTGGAGCACCAAGTGATGTTGATGGTGAAGGAAAACCTGTGGTGAGCTGTAACGCCCTCACCTTGCCAGCGGATTTCGCAAGTAATTGTAAGGAGGAGCCTGCAAGAGGTAAGATTCCTCTCCTTCATACAACAAACTGTCTGCTTGGTTTTCCTATACATTGGTTTATAAAGCCATCTAATAGCATGAAACAACACATGCATTCTTTAAATATTACCGCCACTTTTGATGGCACTCTCGTGAGCAGGGTTCTAATCGACAACGGAGCAAAAATAAGCGTGCTGTCATTGTCCAAATTCAGGATGCTCAGGTACAACTTCCAGGAATTGGTTAAAACTGATATTTCTGTGAGTGGTTACAATGGGAGAAAGTCCGAGTGCCTGGGAATATTCTCTGTACACCTGGGAGTCGGACAACAGGAAAAAGAAACGGCATTTTTTGTCATAGACATAATCCTTACTTTTAACGCCTTGCTAGGCCGCGATTGACTTCATAAAATCGCGGCTGTACCCTCTACTCTACTAGAGAATTAATGTTATGGCTTGATTCCGAAATCGAGATCGTTAAAGCTGACGAGTATTCGTGTTGTGATAAAGGTATTTTACATACAGAGACAAGCAAAGACCTTTCGTTGGAACAAAGGTACAAGCTGGGCGATCCCACTGTCGGTCCCCTCGGTCAGCCATCTGGGAAATTCGACTATATCGTTTCCTACGGGACATCGCATCCAAAACCTGCGTCTGGTACGATTGCTCCGTCTGGATGGGGGGATGAGCTTAGTGCTAAGGATATAGAAGAAGTCTTGTAAGAGGTTAATTCGAGGGAGATTCCTGACGAAGGAAATGCAAATGGCCAGGTTGATCAAGAAGGGAAAAGAGGCGTAGTTAATGAAGAGGCAGCTAAGAATCAAGGAAGTGTTATCACGGAGTTGGAGCCCGAAAGACTCCTAAGCGAGGGAACCTATGTACCATAAGAATGAAGTGAGCAAAGCAGTCGCTGACGTGTTACAGCGATTGCAAGTCAACAAAGCAATTCGTCATTGCTGTTGCGAACGATTTACGTTTTTGCTTTCAATAAATCCAGGAACATCTTGGGCGCCCGGTGCTTGTAAAAAGTCAGTTTCTACTTGTTTCGGAGGTAGTGAGTCCGGAAATCTTTAGTGATGGCGTGTGACCCGCTAATTAGTGTCAATTTGGGAAGTGAGACTTCTCGTAGGACTATTTTCATAAGCTTATCAGCCAATAAAGTTTTATTTAATGCGATTCAAGAAATACTTGAGGAATTTAAAGACTGCTTTGCATGGGATTACTAGGAAATGCCGGGTCTAGATCGGAGACTTGTAGAACATAAGTTGCCCATTAAGAAAGATTTTAAATCAATCCAACAAACACCTCGACGAATGACTAGAGAAGTGACGCAACTAGTGTTTGAAGAAGCAAAGAAACTCTTCCGGGCAGGGTACATAAGGACATCGCGATATACAGAGTAGATTTCCAGCATCGTGCCCGTAATGAAAAAGAACGGAAAAATTAGAGTCTGCATAGATTTTAGATATCTAAACCAAGCGACCCCGAACGAATGAATACTCTATGCCTGTTGCGGATGATCTTGTAGACAAGACGACCGTACATCAGGTCATGTCCTTTATGGATGGTTTTTTAGGATATAACCAGATATTTATTGGAGAACAAGATGTGCATAAGATGCATTTAGATCCCTTCTGGGAATTTTTTAGTGGGTGGTGATGCCGTTTAGTTTAAAAAATGTCGGTGCCACCTATCAAAGGGCTATTAATGCGATATTTGACGCCTCTATTGGAAAAACCATGGAAGCTTATATTGATGACATAGTCGTTAAGTCTACGAGGAAAGATTTACACGTAGATCATCTCCGTAGTGCCTTCATGAAAATGAGGGAACACCAACTTAAACTTAACCCTTTAAAATGTGCCTTTGAAGTTAAGGCAAGCATTTTCTCGGATTCCTAGTAATACGATTGCTCCGTCTGGATGGGGGGATGAGCTTAGTGCTAAGGATATAGAAGAAGTCTTGTAAGAGGTTAATTCGAGGGAGATTCCTGACGAAGGAAATGCAAATGGCCAGGTTGATCAAGAAGGGAAAAGAGGCGTAGTTAATGAAGAGGCAGCTAAGAATCAAGGAAGTGTTATCACGGAATTGGAGCCCGACAGACTCCTAAGGGAGGGAACCTATAGACTATAAGAATGAAGCAAGCAAAGCAGTCGCTGACGTGTTACAGCGATTGCAAGTCAACAAAGCAATTCGTCATTGCTGTTGCGAACGATTTACGTTTTTGCTTTCAATAAATCCAGGAACATCTTGGGCGCCCGGTGCTTGTAAAAAGTCAGTTTCTACTTGTTTCGGAGGTAGTGAGTCCGGAAATCTTTAGTGATGGCGTGTGACCCGCTAATTAGTGTCAATTTGGGAAGTGAGACTTCTCGTAGGACTATTTTTATCACCTCATCAGCTAATACAGTTTTATTTAATGCGATTCATGAAATACTTGAGGAATTTAAAGACTGCTTTGCATGGGATTACTAGGAAATGCCGGGTCTAGATCGGAGACTTGTAGAACATAAGTTGCCCATTAAGAAAGATTTTAAATCAATCCAACAAACACCTCGACGAATGACTAGAGAAGTGACGCAACTAGTGTTTGAAGAAGCAAAGAAACTCTTCCGGGCAGGGTACATAAGGACATCGCGATATACAGAGTAGATTTCCAGCATCGTGCCCGTAATGAAAAAGAACGGAAAAATTAGAGTCTGCATAGATTTTAGAGATCTAAACCGAGCGCCCCGAAGGATGAATACCATATCCTATTGCGGATGATCTTGTAGACAAGACGACCGTACATCAGGTCATGTCCTTTATGGATGGTTTTTTAGGATATAACCAGATATTTATTGGAGAACAAGATGTGCATAAGATGCATTTAGATCCCTTCTGGGAATTTTTTAGTGGGTGGTGATGCCGTTTAGTTTAAAAAATGTCGGTGCCACCTATCAAAGGGCTATTAATGCGATATTTGACGCCTCTATTGGAAAAACCATGGAAGCTTATATTGATGACATAGTCGTTAAGTCTACGAGGAAAGATTTACACGTAGATCATCTCCGTAGTGCCTTCATGAAAATGAGGGAACACCAACTTAAACTTAATCATTTAAATGCGCTTTTGGAGTTAAAGCAGGGCATTTTCTCGGACTCCTGATACACCCACGCGGCATAGAAGTGGATCAAAATAAAGTCAAAGCTATTCAGAACCTAGTTGCTCCGAGAACCAAAAAGGAGTTGCAAGCCTTTTTAGGAAGTGTGAATTATCTCCGAAGATTCATAGGCAACATGGCAGGAAAAGCAGAAGCGTTTTCTACTTTATTGAAAGGAAAAGGTGAATACATTTGGACTATCAAACACGAGGAAGCTTTTAATGCCCTCAAGAAGTATCTATCAAATCCTCCAGTGTCAGCACCTCCACAATGCAGGAAACTTTTCATTCTCTACGTGGCAGCCACCAAGATATCTGTTGGTGTTATGTTGGCCCGTACAGACGAAACCGAACGAGAAAGGACTGCATATTATCGTTTGAGATTTTTGTCACCAGTAGTGACGAGATATACCCCGAGGGAGAAGCTATGTCTCTCAGTATTTTATGCTGTCACAAAATTGAGGCATTATATTGGAAACAGTGAAATCAACGTCGTGTCTAAGTCCCCTATCGTTATGTACATTTTTGAAAGTCCACTTTTGATAGGACGAATTAGCAAATGGAGCTTAATCCTTTCACCTTACGACCTAAGATATAGACCTCAACAATCGGTTAAAGGTCAGGCGCTGGCTGACTTCCTAGCTGAATGCGACTCAACCTTGTCTATAGACCAAGAAGAAGAGAATGAAGATATTTGGCGAGCATGGTTTGATAGCTCATCTACGAAGAATGGACCTGGAATAGGCATCCACGTGATGACGCCCATGGGGAAAGACATTAGGCTAGCTTTTCGGCTTCGAACGGTTTTAACAAATAATGCTACGGAGTGTGAGGCATTAATAACAGTACTTAAAGAACTCACGTCCCTAGGAACTAGACATGCTCAGGTTATGGGTGACTCCCAGTTAATCATATATCAGGTTAACCAAAAATGTGCGTGCCTGGATAAGTTCTTGCCTTATCTTGAGCTGGTAAGAGAGTTGTCTACGCAATTTGAACAGATAACATTCCAATTTATAAGACGTGAGGATAATGTGGTGGCTAATAGTTTAGCACAATTAGCTTCCGGCTACAAGGTCACTACCAAATAGGACAAAATTCCTGAGGTTCAATCACACTTTCATCAAGTAAAAACTTTCTTGACTATAGACATAATGGACAAAGATAAGGATTGGAGAAAACTTCTTGTAGATTTTTTGTCAGACCCTAACCAGAAGGTCAAAAAACGTATTAAAGTCCAAGCGCTGTCTTATGTCTTAATAGACGGCGTTCTCTACAGGAAGAATGTAGACGGAGTTTTATTAAGATGCGTCAACTTAGATGAAGCAACTCCAATAATGCTTGAAACTCATGAAGGGCTTTGCGGGTCACATCAGTCATGAGTAAAGATGTGCTGGGCTATACGAAGAAATGGCTTTTATTGGCCATCAATGATGAAAAATTGTATCGAAATGGCCAGAGGCTGTTAGGAGTGTCAATGACATGGTCCAACGACTCACGCTCCGGCGACAGATCTCATCTCGGTTATTAAACCTTGGCCTTTCAGGACTTGGGCCTTATACATAATAGGAGAAATACACCTCCATTCCAGTCGAGGAAACGCATTCATTCTGGTAGCAACTGATTACTTTACTAAATGGATAGAAGCACAATTCTACAAGAAGATCGACCATAACGAAATTATTGGTTTTCTACGAACTTGCATCATATACGGATTCGGTATTCCCCAGAACATCGTTGTCGATAATGGAATGACTTTTAACAATTTAAAAGTATGGAAGTTCACAGAGGAGTTTGGCTTCGTAATTACCAATTCCACACCTTATTACCCCCAAGCGAATGGGCAGGATGAGGCCACCAATAAGTTGATCAAAAATAACATTCAGAAAATGATTGGGTTTAATTTGCGGAAGTGGCATGAAGTGTTAGACGATACCTTATGGGCCCTGCGAGTCGCCAAGCGAGACAGTACTGGGGAGTTCCCGTTTGCATTGATATATGGTCATGATGCAATATTGCCCATTGAAATGAGGTACAAGTTGCTTCGTGTTAGTCAATCCTAGTTGCAGGATGGCGCCATGCACGTGGCTTTAGAAGAGTTAGAAAGAAAGCGCTTAGAAGTAATAGACAAAAAAGAAGTGCATAAGAAGAGAATAGCCCGGCATTGTAATAAGAACGTGGTTCATAAACACTTTCGAGTTGGCGACTTGGTTTGGAAAATGGTATTACCTTTGAGAACTAAAGACTAGGTTTTAGGTAAATGGTCCCCAAATTGGGAAGGGCCATATCAGGTGATTGAAGCATACTCGGCAAATAGCTATACATTGTCGACTCTTGAAAGAGTCAAGCAACCACTGAAAATCAATGGTAAGTACTTGAAACCTTATAAGAAAAACTATATGGGAATCTCACGAAAAAATTTTAAGAACACGATTCCTAGGTATTTGGGAACAAGTTATCCAAAACTAAATCTAAACAAAGGCGAATGGCAACAGTTCGGCAAAAACATTGGCAACCAGCCACGAAGATGGAAACAATATTGCAAGAAAGAAAATTAGTTTGTTTTCCCAAAGGGAGGACATCGTTCAGTTTCTCATAATCTAGAATCTGGGCATCGCATGTGCAGCATCCACAAAGAGCATAGTCAGAACCTTCTTCCTGGTCTGCTTCATGACACCCTCGCTCCTTTGGCGGAACCAAGACATTAGATCTTGTCGATCCTGCTTGGAGGAGCATAAATAGTCTGGTCAGCTAACAGTGCGTCCATGGCAACAACTCGATCCTTAATGGCTTTTTTTAGGGTAAGAAGTTGGGAGATACGAGTTTGCACTTCTGATAGCTGGGAAGATAGGTCGGCCTTCTGCCGGTAAATAAGTTCAACATCGGCTGCTGCTTCGGCATGAGATTTCTTGATCTCCCGAATTTTGACTTCTGCATCACTTAGTATGTCGAGATCCGCCACGTAGGCAAACCACTCAGTCCAGAATTGATCCTTAAAACTCAGGCAGGCTGCAAGTAACTCGTCGGTCGCCCTGGGAGATTCTTTAATGGCCAAAACGCAGGATTGAAGGGCCTTGAATTCCTCCTCAAAAAATATATCAATGCGAAGAAGGTCGCTAATCTGATCGACGTTCTTCAGCAGCTGGTCGACCTCACTAAGCTGAGGGACAGTTTCCTTCGTGCCTGAAGGACCCTCTCCTGATGGACCAGAGAATTCCTCACCTGTCGTAGACCAGGGAATGAGTCAGTTGGGTTTACAACTGGCACAGCCTCAACAGCGCTAAGATTAATATCCTTAGTGCCGAAAGCCTCTTGCTCAGCAGCCTTAATATCCTTGGGACGTTCCTTGGCCCGGGTCCTTGGGAGGATCAATCTGCGACAAGGAGTAACAACCAATTATAAATGAAAGAAGTAAGGAAAAAGAATGGTGAAATCAGCAACTACCTCGTCATTAGGGACAATTGGCTCCAGGAAAACTGTAGACTCAACATGGGTCATTCTCAATAGATTTGGTCCTTGTGGAAGGTAACGATTAGTTAGGGATGACTAGCAGAAGTTTTTTTTTTTTAAAGGGAGAGATTATTTACATCTCCTACTTCAGAGTCTAACGAAAGATCATCGGTCTCTTCAACTAGAACTCGGAAGGGTCAGTTTCTGAGTCCTAAATCTTGTCCTCCTGAATGTAGAAGTTCAAGACGCATTGAGAAAGTTATTAGTTTGAGGAAAAGCATAGACTATAATATACCTTGGAAGATGGCATCTCCATATCCTGAAGAGGAACGTCAGTGTCCTTGGAAGTAGACTTGAGAGGCAAGATGTTGATTGGAGCAGGAGCCTGGACATCTATATCGCCAGAAAGAATAAGTCTATGTTGCTTAAAAGTAATTGAGAGAGGTTTTTCTGCTTCAAGATCGGAGCCTTCTGGAGTTGAAGGAGCCCTTTTCTTGGAAGTGTTCTTCTTTTTGGATGTCTTGGGTTGGCCCTCAACTTTGATTTGCTTACATTTTGTGGTGGGGGCTATACCCTAACGACGAGGACTGTAGTCGGGATAGGAATTGTAGGGAGAGGATCCTCCTGAATCAACTATGAGAGCTGAGATATAGAAATTGATTAATAAAAGGAAACATATAAATTTATAGAGGCAAGAGATAAAAGTATACCCAATGGTTTTTGGCCAGCCTTCAACATCATCTCCGAAGTAAGTTGAAGATCTGGCTCCTGAGAATTATCAAGGAAGAGCATCCGGGAGCGCAACTCATGAAAAATGACTGCCCATTGGACAAAGAATAATTCCATGGCATGACTTGGGGTGGTCTCTAATGGAAATTCTATTTGGCAAAGCTTGTTTTTCTCCGCAAGAAGAATAAGAGAGGCCTGGAAACTTTCTCTGAAAAAAATGCTGTTAACTCTAGACTGCATAGGAATATTGAGGGAATCCACAAATGGAACTGCATAGCTCTGGATAAAGCCCGACTGCCTTGCGCAAAGTTGAGGATTGTAAACTTCGTAACAAAATTCGTTTCAATGAGCACATACTAGATCCTTGCTGATCAAGACGGTATCCCTGTACAGACTTTGGGTTAGTTTCTGTCTACGCTTCAAAATGAGATGAGCAGAAGGAAAAGTGATCCAGTTGCGCCAATCGCCTCTACAGGGTCTGCCAAGTGGCGCATTTGGCTTGTTACTGAAACGTGAAGCCAGTTGTCCTTTGAGCGGCAACAATAATTCAAGATGTAAGACCATAACACTCGACCTTAGTGGCCCCCGAAGGCATCTGGAAGCGAGTTAATCCAGGCATCCAGATGCAAGACCACAGGTGAACAAGCCATAAGAGGCCACCTACCGGAAATCGAGGGAAGGATTCTGTAGACGTACTGATCTCATGAAGACTTTGGTATAACAAACCCAAAAGAAAAGGGGCAAAGGCAATCCTGCTTGTAGCTGTGCTAAGGAAATTGACAATACCATAAATGAATTTGGCAACCCTCTTCCCAGTAAAACAAAAGATGTACTTGCTAAGCCAGACGGAGAAAAACTCAACCTCTTGTGCCCCTTGTGCTTTACCCCAAGCATCAAGCTTATCGTCCTTGACCATTTTCAAGTGACTCTCTATGGTGCTTAAAATCTGAATCATCTAGCTCGGATTATAGTCATCGTCGGACAAGGGTACCAGATACATAGCAGTTTGTCAAGAAGACCATATCTTCTAGAGTAATCGACATAGGACCTTCTGGGAAGAAAAAACAGTTTATAGAATCATTCCAAAAGGGGAGCAGACTTGCACATACCCTGGGTCGCACTTCTTGGTGGCAATAGACAACTGAAAGAAATGCCAGAGATCACAGAAGCTCAATTTGTGTTCAAGTTTCTTGAGCCAGAGAGCAAACCAAATGTTGATAACAAATATTTCCACAGAAGGAAAGCACAGGAAGCCACTTTTGCCCTCCCAGTTCAAGGGGGTAGTAAAGTCGCCTCGACAGAGAGGTATGGGGTGTGCCGTACTAAGAAAATTGTATGGCACAGGTTTAGGAAAGAGTCTTGGAGCGAGAACAGGCCCAAGGGTTAGACCCTCGCCACGAGAGTCAGTAATCTTGACCACGCCCGGAGGTTCGGCATGGTGGCGACGCTGAAGGAACAAGTTAGGATTTTTGACGAGAAAGAGGGAGAAGGAAGGTTTTCTGGCAAAAAGGGAAACCTACTAGGTGGGAATTGAAGAGATCTTTCGGTTTTATCTGAATGTCAGTTTGACAGGTGCTTAGGCGATTATTATCATCCGCATCATCAACCTTTTCTTTGATTTTCATGGCTGCAAGCTTTTCAATTTATTTGTAAAACATTGTTTTAGCATCGTTGATTAATACAATTCATCTTTTCATTACTGGCGACCACATCCAAACCGTTGTGAGTATTCGTGCCAAGGATTCCCAACGTGATCCGTTTCCGACGTGAACATACCCCGAAAGACCTCATCTCAAAATACGCATTACAAATTCATTTCATCTTGAGTTAGCTTTTATACTCATCATGAATTCATGTTTATCTCGAGTCGCTTTCTGCATTCTTACACAAATCCCTTTCCTCGAGAATTTCTACATGTAAGCAGTTTGAGCATTTTCTTTGTTTCTATTCCTGATGAACAAGTATTAATTAAAATAGTAATTAATTACCTTAAAATCATCCAATCTCAAATGCTTTTTATTTTTTAAAATAAACATCGTGTTCGAATCCCAACGAATGGAAGAGAAATATTTTTGGATTTATAAAATAATGAAATATTTATAAGAAATAAGAATAGCTATGTGATCGATTATTTCAGCCACGAACAAATCTAAAATGATGAAAAAGTAATCAAATTAGTGCATCCCCCCCTCCCCCAACCACCGGCTTTTATAGGAGGAAAAAAATTTTTAGTTATCACAATTACTTTATATCTTAAAAACACGAGGTTTATTTTTATCACAAAAACTTAGTCATCTGATACAATTCACAAATAAAGAGATCTGATTATTTTTATTAATAATTATGTATAGAAAGGCCGGTGGTTTTACAAGAGAAGAAGGAGGAGGAATGAGACCGTGTGAAATGTCATTCCATCTAAAACCAACGACATCATTTCCTTTGATTTAAACATAACATATATATTTGGAAAATGACATTGGCCCTTTCTCATCTAACTTTTATATAAAGCAAAACATTATTTAGAATAAAAACGAGTTGAATAGTTAAAATCTTTTGAGCGATTTGTGTTGGGGTGGGGGTTGTTCTTGAATGGTGTATGATTTTGGTTCATTTAGCACGAGCTTCATGAATCTAAAAAATGTAACATCGATTGTCCTTGTCCCCGGAGAATAATAATAATACAAGTGGGGTTCGTACTAGTACTAGGAAAATTCCATCCCTTGGACTTATTGGACACAAGTAGTGACAATTACTTAGTAACATCACGACGAAGTAAGATCATCATGACCAAAGGGGACTATATCATTCATTTCACCCATGATTGTTAGAAGCGAATAACTAATGGTTCAAAAAATAAAAAATCTGCCATTTATTGAAATCTCTCTCTCGTACGAATCCTACTAAACGTGAATCCTTTACTTCGATTCGTGATTTTCATGGAAGGTAACCGATGTGCGCAGAAGGTTTCCTGGTGTCAAACGGAGATTGGTACTCGAAGTCCGCAACAGGGATCCGTCAAAGGGAAGGTTTGGTGCCTCGAGGTTGGCTATTCAATGCCTTAGGATAGTCAGGGCCACTCCAATCGAATAATGCTTTTGCAATAATGAACGTATGCATGATTAGCCTACACCTGATTAACACGATCTAGATCTTCAACAGTCTATGACTAAGTTTTATTAATGGTTGGACCAGGACATTGCAGCTGCCTACCGACTGTACCTCCGCAAAATAGTCCTCCATGCCTAAATAAAACTTGAGATTTAAAAGAATACATGGTCTCATTAGTCTGGCAGAGAACTAGTGCACACCGACTGCTGGATTTCCTTATTTCCACAATAATCTGCGAAATGATACAGCCATAGGACATGATGATATGATAGGTTATCTTACGTTACCCGCACAAGGTCGTACCCGTCGTCCTCATCCTGCTTAAATTTTTACCATGCTTAGGAGGGGGGGGGGGGGGGGGGGGGACAGGTTTACAATACCATACATGAGAAACCTTCGGCTTGAAGAGCCCCTCTTTATTGGTTGTTCCGCTTGCGGGCCATTTCTCTTGCCATCTCCCTTAGCTCTTCCGGAGACGGAGGGTGTTCTGCCTTCGTCTGATACACTATGTAGGATTTCTAGGGAGGAAGCCACAACAAAAAGAGAAGCAGCAATGACTTCAGTAGATATCAGAACATCATCAAGATAAGGGGAACGAAATTTTTCATATGTCAACAAGAAGCACATAGTCAGTGATAGAACAATAAACAAACAGATCCCTTTGAAGAATATTCGCTTCCAACTTTTAAACTACGTAAAACACGTTCAGCGACATCATCTGCCGTCACGAAATCAGGCTGAAATTCCATCAGTGTAACCATTACAGGTTACAGTTTTACAGGTACTAAAAGAACAAGGCAGAGATGACCTATGACCACAGTTTCCAAATATCACTCCCGATGCCTTATCACAAATTCATACATATTGTACTGCATCAAGAAGCCCAATCATAAAGTGCCCTAGCTTCTTCAATCAACGTGTAAGCACACAGCCAGAAAAATTAATGCCGCCCATGCGATTTGGCACCTGCTTGAAGTTACATCCACCTATTTGAAATTGAGACAACTCAAATATGCACCCAGTTTACTGCATTACCCTACCTCAGGGAGACTCCAGAGTCTTTGGTTCAGATGGGAATGATGCAGGTTGCATCTTTGGTTCAGATGGGAATGATGCAGGTTGCACAGTTTAATTGACTCTTTAGGTAAGTTATTTTGAAGCAAATGAAGCATACCTAAAAGTTCCAAGGAGAAGTTCAAGCTTCTCCTTTTACCTCTAACCCCAACAAAGTCCAATTATGAATGACAATCATTTCCAGGAAACAAGAAGCAGAATCATAAGTAGCCATCAAAGGAAACAGCATGCATATGTTCAAAGTAAACAGTCACAGATATTAGTATGAACAATACATTGCCCATGAATTTCTGAAGATTCTTGCTGTTGTTGGCGAAGGTGTACATTAGAAATATGGGGATGCTGACGTACACGCCAAATTTAACAATCTCCAAGATCCCTTTAGAGGTTCCAAGCGAAGACATTTTTTTCTCCACTCAACTTCTGGCGAAACTTTTAGCAACTGAGAATTTTTTGGCGAAGCTTAGCCTAACCTGGAAACGGAAAGAGATGGAAAGAACACATGAGACAGTAATATTAGCAAAGCCCGACAGCACCAAATAGACATAAAGGAAAAACCCATTTCACGAAATTAGTCGGACTGGGAAAAAGAAAAAAAACATGCTCGAAAGGCAAACTCTTTTAATGGCATCGACATGTATCCTCAAGGCAAATAAATTAATCCTCATATGATTATTTCATCAAAAAAGATTGATTCCTTAAACTTCTACATCGACAAACAGAGCAACCCAACTGACTCAAGAGTCCCAGACTTCCCTTCCAACTCTTTTAAGACCCCAGGGCAGGAAGTTTCATCTCAGCATTAAACAGTAACTCAGTCTTCAGCTTAAACACGAATCAAGCATTGACCCCATCCTATCACATCACATCAGTCTGAGATCCAAAACGTGTCAACCACACCGTCGATCGGCGTCCTATCTAACGAGAATCTCCGAATTCCAGCAGTTTATCGTCAAAACCGATCGATGATTCCACGACCCTAGAGAAAAACGACAGAAGCAACAGCAAAAACAACAAACCAAATCGAGAAATCACTCACCGGATTCGGTGGATCGACCGAGGGGCGGGAGATGGAAACGGGGACGACGACAGATTTTCCGGAGAATCGGTGACGGTGGGGCTTTTGCAGCCGAAGTGGTAAGGAACGAAAATCAAGGAAATTTGGGCTTGGGCTTGGGCTTGGGCTTGGATAGGAATCGAGACTCACTTTTTATTACTAAAGTATTTTATTATTTTCAGATGTAAATGGCGGATGTATTTATTTCTAATATTTAAAAAGGTCGTAAACCCATGGGTAAATTAAGTTTTGATTGAAGGAAAGAAATGATGGTTAAAATATGGGAATGAGGGGGACGGGGTATGAATAACATACGGACAAAATTGGAGTTAATAGAAAGGATGTGGAAATGGGGTCAAAGCTTGAGGGAGGTGGTGGTGGAGGTGGTGGGGCATCAATCAGAGTAAATGGGAGTGCCATGAAAACTCTGGGCAGATGGATAAATGTGGCATTTAAATTGTGGGGGGTGGGTCTGGTCAAACCAAACCCCCCCTTCTCCCTCCTGAATTATGTTCGGTTTGGTATTGAATGCAAGAAACGGACGTTCCATTTTTTGAGAGTAGTGGGATTCTATGCATGTTTCTTTCTTTGTACCTCGTCAAATCTCAGGTAACATTATTTTCTTACAAATTCGTCTCAATTCAAGAATCCCACACATCATTTAATTAATGTGATGTTGTGGGTGGGGGTGTTTACGGGGTTGTCATTCAATAATATGCCCTAAAAGAAAGACACCCACGTGAGAAGGAACTGAACGAACCCCTTCAATTTCTTATTTCATCTATCTATCTAATCTTTTTTTATTTACCCGTTATGCATATCACGTTCCACCCTTCATAGTATACTTTTGTTTGAAAAAAGAATTAGTAATGATAATTTGCTGTAGGCAGAGATTCATTGGGATCGGTAACATTCATTCGAGATAGTTTGACAATTGCCTATATATATATAATTAAGATACCCGATTCCAGTCACAAGTTAAACAAAGTCAAACTTCCTACAACCAAACCTAAACCCATGTGAAAATGCCCCCTCCCCTCTTCCCCCGCATTTATTTGCTTCCCCATTTCTCATGTATTTTATATTTTCTAATTAATTTTTAGGTATTTGTTCCTGTTCAGAGAATTTAGGTAAAAAGGAAAGTGTATAATTTGTTCCTGTTCAGAGAATTTAGCATTGGATGTTCGTTCCCCTACTTCCAATAACCGACTAAATAATCTCAATTTACAAACACCCAAAAAAATAAACCAGACCAACATTTCAAAGAAAAGGGTGGCAAGCAATCAAAAAAAATTAGGAAGATGGTTTGAAAGAAGAGGTGAATCAAACTTAATCATTCGATTATGTAAGAAATCAAAAAAACTAATCAGATTTGACTGGACTTCCCGCCTGTTTAAGCAATATCCAGATCTGAGCCCTGTGATACTCCACCTTCGCAGGACCCCAGCTCCGCCCATTGCCACTCCTCGATCCCACCCCGCGAAGACCCCTCGGGAACTCCACGAACCCCTTTATGCCCCTCATTATGTGGGGGTTCTCCACCTCCGTTGACGGCAGCCTTCCTGTTCCCTTCACTGGACCCTGATGATCCCCCCCTGGTAATTCGATCTCTCCGCCGTTGCCCATTTTCTCGCTTGGATCCCGATCTCTCTCCCCCAAGCACTTCTTCGGATCCGCGCCTGCCACTGCTATTGTGGCCGGCCCCTCTCCCTGCATCCCACTGACCTTCCCTTCCAGCTTTCCAATCCTGTCCTCGAGCAGGGCCCTTGCCTCGGCGAGCTTCATCTGGACCCTCTCCTCTCGTAACACCTCCGCCACACGCAACATCCTCCTCTCCTCCTCGATCTCCCCCCTAAGCCGCTCCCCAGCCTCCCTTTCGTCCCTCACCTCCTTCGCCAACCTCTCGCACATCCTCTCCAAGGCCACCCTGGCGCCCCTCTCATCCACGAGCTCCCGTGAAAGCCTCGCACTCGTCTTCTCCGCCTTCTTCCTCGCCTTCCTCTCGTGCTCGACACTCGATCTCATCTCCTCCAACCGAGACCTCAATCCCTCAAGCTCGGGCTCCATCAACTCCTTGACAAACTTCCCCAAAGCACAAGCCTCACTGTCATGACCATCCATATTAATAATACCAGCTTCGCCCCCGCAACCGTCATGATTGTTGTTACCTGGACGGATATAAAAAGGGTTTTCGTAGAGCCTCCATGTTGGGGTCATCATCATCATCATAGCGGACGCCGCCTGCGGATCATGATCTCGAACGGGATCCTTAGTCGTATCTCCATCATCCATTCCTTTATTTCCAGACTTTTGGTTATTTGGGGGCAATGATAGGAAGAGAAGCAGGGCTAGAGTGAGAGATGCAGAATTGGGGATTATCACATGGATGGTGATGCCCCCCTCCCCCACCCCCTTTTGCCTTTATTATACATGGCCTCAATATTTATTGAATGGTTTTTTTCATTTTTTTATTAGGATTGATTATTTATTTGGGTGTAGAAGTAGATCCCTAAAATGCAAATTATCTGAACGCAGTTTTAAACGGTAAAAATTGGCTGATTTCGAGACTGATAGCGAAAATCGACCAATTCTAGTTGATATTGAATATTCATCATTTAGCTTAAAATAATTTTAGCTCACCGTTCTTTCAAAAACCATAAATACAAGAAAGCACTCCCCCCAAATTTTCACGTAAATTTATGAATATAATCTTTTTCATTTTCCAAAAAATAATTTGAGCAGGCATAGCAAGAATAATGTAGTACTGCACGCCTTCTTGTTTAATTGAAGACCATAGGATCCCAACCCAACCTAAGCACCAAAGATCCCCCCCCCCCCCCCCCCAATCAATACATTTTTAGCTTCTCATTTCTGTTTCGGCCATCACGAAGGAGGAGAGAAATCACAGAAACAATAGAGGGAATGGCAGGGTTGGTGGCAGTCCAGCAGCAGAATCTCCCTGCTTCATTCTCTGTCCTTCCCTCCTCTTTCTCTGATTTCAATGGGGCCAGACTTCACACCAGCATCCAGGTCAGTAGTATATCAGGAATCCGAAACTATGGCGGAAAAGTTCATGTCGGAAAGAGTTATCATGTGGATACGTTGAATGTGTAAGGCATGACGAACTTCCGGGGTGTTTTCTGTTGTAGTATCAGAGGAAGGTATATCAGCCAAAGGGGGCATTGCATGTATCTGCATTGAGCTCGAAGAAAATCCTCATAATGTGTGGCACCAGATTCATCGGCGTGTTCCTGTCAAGGCTGCTCGTAAAAGAAGGCCATCAGGTGATTGATTGTGCAACTCGTCATCATCTGCATTATCGGTCGCATTTTATGATGTTTGTGATGTTCTTTTACCAGGTGACTTTGATTACAAGAGGAAAAGTGCCCATTACACAACAGTTGCCGGGCGAGTCTGGTCAGGACTATGCTGATTTCTCTTCCAAGGTAACTTCCAGAACCTGTGAATCAAAGTAGATTATTTTTGACAATTTATCTACTAAACTAACGATTGAACCAACCATTGTGTCTAAAAATGAACAGATTCAGCATCTTAAAGGAGACAGAGAGGACTTTGACTTCGTTAAAACGAGTCTAGCTGCAGAAGGCTTCGAGATAGTCAATGACATTAACGGTAAAATCACGCCTTAGCATCTAAAATATACAGTTTACAACCATCGATGGGTACTCACTGTGTTTTACAGGACGAGAAGCGAATGAGGTCGCCCCTATATTGGATGCACTTCCCAATCTAGAACAGTACCTCAGAATCCCTTAAAACTTCATTAGCATGAGAATGAGAATGTCGCATGTGTAGTTCCTCCTGGAATTGACACGAGAATAACGCTGTAATGTTTCGCAATCTCAGATTCATATACTGCTCCTGGCCGGCGTCTATCTGAAGTCAGACTATTTGCCTCATTTTGAGGTACAGTGGCCAACACTTTTCGCTTAACATTGCAGACTTGTCAGATGTATGTGGTATCATGATGCCTCTTTTGTCCTCCAATTTTAGACGGATGCAGTGGATCCAAAGAGTCGGCACAAGGGAAAGCTCGAGACTGAGAGCCTGCTTCAGTCGGGGGATGTCAACTGGACATCCATTAGGCCGGTGTACATCTATGGGCCATTAAATTACAACCCAGTGGAGGAGTGGTTCTTTCACCGGCTAAAGGCTAGTCGTCCTATCCCGATCCCAAACTCGGGCCTGCAAATAACCCAACTCGGCCACGTTAAGGTCAGACTCCATGCATCCTAACTTTTGCCGGCTCAGTTAAAGAATTCTCATCGATTCAAACACCTGTCTGGAAAATACACAGGATCTAGCAACAGCCTTCATCAGGGTTCTGGGCAACGAGAAGGCCAGCAAGCAAGTGTTCAACATCTCGGGAGACAAGTACGTGACCTTCGATGGGTTAGCGAAAGCGTGTGTGATGCATGCATTATCAGGTGAAGCAGGGGCTGTTAAGTTCGTTGGAAGCGGAGCGGGCCTGGATCAGGCAAGTGGGGTCGAAATTCTGAGTGAGGGCCCAACGCCGGGAGGGAAAGCAGAGAGTTCAGGCCCGATACGTGAGCTGGAGCGGCCGAGGACGATGTTGCAAGGAATCACGAAGTTTGGGGGTGAAGATGAAGAAGTGGGGTTGGTTGCAACGGGCGACGACACACTGCAGACGAGGAGTTTGTTATAAGGGGGTGGCAGGAGGCTGGGAGAACAGGGAGGAGGTTGGTAATGGATAAGGACGATCGGTTTCTGGGAATAGCACCTAAAGATGGCCGGAGGTTGATGGTCATGAGGTTTGTGATGTAAATAGGTCTGGATGAGGGTTGTAAGGAACGTGTTTGTCTGTTTTACTGAGTTATTCCCTGTAAGGCTCAGTTTCCTTTGTTAATACGATTGGGTGGTGGGTTTCCGCTTATCACTTGGTATCAGAGCTAGGAGCTCAGCCTTACCGTGGTGGTTATGCCCGTTGCTGACGGAACGAGAGCAAAATCTGCGAAGATGGCGACCGATTCAATGAAGGAATGGATGCTAGAGATGACGAAGAAAATGGAGGCGATAAGTGACAAGATTCAGACCCTGGAGTTGGCGGTTAAGGAGAAGAGTTCGGCTCAGTCATCGGAGGTCTTGGCGTCGGGAGGGGTAGGTTCACGAACCGGAGAAGAAACACAGAATGTTTGGCCGAATGACAGACTGAATAGACAGCCCAAGATTGATTTCCCGACGTTCGACGGCACGAGTGTGCAGGAATGGGTATTCAAGTGTGAGAGGTTCTTCGAATTGGATGGCACCCCTCCGGAGTTAAGAGTTAGCATCGCCTCTGTACATTTGACCGGCTTGGCGATAGATTGGCACTACGCATTTGTGTGAAGTAGAGGGTTGGGCGGCCCTGTTAGTTGGGAGGAGTATGTAGCTGCTATGACAATGAGATTTGGCCCCCATGAGATGTCTAGACACATCGCAACTCTTCAGGAACTACGGGAGGGGAACAGTTTCTCCGAATACGTTGATCGTTTCGTTTCTTTGGTGACAAAGGTTGACTTGAGCATGGAGGACCAAGTAGCATTATTTATTGGAGGCCTCAAGAAGGATATGAAGAGTATGATTGCCGTGCTGGAGCCTCGGTCGCTACAAAAGGCCATTTCACTTGGCAAGGCATTGGCGAATGAGGAAGAAGGAATGTGGAACAAGGGGCGTGATACACCAGTAAGAGGAGGGCGATGGGAACAACAAAACTTGAATTGCAAAGGTTCCGCTGTGGGTCCATTTAACAAGGGGCCACCACCGAGGTGGCAGGGAGGAGCCAGTGGAATTGAGGGTCAAGCCAGGAATATTTTGCTGAATAATCAAAAAGGGTCTTCTTACCAACCACCCCACAGGAGGTTGTCGGCAGTGGAGATGGCGGACAAGAGGAACAAGGGGTTGTGCTTTGGGTGCAATGAAAAGTACACAATTGGGCATAGATGCAATAACCGGAGGTCTTTCTCAATCACTTTAGAAGAAGATCCAGAAGAACCTGTGGAGGAAAATGTACCAGCAGAGGAGCAAGGGGGAGAGGATAACTCTCCTATGGTATCCTTGTACGCATTGCACGGAATATCCTTGAATTCGCACAATAGATCAATGAAGGTGGTGGGTAGCTACAAGAAGATGCGGTTGGTGATTTTGATCGACTCCAGCAGCACGCATAACTTTTTGGACCTCAAAATAGCCAAGCAAGCTGGGATTTCGCCTCGGTCAATTCCATGTAAGGGAGTATTGGTGGCCAACGGAGAGAAGGTGTTGTGCAAAGCAATGATACCCTCCTTTAAATGGGAAATGCAAGGAGAAACTTACATGTCGGACATGTTGCTCATGCCAATTAGAGGGTGCGATATGATTCTTGGAATGGAGTGGTTATCGTCGTTGGGGTCGGTACTCTGGAATTTCTCTGAACTCATTATGCAATTTGGTAAGCAGGGGAGACAAATCACCTTATCAGCGGAAGATACTGAAATGGCTAAGGTCTCCATGGGATTGTACTCTCTCAATAGGGAGGAAATGAGGCTGTTGTTAATTCCCAGCGTCAAGCAGGAATCGGACAACACAGTGGGCGATAGTTTACCATCTGAAGTGCAAAAACTTCTGGAGCAGTATGTAGCAGTTTTCATGGAGCCTTCTGGGTTGCCGCCGCGGAGGTCTCATGATCACGCAATACCATTGCAAGAGGGTGTGCAGGGGCTCTCTCTTCGACCGTATCGTTATTCGAGCGTCCAAAAGGATATCATTGAGAAGTTGGTACAAGACATGTTACAAACCGGGGTCTCCGGTGGTCCTTGTTAAGAAGAAGGACAATTCTTGGCGTTTGTGCATTGATTATCGGGAGCTCAACTCACGGACTATCAAGGATAAATTCCCGATTCCGATAATCGAAGAATTACTTGATGAGCTTCACGGGGCAAGTTGGTTCTCTAAACTGGATTTGCGATCCGGGTACCATCAAATCCGGGTTAAAGAGGAGGACATCTATAAGACGGCATTTAGGACGCACGAGGGTCACTACGAATTTTTGGTGATGCCTTATGGCCTCACGAATGCGCCGTCAACTTTCCAAAGCTTCATGAATGAAGTGCTAAAACCATTCTTACGGAGGTTTTTCTTGGTTTTTTTTTACGACATCCTTGTTTATAGCCTAACGTTGGATCAGGGTGCATCTGGAGAAGGTCCTGCAGGCATTGCAACATCACACATTGTTCGCGAAACTCAGCAAGTGCTATTTCGCTAAGAGGAAGCTTGAGTACTTAGGCCACTTTATTGAGCGCGAAGGGGTGTCAACCGACCCCAGGAAAATTCAGGCCGTGCGAGACTGGCCGCGGCCCTCGAATGTTACTCAACTGAGAGGATTTCTAGGCCTCACGGGTTATTACCGAAGATTTGTCAAGAATTACGGCATTATAAGCAAGCCGTTAACCCAGCTCTTAAAAAAAGATGCGTATCAATGGACTGAAGCAGCTGATTTGGCTTTTGAGACTCTGAAGGGAGCTTTGACCTCAGCACCACTCTTGGCGCTTCCGGACTTCTCTAGGGAGTTTGTTATCGAGACCGATGCTAGTTCCATAGGCATCGGGGCCGTCTTGATGCAAGGAGGCCATCCAATTGCGTTCATAAGCAAGGCTCTTGCACCGCGACATATGGGGCTATCGGTTTATGAAAAGGAACTCCTTTCGGTAGTTTACGCGGTGGAGAAGTGGCGCCATTACTTGCTTGGCCGACATTTTATCTTGAAGACGGATCATCAAAGCCTTAAATACCTATTGGAGCAGCGTGTTCATACGGACATGCAAGTTAAGTGGCTGGCGAAGTTGGCAGGGTTTGATTACGAAATCACTTATAAGAAGGGCAAAGAGAACCTGGTCGCCGATGCTCTGTCTCGGGTTTCAGGGGCGGAGGTAATGGCCGTAGTGCTATCTATGGATCAGGGCACACTATTGGACGATATAAAGGCTAGTTGGGAATCTGATCCACATTTGCAATCTGTCCTGCAACGTCTGCATCAAGGCACAGCTCCGCCTTATGAGTTAAAAAACCAATTGTTGACTCGAAAAGGTAAATTGGTGGTAGGGTCAATTCCGGAATTAAGGCAGACAATCATTCAGACGTTTCACGCTTCGGCATCAGGGGGGCACTCGGGAGTTCAGGCCACTTTCAAAAGGATCGCGAGTTGCTGCTATTGGAAAGGTTTAGAAAAGGACATACGAGCTTACATTCGCAGCTGTGATGTCTGCCGAAGGAAAAAATACGACACTCAGGCAAGTCCGGGTCTGCTTCAGCCGTTACCAGTCCCAACATCAGTGTGGTCGGAGATTACGATGGATTTCATCGTCGGATTACCCAAGTCATTCGGGAAAGAAACCATCATGGTTGTCGTCGATCGGCTGACCAAATTTGGACACTTTATTGCACTTAAACACCCGGTTACAGCTGTGGCGGCCGCGGACGCATTTCTAAGCCATGTCTTTAAGCTCCATGGGTTTCCAGAGTCAATCGTGAGCGATAGAGACCCGCTTTTCCTCAGTGATTTCTGGCAGTCCTTATTCTCCTTACAAGGTATCGAGCTCAAAAGATCTTCGGTGTACCACCCACAGACGGATGGCCAATCGGAAGTGGTGAATCGTTGTGTCGAGACTTATTTGCGTTGCATGTGCGGGGACTGCCCTTCGAGGTGGGCTAAATGGCTGCCATTGGCAGAATGGTGGTACAACACGAGCTATCATTCCGCCATCCTAATGTCCCCTTTTCAAGCTCTTTTCGGGTACGAGCCCCCCATCCACCTTCCTTATGTTACGGGCACAGCAACTAATAAGGCAGTGGATAAAGATCTTTCTGATAGAGAAGCGATGGTGCGTTTGCTGCGATTCCACATCAGCCGAGCGCAAAATTGTATGAAACAACTGGCGGACAAGAAACGCTCGGAGAAACGTTTCAGTGTGGGTGATCTGGTGTATGTCCGTCTTCAGCCTTTCAGGCAAAGCTCGGTTGAAGGCAGGCACGGATCTAAGCTGTCTCCGTTGTATTTCGGCCCTTATCAAGTCTTGGAAAGGATTGGAGCAGTAGCATACCGACTGAATCTTCCTCCACAGTCCCAGATCCATCCGACCTTTCATGTCTCACGCCTCAAGAAATTCTTTCCGGGGATGACCAGCAACACCCAATTGCCCTCTCCAGTAACAATGACTCCTGCAGTTCCAGAGTATATTCTCCAACGGCAATTGGTCAAGCGTCGGGGCAAGGCGGCTACAAAGGTGCTGGTCAAATGGTCGGATCATCCTGAATCGCCGACAACTTGGGAGTTCCTATACGATTTACAGGAGAAGTATCCAAACATCACCCTTGGGGACAAGGGTGACTTTGAGAGGGCTGTTAAGTTCGTTGGAAGCGGAGCGGGCCTGGATCAGGCAAGTGGGGTCGAAATTCTGAGTGAGGGCCCAACGCCGGGAGGGAAAGCAGAGAGTTCAGGCCCGATACGTGAGCTGGAGCGGCCGAGGACGATGTTGCAAGGAATCACGAAGTTTGGGGGTGAAGATGAAGAAGTGGGGTTGGTTGCAACGGGCGACGACACACTGCAGACGAGGAGTTTGTTATAAGGGGGTGGCAGGAGGCTGGGAGAACAGGGAGGAGGTTGGTAATGGATAAGGACGATCGGTTTCTGGGAATAGCACCTGAAGATGGCCGGAGGTTGATGGTCATGAGGTTTGTGATGTAAATAGGTCTGGATGAGGGTTGTAAGGAACGTGTTTGTCTGTTTTACTGAGTTATTCCCTGTAAGGCTCAGTTTCCTTTGTTAATACGATTGGGTGGTGGGTTTCCGCTTATCAGTGTGCTAAGGCAAGTCCTCTTTTCATGCCTTGCCATGTACCATGTCAGAACTAGGCCAAACTAGCTTCCTGAAAAATCATACCTAAACTCATCAGGCCGGCGGATTCCCGGAGCCTGAGATCATCCATTACAACCCCAAGGAATTCAATTTTGGGAAGAAGGCCTTCCCATTCCGTGATCAGGTCAGTCAAGGCATCATGTTCACGCCCCAAATAACTCAAAAACTATATCATAACTGTTTCTTTCTTCTGTGTACGCGACAGCATTTCTTCGCATCGGTCGAGAAAGCCAAAAGCTTGCTAGGACTGACGCCGGAATTCGGCCTGGTGGAAGACTGACGGACTCATACAACCTCGACTTTGGGAGGGGAATGTTCAGGAAGGAAGCTGATTTCGAGACTGACGACATCATCCTCGGCAAGAGCCTCGTCACTGCATGAACGAAAAGGTCTTCATCCTTCGCCTAACATTGAATCGAAACTCCTCTCCAATGAAAACCTTTTTGAGAAGTTCTCAACGAGCCCCTACGTGGGCCGGGCTTATATTGGGCTATAGCAAGACGAAGGGCCCAAAATCCATTTTGTTCCTCCATGCGTTGATCTTCCCCCGCCTCCTCGGAATAGACATGGGAGTTTTTACCAACCAATCAACCGCCACTCACTAGTTCAAATCATTTACTTGCTTGGATTGGACGATTGTGGAAAGCCACTAAGAAGAACTATAAGACAGATGGGATGGATTAGGCCAGACCTTGCAATGCAAGGAGCTTAGTACCTGGACCTAATGATCGTTCCATTATAGGAACAAAATGGGTTTATCGAAATAAATTTGATGAGTCTGAAAATGTTGTAAGAAACAAAGGCAGACTTGTAGTAAAAGGTTACTCTCAAGAAGAGGGTATCGATTATGATGAAATGTTCACTCCTGTGGCGCGTCTTGAAGCAATACGCTTACTTCTAGTGTATGCTTGCTATAATAACTTCAAGTTGTTTCAAATGGATATGAAAAGTGCATTCCTTAATGGTGATCTAAAAGAGAAAGTTTATGTTGAACAACCTCCTCGATTCACCGATTCAAATTTCAAAATCATGTCTATAAGTTATCTAAAGCTTTGTATGGACTTAAGCAAGCTCCGAGAGCATGGTACGAAAAGTTTAGTTCATTTATTATAGCAAAGGGATATAGGCGTGGAAAAATCGATACAACCTTGTTTCTTACGAAACAGGATGATGATATTTTAGTCGCTCAAATATATGTGGACGACATCATGTTTGGTTCAACTAATGAACATTATTTATCAATCCAGAGGCCATTTGTGCCAAATGGTTGGCTTCTTGATTCTCTTCCATTTTCACGTGTATGACCTCGGCCGAAACTATCTTAAGGAAAAGTTCTCTCGCCATGCTTAGATATCAGCTCAGATGGGAGGCATGACATTCGCTTTGGCCTAAAAGCTACTAGATTATCAACTGGGAATCACTGTATAACTTTACGCTTTCTAGTTTATAGTCTAAGGCGAGCTGCAAAGCCAAAATCAAGTCCTCATACTCTATTGCATTGTTGGTGACTTCGTCGTTGAGGCGACAGGCCAACCTAGTTTCGTCGTCCCAAGGTGTCTTGATGAAGACCCCTATGCCAGCTCCAAATCTATTCGAGGATCCACCGAATCAAATGGACCAGTACCCATGTAGGTTGTCTTCCTCATACGAAGAGTCAATGTTGCCTTCACCATAGTGGGTGATGAATTCAGACAAGGCATAACATTTGATTGAAGCGTGGGGCTTGTGGTACAGAATGTAGGCAAGGAGCACCAAACTTCATTTGCCAATTTTTCCCGTAAGTAAGGGGTTGTCGATGAATACCTTGGTTACAGGTGTCTTAGAGACGACATATACATCGTTAGAGCCAATGTAATGTTTGAGTTTAATCACCGAGTAATAGACAGCCAGGCATATCTTCTCAGTTGGGGTGTCTCATTGCTCTGTCTCCGTGAGAAGTCGAGGCAAGTAATAAACAGCTCTTTCGACATCGTCTTACTATTGTGCTAGCATAAACCCAATACTGGACTGCTATGCAACCACGTAAAGGATGTATGACGCCTTCATATCCGGTGGTGCTGGCATGGGAGGATTAGTCAGGTAGTTCTTTATCTCCTAGAAAGCTCGCTCATGTTGCGGTGTCCAGGTTACTTGCCTCTTTCCTTTTTCTTTTAGGATCGTCGAGAAGACGCTGGTTTTAGATGTCACGTTGCTAATGAAGTGATGTATGTACCTGACCCTTCCGAGGAAGGTCTGGAGCTCTTTCTTGCTACAGGGAGCAGGTAGGTTCCGGATAGCGCAAGTCTTAAGGGGATCGACCTCAATCCCTTGTTGGTGTACTAGCAACCCGAGAAATGCCATTTTTGGACCCCAAAGCACATTTTAAAGGGTTGAGCTTTAGGTTATGCGTTCGCATCTTTTCGAATGCCTCGCTTAGATGAACATGGTGATCCTGACTTTGCTTGGTCTTTGCCACCACATCATCACCGCCATTGTTTCCCCTACCAAGGGGCCAAAGATAAGGTTCATCGCCTTCCGGTAGGTGGCTCTGGCATTCTTTAGCCCAAAGGGCATGACGATCCATTCGAATATCCCGATAGGACATCTGAATGTGGTCTTGTACATGTCTTCCTCGGTGATGAAGATTTCATTGTTGCCATAGTATCCGTCCATGAAGGACATTAATTCATGTCTTGCCGATTTATCTATGAGATCATCCGCAACAAGAATTGGACTTTGTTCAAGTCACGAAAGTCTATGCATACCCTTATCTTGCCGTTCTTCTTAACGATAGGGACTATGTTGGATATCCAATACACGGACTTAGCCAACCTTATATAACCTGCTTTGAACAGCTTCTTAATTTCATCATAGACCATCTGGGCTACTTCCCGTGACATCTTTCTTGGAGTTTGTTTCACGGGCTTGAAATTATCGTATATTAGGAGGCGATGCTCAACTAGGTTTCGGTCAAGACCTCCGTATATTCCTAGGCGAAACAATCTTTCCAAGAGCTCAGGACCTTCTTAACATTCCCTGAGTCTGTTTAGCATAGCAGTGAGTAACACGCGATGTTTCGATGGTTTCCAAGTTGATTTCGCTTAGCGGTTCACAAGGGATAACACAAGTATTAGGAACTTCTTTATTGAACGAATGAATATCCGGCTTGCCTTGACATGCTTGGGGAAACACATTACATCGTGCCTCGTTTATTCTGGGTGCCCTATAGCTACCTAGCCATTCTAGGACGTCCAATATTGTATCGAGCGTTTCACTCTCCATTGGACGAAAGCAGGTCGGCGAGTCTTTCGGGCTCCAAATCCATCTCTATCTGATGACTGTCGTCATGGCTTTACAACCCTGCTTCGCGCATATCTTTCTCAAGCGAGGCCAGGTTTTCTCCGCCTTCCGTTTGTAATTCATCGGCCCATCTGGTTGGAACAATTGGCTATTGTAGTGCTGCCAAAGGCGGGTCATCATATGACACCAGGAATTTGTAACCTGTTTCGCTCAAGGGTCCGACATTTGGGTCTCTCAGTACGTACCTTTGCTTTAGTGTCATGTTTTTTACTTTCTTTACTTCCCCTGCACATACATAGGACATGTTAGCACTTCTGCATACTTTCCCATGACAACTTTTTTTTGCCATATTTTCTCCACAACAGAAGTTCTTGGTGGAGAGTGGAGGGTTTTCCTTCTGCTTTATGCAACCAATATCTCTCGAGCAGGGCACTAAAATAGGGCTTTATGTCGATGACGAAGAAAGCCGTCTTCTTTTCATGGGTGCTGACTCGGAGTCGGATAGATACCACACCTAAGCAAGAGGAGGTAATCCCGTTAAAGCCGCTGACGCTCACATCAGTCTTCTCCAGCTTGGCTATGTCGTTCCCCAAGCGTTTATAAAATTCGAGATGAAGCACGATGATGGTTGCTCTGTTATCAATAAGGACATGGTACATCCCCACGTTATTGAACATCGCCTGAATGTGCAACGGGAGTTTGTGTTTCTGGAGTGATGCAGAAGGCTCTTTCAGCAAACCGCTCAAAAGTTCCGCATCATTTCAGTAATGTTATTGCAACTAGTCCCATTCTCCTTGGGTGGAGTCTTGGACTAGATCGGGTTGTAGTCGCTCGGCGAATTGGATGCGATGTCACTTTCGCTTGACGCCTTAGTTTTCTGAGCGTTGGAAGTGGCCAATTTGGCACGTTTTTTCGTAGGGCGTCGTGCTCTTCTCTCTCTCCGCCTCTTTGTTCTTTCGATAGTTTCGTGAGGTTGTGTCTATTTGCCTATCTTTCGTAATGTATCCGATGTTGGGATATTAGGAACACGGATGCAGCGTGAGTGTTTGAGAGATTGTAAGCGATTATCCACTTGAACAAATTCCCTCTTATGTCGGTTGTAACCCCTTCGGAAGCTCTCCACAAGAGGAGGATCAGAGAGATATGTTGACTCGAAGTCTGGTGTATTACCTAATGGAGGGTCGATTGTTTCTGTCTTGATCTTCCCTTCCGATGCCATACCAGCAAACAGCAGGAAGTATTGGTTACAACAGGGTTGACACATCTGGACCTTATGTGTTGTTATAGGCTTACACCTGTAACAAAGCATGTTAGTCGTCAGTTATTGAGCTAACGAGGTTCCTTCCCTCATAGCATCCTTATCGCCTCGGGGACGATCTGGAGTGTTAGCTATTGTTCTGCATGTGTTTTCGCCTGTTGGAGACCGAGGCGATCAACAACATGTCGCTTGGGGAGTTTGTTGGTGCGAAGTTCCGTTTGGGCTTCTTCGCTTTCGCCCATGTTTCCCTATCTCAGGAGTTATCCGGAGGTGTAGAGTTCCATTACTCCTATCGGTGAGGTGTCTTTCTGCTCTTGATGTCTCTCCAGGCATTGATGCACCCTTGGGCCATTGTTGATCCCTATAGCCATCTCCTCAAGGCGGTTAAGGTCATGCCATTTTGCTTTCCTTTCGTTCAGCATATACTTCCTAAAAGTGTGGCATCGATCAGCGGTGTGTGATGCATCCATGTGGCAGCGACAACGATCATGTCATACGTTCTTGAGATCAACAGGGCATTTGAGTGCTCCCTTGCTCACGAGTCATTTCAATAGCATTAGCGATGATCGTCTCACCAGTCTCGATCGATTGATCCTGGTCTATCTGCATCAACGAAGTGGAGACAGTCAGGCAGTTGAAATCGAAGGCGTTTATTTCAATTAAATCACCGAAAGGTTGTGACTCAGTCAATGCCTGGTCCCTGCATTATGGAAGCACAACTCCTTGGATTCTATTAGGTCCTACACCAAGTTCTTAAACGTGATGCAATCTCTACTGGTGTGGATAAACAACCCATGCCACTTGCAAAAGTTTCTATACTTCTCTCTGTCAGTACGAGAGAGTCGATAGCCTATTTTTAATCGAATCCGCCCGTTTTGAAGCATGAACTTGAAGATCTCATCGGCTTTTGCCTCGTCGAAGGAGTATTTTCTCTCCTCTTGTATCTTTGGAGAGACCTTGGCTCTGAAGTTTTTCTTAGTTAACTCTTCGCAGGTCAAGGGTTGCCCCTTTACATGCTCTGTG
The DNA here is from genome assembly GCA_029817715.1 of Melastoma dodecandrum. Lineage (NCBI taxonomy): Eukaryota > Viridiplantae > Streptophyta > Magnoliopsida > Myrtales > Melastomataceae > Melastoma > Melastoma dodecandrum. The sequence goes on from JARUPY010000593.1 coordinate 92,709, forward strand.
ATGTCGTCATCTACTATTTGTTCAACCTGATACGTTACTAAGGGTCTCGTGATTAGGCTCCCTATCGCTTGGGTTTTCTACTTGAGTAGATTTTCATAATGGATGGTTCTTCTAGCCAATACGTTCCGGTCTCTAAAAACTTCCGCTCTAGCTTTTTCCAGAGCCGGAGAAGGAGAGATTCCTAATCTATGGCTATAAGTTGAGCTTCGATAGCGGAGGTTTTGCATCTCAAGCTTGTCTTTCTGAGTCTGTCCAGGAAGATTGCCACAGGTTCTCCAAGTTACTGTTTCATATAGGTGAGGTCTTGCAATGTCGCGGCAGGGTCAGATTCACATACTACGTGAAGGCTGCTCTTGTGAGAGAGCTAGGAAACATGCAAAGTATCCAAAACCATTAGTGGCAGCTTCTCCACCTTGGTTAGCGAAGCGGGCGATATGTTCCTAGGGAAATATGCCCTTTTCGCCCGAGAAACGAGCAAACTTAGGCACGATATCCCATCGGAAATGGATAATCATGATCGATGTTGTCAAGATAAGGAGTTAACTACTTTGCTTGGAGTCGTTCTTTTGAGATGGCACTGGTATTTCGGAACAAATTAGATTTTGTGAATGGCAAGATTCCAGTTCTGATTATGAGGATCAGATTTATTTGGCCTAGAAGCGATGTAATACACTAGTGATTGCTTGAATGCTTAGATCGATGATGGAGACGATTGCTAGAAATGTTTTTTTTATGAGCTCAGCTGTGGAGATTTGGGAGGCATTGAAAAAGCGCTATGCGTTGCCAGACAAGTCCAAGATAAGTCGTCTCCAACATATGCTTATGAATATAGTGCAAGGAGACAGGTCTGTGGATGTCTATTATACAGAACTGAATGCAGGTTGGGAAGAGCTTAAGAATTTCAGGCCGATGCCTAATTGCCGATGTGGAAAGTGTGTTAATGCTGGTTGTTACAAGGCATATGCAGAAACACAAACGGAGGATTATATGTTCATATTTATGAATGGTCTGAATGATACATTTGATGCTCTTAAGAGTAGAGTGCTTGGTATGAAGCCATTTCCCACGCTTGATGAAGTGTATAGCTTGGTGGTTCAAGAGGAGTCTTACAAAAAGGACAAATATGGTAGTGAAGCAAAAGTACCAATGAAGATGGAAGCAATGGCTTTAGCTGCACCTGCTAATGCGGCTGCATATGATCCAAGAAGAAAAGTTAAAAGGCCTGATTTGTTGTGTACTCATTATGGGAAAAGAGGGCATACTAAGGATCGGTGCTTTCAGCATATAGGATTTCCTAACATTAATGGGGTTAGAAGAGGAAAACCTACTGGAAGAGCATCTTATCAAGCTGCAGCATTGCCAGAAGTGACAATGGGAGTTAATTCAGGTGGTGAGTTTGTTGGTTCAGGTGTCAATGAAGCAAAGAAGTATGTTCAGAGGCTGATGGCATTCTTCAGTACTTAGAAAGAGTAGACTTCTCAATGCACTGCTGCTGCTGTGACTACTCTACCTAATTCTGTTGTTATGCCTTCTGCATTTACAACTTTTGAGTCTTCTTGTGTTGATCCTTCCATGTCACATCATTCAAAAGCAGTAGGTATTTGTATGACTATTCAAACTAGTCGTCATCCTTCTAAATTGGTTGATTTGTCCTCTGTATGGATAGTTGACATATAAGCAACCAATCATATAACAAGTAATCTTGATTGGTTTCTTGTTTCTACACCTGTTCAGCATATATCAGTTCTTCTTCCTACTAAAGAAAAAGTTTATGTTTGTCATATAGGAACATTGCAACTTCTGTCTGGTCTACTTCTTGAAAATGTCTTATATATACCTACCTTTTCTCTTAACCTTATTTCTGTGAGTCAGCTTATGTCTTCTTGTTTCTTTTCAGTTGTTTTTCTTAGAAATTTGTGTTTCATTCAGGACATATCATCATGGAAGATGATTGGACTTGCTAAAGAGAGAGACGGACTATACATCCTTCAAGAAAGAGGAAAACAGTTTGGTCTAGCTTTTACTACTTGTGTTCCCTTTGTTAGTACTCAATTTGATGTATGGCATCATAGGCTTGGTCATCTTTCTTATGACAAGTTACAATTAGTACATAAATATAATCAGCTTGAACCTTGTTTTAGCAAGACAATTTCTTCAGCTTGTCATTAGGCCAAACAGAAAAGGCAACCATTTCCTGTTCATATGAAGAATACATCTGTTTGTTTTGAGCTTATACATTGCGATATTTGGGGACCTTTTTCAGTTGAAACATTGGAAGGGTACAAATAATTTTAAAACAATTGTGGATGACTACAGTCGAGTAACGTGGGTTTATTTGTTAAAAAACAAATTGGATGCGGTTACTCTGCTTCCTCAATTCTGTTCCATGGTGTTTACACAGTTTTCTTCCAGGGTGAAGTGTGTTAGGTCAGACAATGGCGGAGAATTCATGTTGTCTACTTTCTATGCAGGACAAGGTATTTTGCATCACACTACATGCGTAGAAACACCTCAACAAAATGGTGTTATAGAGCGTAAACATCAACATATCTTAAATGTTGCTAGAGCACTCATGTTTCAAGCAAATTTGTCCTTAAGTTTCTGGGGTCATGCTATTTTAACAGCTACACATGTCATTAATAGAACTCCTTCTACCTTATTGGGTAATAAGACTCCTTATGAGTTGTTATTTCATGTCAAGCCTGATTACCATCATTTAAGGGTATTTGGCTACTTTTGTATGCTTCTACTTTGTCTCATGGACGCTCTAAGTTTACTGCTAGAGTTTTGAAGTGCGTTTTTCTGGGTTATCAACATGGTACTAAGGGTTACAAAGTTTATGATTTGGTTACTCATAAACTCTTTGTTTCAAGAGATATTACATTTTATGAACATGTTTTCCCTTTTCAGAAATATACAGGACAATTGTTCTCTTCTCCTGAATCTTCTCTTGGTTTCGGGGATTCTTTGCTAGATCAGGTCATTCATCACTCACGGCATATGGATGTTCCATCATCGTCATATAGAATTGTTTCTTCTGAATCAGATGTTGTTTCTTCACATTCCCAGGATCATGTTGATGATCGTGCTTTTGTTCCAGTAGCATCTAGAAAGAGTGCTAGACTTAAGCGTTTGCCTACTTACTTGAGGATTATCATGTTTCTTTAGCTCTCTCTGAAGCGATTCCTACTTCTTCACTCTCTTCTCTATCTCCTTCTACTATGTCTTCTTCTACAGTCTATCCATTTCATAAATATGTTTCTTATTCTGCTTTACTCCTTCTTATAGAGCTTTTTCTGTCAATGTATGCTTTCTCCTAATCCTTCTTGTTATGATGAGGCTGTTCTTGATAAGAATTGGCGTTCTGCTATCCAATCTGAGGTTTCTGCTCTAGCTGAGAATAATACTCGGATTATAACAGCTTTGCCATCTGGAAAGACTCCTATAGGTTGCAAATGGCTTTTCAAAACCAAGTTTAAGGCTGATGGATATGTGGATAAATATAAGGCCCGTTTAGTGGCTAAAGGGTATACTCAGAGAGCTTGAATTGATTATACAGAAACTTTTAGTCCAGTGTCTAAACATACCACTGTGAGGGTTTTCTTGTCCTTGGCTGCCATGTATGGTTGGTATTTGTCTCAATTGGACATAAATAATGCGTTTTTGAATGGTGATTTAGAAGATGAAGTTTATATAGAGATTCCTTTGGGTTTGGATGTTGCTTTTGTGCAGCTTAAGGGGGAGAGACGGTCCAGGAGAATGGTGTGTAAGCTGCAAAAGAATTTATATGGTCTTAAGCAAGCTTTTCGTCAATGGAATTCTAAGTTTGTTGCAGCATTGAAGCAGTATGATTTTGTACAATCCAGGTCAGATTACTCTTTATTTGTTAAGGGATTTGGTCATAAATTTGTAGCCTTGCTTGTTTATGTTGATGACATAGCAATTTCTAGTGTTGATTTAGATCAAATCAAGCAGTTAAAACAATATTTGCACAGCTGTTTTAAGTTTAAAGATTTGGGTGACTTAAAGTATTTTTTGGGGCTCGAGATTGCAAGGTCAAAGTCTAGGATTGGGCTTTCACAGAGAAAGTATGCTCTAGAGTTGATAAAAGAGCATAGCTTATTGGGTGCAAAGCTAACCTTAGCTCCTATGATGACAGGACATAAGTTGTCCAAAGATAATGGGGCAGTTTTGCAAAATCCAACTCCATATCGGAAGTTGGTTGGACAATTGATGTATTGGACGTTGACTAGGCCGAATTTGATGTATTCAGTTCAGAATTTATCACAGTTTATGGAAAAGCCAACCGCAGATCACTTTGATACAGCTTTGCAAATTCTGAAATATGATAAAGGAGCACCATGATAGGGTATCTTCTTTAGCTCAAAGCTGTCAAATGAATTGGTTACTTACTGTGATAGTGATTGGGGAGCTTGTCTGGATACAAGGAGATCTTTGACCGGTTATTGTGTGTTCGTTGGTGAATCGCTTGTCTCATGGAAGACGAAAAAACAAGTCACAGTTGCTAGAAGTTCAGCAGAGGCTGAATATCGTGCCTTGGGAGTTGCAACAACAGAAATTGTGTGGTTAATTGCATTGCTTAAAGAGTTCAAAGTGGAAGTGCAAAAGCTAGCCTTACATTGTGATAATCAATCTGTCATTTATATCACTAAAATCCCTATTTTTCATGAAAGGACCAAGCACTTAGAAATGGATCGTCGTTATGTGCGGGACAAGGTGCAAGAGGATGTGATTGAGCTGCAATTCTTGGTATCAAAGTTGCAGGTGGCAGATTTCTTTACCAAGAGTTTTGCAAGTCCCATATTTCTTTGGCTTAGAAGCAAGATGTACATGAAAGATATTTTTGAACATCTTGAGGGGGAGTATGAAGAGAAGAGGCTGTTGAATGAGAAGGATGTGCTGGATGTGCGCACGATTGAAGGCGAAGGAGCGTAACAGAGTCTGTGCTCTGTGAATAAAGTAGTGGAAGTCACTTGAAGATGGGCTTGGACCGTGTTCATTAGTTAAAATGAATATATTAGGTTAGGTCCAATAAAAATTTATATAAGTTGTTGTATTATGATATACTGGTTTGAGGGTTTTTGGGAGAGAAAAAATAACAGACTCCGTCTTTCTCCGATCGTGAGGATTCAACACAGATGCTTACCTCCGATTTCCTTGGATAAACTGCCCCACAAACAGATTAAGTTAGGTTAGTTTCAGGGGTGGGTGATCAAATATAGAGACAGGGATCACAATGCAATGATGACAAAAACCAGTTCCAATCATTAAAACCTTAACAGAACAAAAAATAAATAAATGGGTCGAAGAACTGAAAATCCCGAGAGATTAAGGTAATAAAGCGACATGTCATTTTTTCTTAAGGTAAAATATCGAAAAGGAAATGATCATTGTTTTGTTCGACTTTCCGAAAAAGAAAAAGTCGGAGTCAGAAAGCAAAGATCGGGATGAAAACGAGAGATACGCTCGCGGAGAGAAAAGGAGAGAGTCAGTCCAACCCAGCCCCCGTGTAATCATTACTCCAATCTGCACTTCATGCATTTACCCCCCGAAGAGAAAACAACAAAATAGTAATAATCAACCAGAAAAGCCAATAAGAACGATGGAAAAAATTGGGATCTTTGAGGAGAAATTCACCTCGGCTGAGAAAGGAACCAAGTGGGGGAAAACTGAGATCGGGAGCTACACGATTGAGGGGAATGAAGCCTGGTCCGACACCCACCTTAAAAATTCAAAGGAAGGAAAAGAAAACCCTAGATCTGTTATGGCGATGAAGAGAAAGCTTGGTGATTTTCTACTTTTGGTGTTTTTACGCGTAGGGCGTCGAGCCAGACAACATTCCCCACAAACGGTAGCTCCTCTCATCAAAGGGGAATTCCCCGTCGTTACCTTGAGAGAGTAGAAACAGCCTTGATATCAAAGGTTGTCTGGAATTTGGATAGAGGAGGAGAGAGAGGGAGGAGTTGAAGTGGATGACTGGAGGATGAGTCGGGGGCTGTTTGTGTTTGTGTGTGTTTGCGAGAGAGGAAAATGAGGAGGAAGATATGGTGGGAGTTAAAAAGGTGGGATTTGAAACCCCAAAACAAAAAAGGTAAATAAAGAAAAGTAGATATGGATGGGATAAGACTCGATACTGCTATACTAATTGTCCTCCCTCCTCACTCTCTTCATACGTCCTATTCATTTTTAACAACCTCAAATTTTCTTATGTTTTGTGCTCTCCAATGCGCATTTTCGAAATCACGGGACTGAGGGTTAGTAAATAAAACAAGCTTTGACAATTCCCAAGAAATGACAAAAAAAAATGGGATATTATTTCCTATGCATAGAGAGTGTGCTCCATTGGAGAGCAAGAAGCAGAGGGGATAACCAAATTAAGGAGCACTAACACCAACAAGACTGTTTTGTTACTCTTCATTAATTATCTAATATGAGGTTTGAAACTATCGTTAATCAATAAATATATAAAAAAAAAAAAAGCACAGCACTATAATCAGTAAGTGTTAAGGTGTGGTGGCCATTTTTTTGAAAATATATTGTTGATTCGTTCGATGTCTGAAATTTAATTTTATTTTATGGGACTTGGTGGATTGGTTGACCGAGAAAAATGGTAAAAATTTTTTGGATTCATTCATGATCGTGAATGATGACGATGAACCACCAGGATTCTTCATTTGTTTAAAAAAAACACAAAGAAATATTTAACTAAATCCTCAGAACCCACTTTTGCATACCCCAAGAAATTCGACCCCCATTTAATATAAATCACAAGGACAATTTCAAAATAAAAAATATTCATTTTTGGAAGTTTTCCAACTTTTTGTGAGTGTTTTGTTCTCTTCGTTTCCTTGTAACGTGACTTTTAGTAATTTCGACATTCATGATGATCGCGTGACATTTCCTTTTTGTATTCTTTTTTCGATAATAATAGTAGTTTAAACAGAAGTGCAAACTGATATGTGTAGATTTAAAGAATGTCCCGCAATCTTAAAAACGAGAACGTTCGGTAGTTTAGTTTTTCCAATGTGCATTGCATTTGAATCTTAAGCTTAATCCGTAATCTGCCTCCCAAAAAAAAATAATAATAAACTGTATGTGTGATGAAAAAATCGATTGGATCCCCCAAACATGTCACTAGGCTAAACATCACGAGTCATGTTACAATTAGTGGAATGAGAATGACAATTTCCTTTCCTTAGTAAAATAACGTTGTTTCGTTTCATTTCGATAATTCATTTCCTTAGTAAAAAAAAAAACGATTTGAAATTTGTCCCTTTCACTTCCCCGCAAAACCAAAACACCCCGATGATTAGTAGACCATTTTTTTTTTTTTTTGAAGTCCCCAAAGAAATGAGGAAAAATTCCAATTTCCAAATCTTATATTTTGAAGAAAATTCGTGGGAGCAGAAAAGTTGCTGATTTTTGTCCCTTTTCCTTTCACGGGAAAAAAAAAAGTAATAAAAAGGAAAGAGGATGACACTGATATGTGTTAAGTCTACTTAAAGTGTAAGGCCAAGAAATAAAATAACTGTAATGATACCGCGACGGGGTGATTGAGGTTAGAAACATCATTATTTGTTTCATATTGACCCTCACAAAAAAAAACACGCTTTAGGATTCTTACGCCAAGTGTAATGGTGTAACCAAACACTACAAATTGCAAAATTATATATTGATTTAAAGTAAAGTGATTTCATAAACCAGACATTAGTTTCTAACAATCTGAACATGGCGCTCTAGATCAAAAGAATTACTTGTTAAAATAAATAATAGTTATGGGAATTCAGAATAATTTCTTTTTTTTTTAACAATTCATTGCCTTCCTTTTATAAAAAGAAAGCCTCTCTCTGTTAGGAGGATTTCTTGATTATGCAAATTTTCTATTTTAACCTAAAAAGTAGGGAATGTAAATGTTGCCCCCAGTCATAATGAACGATGGCTACAACATTTGCCTCTGGACGGTGGTATATAACATTACGATTGCCCTCTGTGGTGTACATATTTGTTGGATCGCTGCCATCTTTCGTGTATGGTTGAGTTTCAAACATTAGCAGTGGATGAGAATGATACTTAGTAAGCTGGGTACCCTTATCCTAATGAAATTAATTAATTCTGTATGCGACTCTATTTCGGTTCCGCTTTTTAATTGCGCTACTACACGTTTTCTTATATGAGTTTTATTAACGGGGTGCGTGCTAATTATAATTATTACAGTCAAGATTTTATAATTTTAAAATATTTTAAAATAAAAAACACAACTTATATTATATATAAAAAAACACGTATATTAAAATTTAAAATACCCTTCACAAATTTCTTCTTGTATTTACCAGAAGAAGGAGAACAATTGATTTTAACTCATTCTGCACACAGGAAATTGGACATTTTTAATTAATGGGGTGCAGTCAATGGAAGTCGAAGCCAAAGGGGGGGGTGAGGTGTGTTGTCAAATAGTTTGGGTCGAGAGATGGATGAGATTTGGAGAGGGAGGATTTGACACTCCCCAACCCAACTGTAGTAAGTTGGGGTACATACAGTTCCTTGCCTAGTAAAGAAGGGACAACACGCTTTTTTTATCTCTCCCGGATTCCACAATTACCCAAGAGAAAATTGTCAGTTCAAGCAAGAATCAAATAAGACAAACCTGTGTGGGCGGGTGGGTTGAAGGGAGGACCATACGTGATGTGTATGTAAAATAGCAAAATGAGCCAAGGCATCAGATTTCTACGTTATACTATGCATGCGCCATGGAATATATATATATAGGAGCATTTGGGCCACACAATCAGGTCACATTAAAGCTACCTACGCATGATACGCCCTTTTCTATTAGCGACGATATAATTTTAAGGGGGTCGGGAGTGGAATTTCTTTGGGCCATTTCGCCCCCCATAAATTCGGGCCGGGGATTTTCCGCTTTTTTCCCACAAATGCCATGACATATGAACAGTGCTAGGCCTGCCACATTCTCTCTTTTTTTAAAAAAAAAAAGAAGAAAAGAAAGAAAGAAATTGTAGCTTTGTTTGTTTCCGAATTTCCACATATCTCTCGATTATAAGGGTCAAAATAATAATTGGTAGTTCAAGTGGACCCGGATTTGAATTAAGGGATGAAAATTTTCCGGAGAGATATTTTTATTATTTAACTGACAGAAAAGAATTTAAGACATTTTTCTAAAATTTAATAAGTTGTGAACGGAAAAAAAAAAAATTAAGAAATGTCTGCTCGATCCTGCTACATATTAACGCCGATGGAATCGCGCCACGTCAAATATATTTGACATGAATTTCAACGTTTTAAATGTGTCCGACAAGAATGAAAATGTAACTATATTGATAAAATCAAAGGAATTATTAGAAGAGCGAACCGAAATTGGAAGCTGGTGGAAACATAAAGCAAGAGAGCTTTGCGATAATTAATGCACTTTTGACCTTATATGAAGGGAAGATTATCCCCAATTTATACTAAATCTTGCCTCAATTATGATTTCAATAACTTTAGGTTTTATCTCTACCTGAAAAATATGGGATGTAACTTTCCTAAAATCTCGATCTGGTGAGTCTACTTTATAGACTTGATCGGGCCACCCTCATATACAAGTTATAGACCGATGAACTTTAACCACCTCTAGATTACTCCTTCCCTAAAACACGGGGATATGATTGCTTTTAGTGAGACCACTCCACAACTTCGTTCTACATGACAGATCATGATGCAACAAACCTCCAATCACCTCCCAAAGAATTTTGAGATCAGGGTTAGATTTGTTATAACTTATCCCATAGACTTGTTTAAATCCAATCATATAGACTTGCTTCTCGTATACTTACTAGTTTTAGCCTTAATGCCGGCAATGTCCTCGGGATGTGCAGAGCCATTAACTAGGCCCAAACATTTCCTAGTGTTAACACATATTAAGGCTCTTATAATCATTAGTCTACCCTTTGGGTTCTTGCATTTGTAACTAAGAATAGTTAGGGCATGCTTGGCTCTTGAAAACTTTAGGAAGAAAGAAACACTCGTTGGTTTTGTGGAAAAAATTTGTTTTTAATCTCCAAAAGAGTTATAAAAACTTTGAATTTTTTAAAAATGTTCTTCATGAGAAGAAGGTAATATAAATTATGTTTTTGAAGATTTTGAAAAAATGATTTATATTTTTTAAAATAAAATTTAGAAACTGCTTTTTTGTCTAAAACAAAACAAACGGGCTGTCATTTATCTTCTCTCGGAAAAGAAAATTTTGAAAAAGGTTATGGTAATTTTTTGTTCTATTAATAAATTAAAGAAAAGTAATTTGAAGTTTTTGGCCTTTTCTATTAACGTAATTTTCCTTTCCCGTTAATTGAAAATATTATTTATTAATAAATACAACACGGAGCGACACAATATTACGATTTTCCTGGGACAATAAAATTGTTAGAAATCACATACAACATAAGTACAACTTCATATTTTAATAGAGATTTTGCTATCGGATGCCCTTACGGACTGTTAAGAGTTATAAATAGTAAAAAATTTTAATTATTAATATCATTATAAGTAGTTTTATAATTTTAATATATTCTAAAATAAGAAAAAACATAATTTAAGAAGGATATTAAATACACGAAAACACAACTTGACAAAGGCTAAATTACTAAATTTAAAGTACGTCCCAACGGCCTCATCCGTTAAAAAAAACATTTCGATAATTCTGTCCTATATATTTGTTAGTGTGTGCACTTATGTGCCAAGACATTTTATTGTATTTGTGAATAAATAATAATGGCGAGCATTTATCATTAATTATTTTACATTTCTGCACGTAAAATTATTAATGATAAAGTCCCACAGATTAATTAGTATATTAATTTGAAATAGTCCGTGATCGGATAAATGTTTAGAGGGGACATAGATATCTAGATCATCGCTGAGTATAACTGAGGTCAAGATAAATCGACGGATAATATATCTAAGTTATACTTAGGGGTACCCTGAGATTAGAGATACTAAACACGACCCGTTTAAGAGGATACCACATATTGAACATCATTGATCAATCCTCTTTATGGACTAGTATAACTGATCTTTTGACTTGAGACCTTCATTTATTTTATGCGTGGAGTTTGTGCACATTGATTTCGTTAAAAGTAGTCTTCAACCGGATTGTGAGTAATACGATTGTTGGGTGTATGACAATGCGTAGAGAGAATATTGTTCAGTCAATATCGGATTCATCGCTCTTTTGGATTAGAGAGTTGACATTTAGGCTACTTGATAAAGATATTAATGATTCTAAAATCCATGGCTAAGGGATGAATGTTTTACATTCAAGTGAGTCTATTATATCTTGGTAATCAAGTAAAACAATTAATTCGGTGATGATGTATTTTACGCCGAATTAATTTGAATGTTGGTTAGATGAAGAGATTGAATTACACAGTAATTAGTTCATAGTGGTATATCATTTATGATTATTATCCTAACACGTTGGGTGACTAAAAACTTGCTAGACGGTTATCTTAGTTTATGTATGGATTTACACTACCTTCTTGTATAGGACCTAGAGGGTTGCACGTATAGCACGTCGACATGAACATTATATTGATTGTTTTAGTGGATACTAAAATTAATCATTTTATTTCAGAATTAGAATTAATTGGATTATTAATTTATTCTGAAATATCGGAAGCAAAGAAAAATAAATAGACTAAGATCGAAAATGGATTTATTCGGGTCGATCTATATTAAACATAGGATATGAAATAAATACCTATCTAAATATCATATCCAAGATATTTTATTTAAGAAGATGACTATTTGATTAATTACAATAGTGCATAAATTTAATATTTTCTTTTTGCCGAAAAAATTCAATTTAAAATATTATTTATTACATTCGTTACCTATTTTGTAATTGGAATTAATTCAAAATCCTATTATACGTTACATTTTATTTTTTTGGAAGTTTTCATTTACTATGAGAAGGAAACGGAGGGGCTGTCAGTTCAAAGAATGATGAAATAGAAAACTCAGTGAACGTCTCTCTTGAGATATTGAGGTTTTGAGGTTTTGCTTCCGAAAATTCTTTGTCGATTCAAGAGGCTAGCACCTAAGGGATCGTCGAAGTGTTCGTGATCGCGTACGTGTGGATATCTCTGGAGGAGACACACGTAGGGTTCTTAGTTGTTTGAGATTTCATTTGTTTCGTCGGAATCTACGATGTACTCTGGGTAAGTGTATTTTACAGTTTGTCTCAATTATATTATACGTACTGCGAGTTGATTTGGGTTAAAATTTAACAACTTTAATCTTCCGCTGTGCCCTAAAACCAATAATATTTCCTTGGAAAAAAAATTTTAAACCAAAGATATTGCATGTTATATACCACGTACAATTTATGTTTGAATATAATTTACAAGTACATTATAATTTCGAATTCCATTAAAAAAAGGCAATTAATCATCATCCTTTTAGTAAATTTCAAAAAATGTGTTCTTTCTGAACAATAATTTTACCATTTTATCGTTCTTTTTAATGGCAAAATATATATTTCTAGCCCTAAGTATGGTCGAACTGTCGCCGTCACGAATTAGCTAGAAAAAAGGTACAACACAAAGTTGCGGACGTTTTTATATTGCGAAAAAAATGTGAACACGAAAGAAAGTTCGACCATACTTAGGGCTACAGACGTATATTTAGCCTTTTTCTTCTTACACATAGCATTGCCACCTCAGCGCCCACGTAAGACGCCGTCAAAGCCGCGTCAGACTCCGGGGTAACGCCGTCACGAATTGGTTGGAAAACATGTACAATACAAAGTTGCAGACATGTTTATATAGCAAAGAAAAATGTGGACACAAAAGAAAGTTAGACTATACTTAGGACTAGAAACGTATATTTTGCCCTTTTTAATTTATTAATCTACCCTACATTCAAACGAATTTCTAAACTAATATCCAATAGAAAGGATAAATTTTTATTGTTCTTTTCTTTCCAATTAAAAAATCAAATAAATTTGAACAAGAAAATTAGTAGGAAGGATTTGTGGCGGAATTACTTTAACGAGCGTAGCGCATATACCTGCCCGCATACCCTTATTCAAGTCCAATCCCACCAAATCCCCAATGGGGGGCTTAGATAATGCGGCCCATTTGGTTCGGGTAAGACAGACATGTAAACAGCTTTTAGGATTTATTAACCATTACCTAAGAAACCATACTTATTTTCAAGTGGAATCTAATGGTGGGGTGGGGTTCAAATCTATTCCCGACAACCCACCTTATATCACTTGCATATCTCACTTATCATAATGGGATATTTGGTATGCCGATTGGGCCCCCCAAAGGAATATCATTTCCTTTAAAAGGGAGGCAATGTCTATTAATACCTTTTCTTTCTTGTTTGATCTCTGTCTCGTATTTTTTTAAAAGTTATATGCCGATCTTATTTTAATATAGTAAATATAATTATATCTTTTAGAGAAAAACTTATATCACCAAATCAGACAAGATTCGAAAGATATTTGAATTTGAAGGTGATATCTTAAGTGAACTACTAATCACCTCGAACTTAACCATGAGAAATGCCCCTGATATCAACGAAGTAAGACAAAGGAATTGACTTGAAATTCCAAAAAATCCTAGTAAATGAATATTTCAAGGAAACAAAGTCGTCAATCACTAGGGATGAAATAACTAACACATCTTTTTTGGGGAGTAATGAAATAATTGTGTACCTCTCTTTTACTACAACATTAATTAAATGTATGGCTTAACCAATTCACCTCAAGTATACATTTACGTATATACCTGCAAAAAACGATGACATTGTCCCTGCCATCTATGCACATAGATGTGAAATTTCACCCGTAATTGCTACTTGAACACACATTTGGACCGGATTCGTATAATTTATTCTATAACTACTAGTTTTTGGTTAATTCTATTTGTAATCCCAATAAATAATCAAACAACACAGAGGAACTGAGGGGTTTCGTTATTTAAAAATACTTTACAAAATTAACCGTTAAAATTTATATTTTTGTTATAAAATAAAGGAGATAGAGCAAAAAGAAGAAAATAAGAGAAGAGATGGGGAAGAGAAAATGTGAGAATTTCATTCATTTCGGCGTCACAATGTACAAGATATATCCTTATATTTATAATAAACTTACGACGGAAGCAAAATAAATTACAATCATAATTGAAGAAAATATCTAACACTAATTAGAGATAAATGGGAGTCATAATGGGCATTTAAAATAAATACTCCCCTTGAATGTTCATTATGATATTGCCCTTCTCAGGAAAACCCTTTGGAAAAAAATCAGGGAAAAGGAAAAAAAAATACAATATGCTTACTCCCCCTTAGTAACATCACTTTAAATCTCGAAGTTGCCATTCCAATTTTATGCATGAACCTTTCAAATATTATTGTAGGCAAAACCTTTTATTAATAAATTGGTCAAATTTTCTGATGAACATATTTGTTGAACATCAATATCACCACGCTTTTGGAGATCAGGGTGAAAAAGAATTTTGAAGATATATGTTTGTTCGATCGCCTTAGATATATCCTCCCTTTAATGCAAGCAGCATTATTCTCGTATAAAATTATTGGGGAAAGAATTCTCATTTACAGATAAGCCGCATGACCCCCGAATGTGATGCATAACTCATCTCAACCATTCACATTCTCTACTAGCTTCATGAATTGCAATAATCTTAGAATGGTTAGATGATGTGATGGTAATTGTTTGTTTCATAGATCTCCAGGATATAGCAGTACCACCACACGTAGATAAATACCCCGTTTGAGATTTACCATTATGAGGGTCCGATAAATATCCTACATGTGCATATCCAAGCAATTCTGCTTCAGGCAGATAAGGATACTACAATCCCATATCCATTGTTCCTCGAAGATATCAAAAATATGTTTTATTCCAATTTAATGTCTCCTTGTCGATGAAGAACTATATCTCGCTAATAAATTCACTGCAAATGATATATCAGGTCTAGTATGACTAGCAAGATACATTAGTACTCCAATAGCACTAAGATATGGTACTTTAGGACCAATTAGTTCTTCATCATTCATTCGAGGTCGAAATTGGTCTTTATTTACATCAAGCGATCTCACGACCATTATACTCAAGAGATGCACTTTATCCATATAAAATATTTTTAGCACTTTTGATGTATAAGCAGATTGATGGACAAAAATTTCACTCTAAATGCTCAATTTGTAAGCCAAGACATAATTTTGTTTTCACGAGATCTTTCATCTCAATTCTTTATTGAAATAATCAACTGTTTCAGACAGTTCATCAGTAGCGCCAATAATATTCAAATCGTCAACATAAATTGCAATAATTATCCAGATCTCTTAATAAACTCACATAAACATATTGAATCATTTTGATATCCATTTTCAACAAATATTCACTGAGACGTTTATACCACATATGTCCAAATTGTTTTAATCCATATAGAGATCTGCATAATTTGACCGAGTAAAGGTTTCGACGATCTAATTTACATATTTCTGGCATTTTGAATCTTTCATGGAGTTCCATGTATATATATCATTCTCAAGAGAACCATATAGGTATGCTGTAACGACATCAATTAATCTCATATCTAATTTTTCATAAATTGATAAATTTATCAGATATTTAAATGTTGTTGTATCCACCACTGGAGAATATGTCTCCTCATAATCGAAACTAAGTCTCTACGAGAATGCATGGGCAACAAGTCGTGCCTTATATATGATAATCTCATTTTTTTCATTTCTTTTTCTTAAAAATACCCATTTATAACCGATCGGTTTTACACCTTCAGGTGTATGGACAACAGGTCAAAAAACTTCATGCTTTGCGAACGAATTTAACTATGTTTCAATCGCATCTATCCATTTTGGCCAATCATTTCTTTATTTGCATTCTTCAACAAACTTTGGTTCAAGATCCTCGTCTTCATTTACAATATCGCATTTTATAGCTATAGCATATGCAGAATTTTCATCAATGTCGATTTTATCTCGATTCCATCTCTTTCCAGTCGAAACATAATTGAAAGAAATCTCTTCATTTTTAGGTACCTGTGACTCTTCTCGAATCATAATCTCAATGACCGGAGGTTTTTCAAGAGAAATTGCAGCATCAATTTGAGCCTTTACTATTTTTCCCGAGGTTTTTTCTCTTTGGAACTGACTGGTCTACCACGCTTCACTTGCGTTTTAGGCTCATTAGCAATACTAGGTTATTCCTTCAGGGACATCAATTCTTATTGGAGTATTTAAAGCTGGAATACAAGACTTCGTCACTTTCTTAGGGTCAGTAAAAGCATATGGCAATTGATTTACTAAATTTTGCAAGTAAGCAATTTTCTGAACTTCGAGTTCAAATTGTTTTGTGCGAGGATCATAGTGACATAAAGATAACTTAGCCACATTATTTCCTTTTCCGGCTGCTTTTTCCCCTTTTGATGTTAGAAATATCATTCATCAAAATGACAAATGGCAAACCGTGCCATAAATAAATCACCCGTCAATGGCTCAAGATATTTAATTATAGACAGTGATTCATATCCAACATATATCCCAATATCCTTAGGGGACCCATCTTTGTTTGTGTGGAGCAATTGACACATATACTACACACCCAAAAATTCTTAGATGGGAAATATTTGGTTCCTAACCATAAATCATTTCCAAAGGGGAGACCTCATTATAATTTGTAGGTCTGATGCGAATTTACTCTACCGCGTACAAAATAGCATGTCTCCAAACATGAACAGGGATTTTTGTTATCATAAGCAATGGTCTTACAATTAATTGAAGACGTTTTATCAATGACTCTGCAAGGCCATTTTGTGTGTGACCATGTGCTACATGATGTTTAACACTTATTCCAATTGACATACATTAATCATTAAATGCTTGGGAAGTAAATTCATCGGTATTATCAAGACGAATACATTTTATTGGATAATCCGAGAAATGGGCTCGTAATTTGATAATTTGAGCAAGCAATCTTAAAAATGCTTGATTACGAGTTGATACTAAACACACATGGGACCATCTAGTCGATGCGTCAATTAATACCATAAAATATTTGAATGGACCACATGGTGGATGAATAGGCCAAATATACCATCTTGTATTCTTTCAAGAAATTTCAAGGGTTCAGTCTTGATTTTCAATGATGATGGCGTTATTATCAACTTCCCTTGGAACAAGCGGCACATGAAATTTCATTGGGGAGAAAAATCTTCTGGTTTTTCAATGAATGCCCACGCGAATGATTAAATATTCTTCACATAATTATAGCTTCAAGATGCCCCAATCGATCATGCCAAGTAATAAAATTATTTTGATGAACAAACTTTATGTTTATAACAATATTACTTCGCCAACACTTATATTTGTGAAATGTAGTCAAGAAGAAACGGGCAATTTTTCTAATATACATTTCATACATGAGATGATACTTGTAATACACATATACTCTTTGTCATTTTCATTTGAAGTCTCGATGTGATATTCATTTCTGCGAATATCTTTAAAATTCAATAAATTTATCTGAAACTTAGAGGAATACAACGCATTATCAATATAAATATTTGTTTCTCTAGATAATAAGATATTTGTTCTTTCAAAGCCCTCGATGATTTTTGTACTTCCAAATATCATATTGACACTTGTTTCGTTCATTACCAAGACGGTAAAGAATTTCTTGCTTTTCAAAATAATATGCGTGGATGCGTTGTCTACGAGATAAGTGCCTGTTGGTATATGATTGCACTAAGAAGGGGGGGTTGAATTAGTGCCGTAAGAGTTATGACACTTTTTCGTTCACAGAAGCGTGGTTCTGTTAGGTCACAGAGGCTGGATCTGATAAACAGATTCCCAGTTCTGAGACAAGTTATCTTTTGTGTAAGACACAAAAATTTATAATAGTTCGGCAAACAATGCATACGTCCACTCTCTCAGCTCTCACCCAAGCAGGGCGTATTCACTATGATTGGAACGTGGGATTTTACATATGTCGATAATTTTCTTGATTATCATTGAGTTTTTTCATTAATTAAGAAAATATTAAGTTAATCAATTTATTTTTCTACGTAAAATTGAATTCTCGGACCCCAAACCGAATTGCACCTCAGTAAAAAAAAAAAGTAATATTCTTCTCGGTAACAAAGTTAGGCGAAAATGTAGTTTAGCAGAACTTCAAAATCCCTCGATTACTCCAAAACTTACTATCACGATCGCCATCAATTCAACCGTAATGTATTGCCATGTAAAATGAAATTAATCAATTTAACAAACTAATCAATGTCACCCCCTCCCTCCCGCAACTTTCTTATTTAATTAACACCCCCCCATAATCCACGGGCGAGCACAACCAACGTCCCCCCTTCCCTCCCCACGCAACCCAACCACCCCACCGCCGGCGCCTCTCCGTCCCCCACCACCAGCCTCATCTCTAGCCTTTGATGCACCGATCATCCGCCGGCTTCGTCGGTGGCGGCCTCTTTGGTACATGGATCTCCTTCTCCGAGGCTAGCGCCGTAGGCGACGGCCCTGGCGCCGGAGGTTCCAATGCCGGCCTAGCTATCGCCAATCGCGGCCATGGCCGGGATCCCCTTGTCCTACGCCATCGTCGGTAAAACGAACGCCCTTAGATCAGAGGACGCGCGTGGGGGAATCGGAAACCGTGGAACGGGTTTTAGGTAGTTTTATTTTTAGTTATTGTCGGATTGGTTGGAGGAGGGAAACCCTAGCGGAATTAGGGAGGAAACAAGGCGTCTGTGTTTGTGTGTGTATTTAATTGTATGTAAAAGATGCTGACGGAGTGGAGGAAAGAGCAATCGTTGATGAGATCTCTCAGGAGAAGTATTACTTCTTCTTCTTCATCTTCGACCCCCTCACCACAGGCTAAATCGTCCTCAACGCTGTCATCCCCTTCGACTAATTCCACGTTGTCCTCGTCGTCGAGTTCATCGTCCTCTTCATGGATACATTTGCGATCTGTTTTGTTGGTCGTTGCCTCACCATCATTGTCTACATCCTCCTCCTTGGGCTCGCCAAATCATTCAAGGTTTGTTCTAACCGTCCTCTTCCTCGCCCATTTTGTTGTTGCTACGTATTGTGTTCATATATGTTCATTGGCAGTATGCTTAATTTAAATGGTTACACAGTTGCTTCGGATGTTTTCCCACCTAGTTAGGAAGATTTTGAGGGAAATGCGAAGGATCTTAATCACTCCAGTTATTTTTATTAATTTAATTTCCTTCCTAAGTGGCAGAAATATCCTATTTTCCCAGTCATCGTCTCAGCCATTCCTTTCGTGTTGGCACTGAATCCAGTTATCAAGTCAGCTTTGAAGTTATTGGCTGCTGTTTGATTGACAGTGAGATCATGATGCTCTATTGTTGTGGACACTATAACTTATGAGACGAGCTAAAAAAGTGCAGACACTGATTCCACTAGTGGGATTGGGAGGTGTAGCTTTTGTTACTGTAGAAAGCTAAAATTTCCCCTGCTTGATCGTCATGTTCGTTACTGATTTCCTGCCGCTGATGGAAAATATTTACCTGTTAGATTTCCCTGCTTTGCATTTTGTTACCAATGGACGATTTTGGGACAAAATATAAAATTTTGCTGCTTGATTGTCATGTTCATATTGATTTAATGATGTTGATGAAAAATGTTTACCTGTTAGATTTCCCTGCTTTGCATTTTATTATTGATGGAAGTTTTGGGGACAAAATTATTGGATCTTTGCAGATGAGCCTCTCTGATTTATTTTGCTGTATTGCATGATTGTTCTCTCTCTTCTTGTCTAGCACAATAAGTTGTTTTTCTTTACCAGGGGGAATTTGAAATCTCCGTGGTCTCGGAGAAGAAGAAAACATGCGCTCTTGCCTAAGCAGTGGAGGAGTTTGTTTGGACCTGATGGTAAACTTTCTGATGGTGGTATTAAGTTTTTGAAGAAAGTTCGAAGTGGAGTAAGTGATCGGTCTCTTGTAATGGAATATTTTTATCCTATCTTCTGTCCAGGTCTGAGAGTTTCTTATTTTTCATCTAGGGCGTTGATCCAAGTATAAGAGGGGAAGTGTGGCCGTTACTTCTTGGAATGTAAGTGCTTTTCCAGTAATTGGATTGTTGAAGAAATGCACTTTTGTTTTAATCTTTACGTTGTTAATCCACTGTGCCTAAGATTGGGATGACCTTGTCTAGCTGATGGAGTGGCGTAGCGGAAATAGGAGAAATCGCAGAAAAACTAGGAGAAAACGAATAGGATGAAGGGAACGATAGAGAATTCTAGGGTTTATAAGAAAACCTCAAGAAATTCTTAAAATCAGAATAATAGGGTAAAAATAACAATTGTCCTCCTTAAAAAACCTAAGACCTTATTTATACTAGAAAAGAAATCTAATGTGGTATTCCTAAAATACCCCTAATATTAAAAAATCTAAAAATAATATTATGCTCCTGCATTAATCTCCCCGGGTTGGAAAAGTTCGCGATTCTGGTGCGAAAACTTCGACGATCTCGGTATCAATGTCAGGATCATCTTCTTCAACTCTTTCTCATCCTCATAAAGTTGGCGTTGTATACATGTTTGCTTGAGATCCCCTACTGTCTGGATATAGAACTGACCACCGCCAAGGACTTCCGTTACCCTCAGCTTAAGCACTTCCTTCTGTCTGTATCCGTTTGTCTGTTCCTGCCCCTTTACATAGTTCTCCCATATTTTCAGCTTATTCCTCTTGGCAGCTTGCTCAGCTTGTTCCAAAACTCCAGTATCCATGACTCTGTCAGAACTAAAAGAAGCTTGAAGTTCAGTAGCCTTTATTTTTCTCTTGGCTTCTTCTTCCAACATGTTAGCACTCCATTCAACATATTTAGTCAATTCGTATTCAACAAGCTCCAAAACCAGTTCCTTTGTCTGTTCCATGTCAGAGAAGTAAACAAAACCTATTAAGTTGTTGAACTTGTCAACACCTTCCAAGAAAATGCTAACATCTCTATGAAGCACCCGCTTCTCCGTAAAGTGCTCCGCTTCCAAGTGGGGTTGGTCCAAGTGGTAAGGAGCTTGAATTTGCTTAAGGAGGTCTCGGGTTCGAAACCTACCGTACGCAGCCACCCCTGTTGGTAGACTCACCCACCATAGCCAGGTGTTCTATCCGGGTCGAGTCCGGATTAGTCGGAGTAAAGCTCCGGAAACCGGACGGGCAACGAAAAAAAAATGCACTGCTTCCAATCCAAACGAGTTCGGAGCAAATTCATTAGATGTGGTTGTCGAAACCGCAAGCCACTAGGCAGATAATAAAGAAGAAGCAACTCCATTTGCTTCTTCTGAAACAGTTTCTGCTTCAGGGGCATTCTTGGTGATTGTCCTCCTGCCCTCTGAAGGATACTGGATTCTTACGAGGAAAACTTGAACAAATTGAAATTCTTGAAGTAAATTCACCTGAAACTTGCTGCCATCTCGATCATGCTCCACAATTCCTTGCATGGGCCTACCTTTACTTGCAGCCAGCAAACCCATGACATCCAAGTTGTTGAGATTTCCAATAGCAACAAGGGGAAGATTTCTGATGGGAGCCTCAACAGTACCCGCGATCTTGCTCCAATGACCGAGATCTTCTTGTTTAGCTTGTTCCTTGAGACGAATGAGCTTTGTGAGGAAGGGATTTGCATCCCCTTGTTATTGACCGTATTCTCTGACCTTCGCACAACCTTCGAATACGACCAACAAAGCAACATTTTTGTCATCCAGAAAGACAGAGCCCAACTCTTGATCGACGGACGGCACCGCATAATCTAATTTGAAAGTGACCTCATTTCCAATGCATATTTCCCTTAAATATTCACTGCCGTCCCAAGCGAAAGGCTCATCCACACCACCTTTGCGGGCCTTCCTTCCAGATGCTCTCACAAGTATATGCTTAGTCATCTGAGTGACAAATGATAGTCCATTTAATGCAGCTTCATCAATTCCACCTATATCACTCTCCTCGGGTTGGAAAAGCAAATTCCGTTCTGGCGGCTTAGCAATCCTTGTGTAGTTTCCATATACTCCTTTGCTCTCGTCCACGAATTTGTTGTCACCAAGAGATCCTATAATTTTCCCTCCAATTATATCCATCTCTTTGATGTCTTTCGTCGGAGGATGAAGGTGTACTTCTTTTCTTCATAAGGGTTGAGATAACTCTCCACCGCATATGTGAAAATAACAATATGTGAGCATTCACTATGTGCTATAACATCAGAAACCTCACTTTCACGAGTATCGATCATAATATCCATGTGCCAATCTTTGACTTCCACTTGAGCAATTGACATGGCCCTTTCGATGATGACTGATTCCCCTTCGATTGGATACACATCGATAATATTTCCGTCCTCATCAGGATATTCATTATAAATAGGCTTTATTTCTTCATCAAACTTTTCTTTAGCCTTCCAGTCTTGATATTCACTGGCGTGCATCTTCTCGCTAAAGTCTGCAACTTCGATTTTGATCCCACCACCGTTGAAACCTAGGGCACATATCTCTTCCAATCCACCTCCTCCTATGTTGTTTACAGGTCTGGCTTCACGGTATGAATTGACTTCGGTTTCATCAAATTCATCCTCAATACTATCTTCCGGTATGTCTAAGGGGTTGTGGTTGCCTTCCGGAATCTCCATTCGGGCTCGCACGAGTTCCTGCCGCAGTAGCAGCAACTCTTGGACTGCTTGGGAGAGATCTTCAAGCATACTTTGCATCTCAGTAAGTTCCGTCTGTTGATGTTGAACCCCTCTCCAACGGCCTCTACCACGATTAGCCATCGTGAAACCCTAAACTCTAACCCGTATGTAGAACTTGGGCTCTGATGCCAATTGATGGAGTAGCATAGCAGAAATAGGAGAAATCGCAGAAATACTAGGAGAAAACAAATAGGATGAAGGGAACGATAGAGATTTCTAGGGTTTATAAGAAAACCTCAAGAAATTCTTAAAATCAGATAATAGGGTGAAAATAACAACTGTCGTCCTTAGAAAACTTAAGACCTTATTTATACTAGAAAAGAAATCTAATGTGATATTCCTAAAGTACCCCTAATATTAGAAAATCTAAAAATAATATTATGCTCCTGCATCACTAGCATTTCGACATCCATATGTTCCGTTTTCCTTTCCTTGGAGTGCTTTTCCTTCAGGTAGAATAAGAAAAATTGATCACCTTTAACTGCTCTAATTTGAAGTAGTCATGGTGTTCTAAATCAGTAACTACATTGACAATCCTTGGTGCAATATTAAGGTAGTCCTGTGTGATTTATCGATCCTGGGTTTAAGACAGAGAATCACACGAATATTTGCAAGAGGTATGACATCGTGCAAATACAATAATTCTCATCTACCCCACTTTAGTTGGGGTGTGATCTATGTTAGGGTCATTGGCATATCATGTATGCGATGAAATAATGCATTGCCAATTATTGGCCTTGTTAATGGGAAGGAGATGTTTTAACATACATAGAAAGTGCCATCAGACTGGAAACCCAAAAATGACGTGAAGATCTTGTGGTAGATGACCAAAATGGCCGAATTACCCTTTTCTAGGTGGTCTTTGTTCTTACTGTTCAGAGATTGAGTTTAATGCCCCAGAAGAGTGATAATCTTTTATAAGCTTTCTGAACAAGTCCGAAATTGCAACATGTTTGACAATCAACTCATCATCTACCTTATCACATGTATGATGTCCTTCTAGGCTCCCCGCCTAAGGGTAGACTTCCCTTCCAAGGCGCTTTGGTCATAAACAATGAGTAATCAGCTCTTTTTATATGAAACCAATTACTAAGCAGCCTTCATATCTTCGATATCTCCTCCCTGTTGAGGCCTCCATACCCCTTTATCTATTGTCCGCTGCCCATTGTAGTAGATGCTAGTTCCTGGTAAGTCCATGATTGCATTCAACTAGATTCCCACTCTTCCTGCAATTGACAAAATTACTCTAACTAGCATACTCGCGTCCTTTAGTTTCTTATGTTTGTGATAGCACAGGATGTCTCCCTGAGCAGACATTGTCTTATTGATGCCATGAACAGCAAGAATCTCAATGGAAGATGTTTTTTTCTACCTGCACTGGATTGGCACACTGTTACTTCAATTTTCTACGTTCTAGAGAAATTGCACATTATCTTTTACCAAGTCTTTTAGGGTGTTATTGCTGTGTTTGTGCTATAAAGCAATTGCTTGAAAGGAATAGTACGACGAAAAATGGACTATGGGAGTGTGACTTGAACTATGCAGATCGTCAATTCAGTACACTACACTTGTCATACAATTGCTACTGGTTATTTTAACTTATCGGGAGCAAGAATCTTTAGGTCTCTACAAGTGATTAGAGTCTAGCTTTTTGGCGAAAGCTATTATTCAAGGCAACAGATGATGAGGAGGTCAATATGAAGTTGGTATTGGCTTCATAAAAGTATAAAATCCAGTCCACCAACATTGATGGCGCACTTAGTACAGAGAGAGAAGAGAAACTGAACAGGCATGTGGAGGAGGTTGTAGATGGCTTACATGAGAGAGAGGAGCAGACATGTTGGGTTGGTATGCACATGGTTGCATATGGTTGTTTTGTGTTCGATGGCTGAATGCACATCCTTTGCTGCAAATTCTGAAGTTACCGGACTAGGTCCCTCCTTACAAAACATGTAAAGCATCTGTAGAATTTGATATCTACCCATGCTACAGGGAATGGCATCTCTGTTTGATCTCGTAGATCTATTTGTCTGGCCGTTTGTAATTCTGTTCATGCTGTTCCCTCTATATTTCCACAGATATGACATGAATAGTTCCAAAGACGAAAGAGACACTGTAAGATGTCAAAATAGGTATTGCTTTTGTTTTTCTTTATGTACATAATATTAACATTTTAGTTGATTATGTTGACATTCAGTTTATTGTTTTTTATCATGTGACTCGCCCTTCAGTCGGGAGTACGAAGATCTACGTAAAGAGTGTCAAAGACTTCTTAAACTTAAAGCAAAGGCTTTGGAACCGGAGGATGATGGTGGCGGTAACAACATTGAAGGCAGCACAGATTTTAGTCCAGTTTTGGATTCTATAGCAGAGGAGGACGACGAAAGTTCAAGAATATCGTGTTCGTCAGAGAAAGATGCCCTTTCTTCAAATTACTTGGATGCTCAAGAAGTCTATCAGGTCCCTGAGTCCTTGAGTCTGATATTGGCGGTAGGCAACGAAGAGAAAAGTAAAGTTCCAGTTCTGCAGTGCTTGGATAGAATTCCTGCAGCTACAACGGAGAGTCATGGAGGTCCTGAATTGCACCCTTCGGCGAAAATAACCGGGGTAAATTTGCAGAAGAGCAGAGATCTGGAATACCAAAGAGAAGACACAGCGGTGGAATGTCAAGCGGATAAACCTCAACCTCATAATTTTCAAGCATTGGTGGCAATTACTTTGGTAAATTCTCGTGAGAATGGAGATCAGGGTTGCCAGAAAAAGGGTATGTGGATGGAAGGACTTGGAGAGAAATGTGAACATGAGGCTGCTACTGCTTCAGCGACTGCGGGTGGGAATCATTTGCAGAAGAATGGTAAGCAAGATTGTCAGAGGGAAGATGCAGTGGCAGATGGACATGCAAAGAAACCGTATCATTTGCAGAAGAATGGTAAACAAGATTGTCAGAGAGGGGATGCAGTAGCTGATGGACATGCAAAGAAAACTGATCATTTGCAAAAGAACGGTAAACAAGATTGTCAGAGGGAGGATGCAGTGGCCGATGAACATGCAAAGGAACCTGATCATTTGCAGAAGAATGGTAAAGAAGATTGTCATAGGGAAGATGCAGTGGCTGATGGACATGCAAAAAAACATGATCATTTGCAGAAGAATGGGAAACAAGATTGTCAGAGGAAGGATGCAGTGGCCGATGGACATGCAAAGAAACCTGAGCATAAGGTACTTCGGCATTCAGCTCCAATTTCTCGGGAAATTTTGCTAAAGAATGGAGATATGGATTGTCAGAAAAAGGGCACACCAGTGGAAGAGGACGTGGAGAAAAGTGGGTTAACTTCTGAGGGTGTGATTGCTGATGAGTCCGATTCTACTGATTCAGATAGCTCGGACGAGCTTGAAAATGCACAGCCATCTGACATAATCAAGGATGCGGATCTGACCGAGCTTGCCGAGGAAATTTTATCAAACTCTGAGATCGGGGACAAGATCGAAGCCCACGGTGAAGAAGACTTTGCCATGTGGCAAAAGATTATCCGCCTCGATGCATTGCGAGCTCATGATGACTGGGTGTTCTTTTCTCCTTCTCAGGCAAATGTGACAGAAGAAAGTGCTAGACAGTTTGCCGATAGTGTCGGATTAAAGAATTATGACCACCTGGAGCCATGTCAGATCTTCCATGCTGCACGTCTGGTTGCAATCCTTGAAGCCTATGCTTTGTATGACCCGGAGATCGGTTACTGCCAGGGCATGAGCGATCTGCTGTCACCGATAATCTCAGTGATGGAGGAAGACGACGAGGCCTTCTGGTGCTTCGTGGGGTTCATGAAGAAGGCACGGCACAACTTCAGGCTCGATGAGGTTGGAATAAGGCGGCAACTGAACATCGTCTCGAAGATCATAAAGTGCAAGGACTCTCATCTGTACAGTCACCTGGAGAAGCTCCAAGCAGAGGATTGCTTCTTCGTGTACAGGATGGTCGTCGTTCTATTCAGGAGGGAGCTAAACTTTGAGCAAACCCTTTGCCTGTGGGAGGTGATGTGGGCTGACCAGGCGGCAATAAGGGCTGGGATTGCAAAGTCGGCCTGGGGGAGGATGAGGCTGCGGGCACCCCCAACGGATGACCTGTTGCTGTACGCGATCGCCGCGTGTGTGCTCCAGAGGAGGAAGCTGATCATAGAGAAGTACAGCAGCATGGAGGAGATCATGAGGGAGTGCAACAGCATGGCGGGGCAATTGGATGTATGGAGGCTCCTCGATGATGCCCACGACCTCGTGGTCACCCTCCACGAGAAAATCCAGTAACGAATCTCCCAACTCAAACTCAACTACTTTTTCTTCCTTTCATCCTTTTAAAATTCTTTGGGATCTCTCGTAAGGTTTTCCCTTGGCGATAGGAAGAAAGTTATTACGGCCTAATATATCTGCACCCTGCCATTCTAATGAGACCAATTATATATGTATGACTTGGTTTCCGGTGTGGCTGCCCGCACTATCTGGTTGTTTTGCCAAAAAGTGACGGTGGCAGGAACTACAAAACTCCTGGTAATCTATATGATTTTCATAACCTTTTTATTTCAACATTGTCATCACTAAGTTATGCTCACGCACCTCGATCGTCAGTTTTTCAAGATTGATGTTCATCCATCTATACGAAACTTTATTCTTAATTAAGATATTTTAGACGTGAAATTTGCTCATGCGTGAGTAAATCGGATATATCTGTGGTGATTTGTGCATAGTTAGCTGCCTGCATGTCTTATGATTGGAAGAATATATTGCCATCAGGTGTATCGAACCTGGTCTTGTGCCAACATGGACATGACTATGTATCGTATAAAAACGGAGAATCGAACCACCTTGGGACATACAGCAGTTGCTTGGCCTCCGAGAAATTCCAAGGCATTGATCATTCGGCATCCCTCAACTTGCTGATTGGGAATGGGCTCAATATCCCCATTTTGAAGAGGAAATCGAGTGCGACTGCAGCAAATGTAAAAATGATAAAACTTTCTGATATATACACAGCTCCGTCCAATACGTAAGACTGTAGGCTCTCGAGATTTAGCACCGGAAGAGGGCCTCGGTCGAAGTACCCAAGCCCTGCAGAATGAATATCCTGATGTTAAACCCTTGTTAGGGGGGCAAAGTGATGGTTTTCATAAATCTTGTGATGCCAGCTGAATCTACGAGGACGTGTACCTCTCACGATGCCAAATGCAGCAGCAGTTCCTGTCTTTAGCTGAATGTTGTCCAGGTCTCTCCGGACTGCATACCGGAAGGTGACCCCAAACAGGGCACAGCTAATGAAAGTGATGGACAAAGGAGCAAGTAACTCAGAAGTGGTGGAAGCTTGAGTGAAGGAAATCGGCAGAGCCGTGGCAGTGCCAATGAGAGCGGAAATGAGGGCGGCTTTCACAGACTCCAATCTCTCTGCATCTTGGTTAATACCGGAATCACCCCTCATGATGTAGCGATCGCCAGACTCACTCACGCTCGTGGACAGAGAGCGCTCTGCCTCATCAACCATCGCTCGAGCTTCGGATATTGCCTGCTGCGATTCCGCAATCTTACCCCAGAAAGAAAAAAAAAAGTTCAAATCTCCAGTAATAAGTTAACATCGTTTGCCCTAATCAACTGCGATTCCGTACTTCAACGCGTGAAACTCTAATTCTACCAAAATCAACCCCATCCGCAGCCGCAACCAAATATTTAACGCTGAGCTTCTTCCTCTTAGTTTCATTACCTCCAACCGGAAAACGGCAAAACAAAGACACGTACGCCGATCATTCCTACTCACAGTTTCCCATAAAATGAAAAAAAAAACATGGACAGTGCCAAAAAATTCACAGCCTTACCTCGGAAGCTCTGGCCTCAAGCTGCCTGACGTAGTCCTTGGCACGCTGGGCCTCGAGCTGCTGCCTTTCGATCTCTGCAAGCTCCAACCTAGCCTTATCCACCCTCTGGGAAGCCTTCTCAAGGCCATCGAGCAACCCACGGTTGTCTTCCCTCGTCAGCAGCTCAGCCACCTGCTCGTCCACCAAATTGGAGACCGATTCCTTCAAGCTGCGCCCACCAGGACCATTATTAGAGGCGTCAATGCATTTGATGGGCCTGTGGAGGATTGGCCGAGGAACGGCGGCGGCTGTGATAAGGAAGCGCAGAGCAATCGGCTGTTGCAGCATCATTCTTCACCCACTGCAACAGTCCCCAAACAAAAAGAAAGTGAAAGATAAAAAGATATTTAACGGAAGAGGGCCGAAGGCTGTTAATGTAATATAGGCCCAGTCCAAGACTGACGTGCCAAAACATGAAGCCCAAATTTAAGGCCCATAAGGTTCTTAAATTAGTCCACATTTTTTGACAAGGAGTGGTTGGAATATGAAATGATGGACGTTAAGCGATAATGACGTAATCTATAGGGAAGTCATGTCTCGTAAACTTGTTATTGGGTCACGTGTCAAAATATGATGTGGAATATTGTTTCATGAATGACAGGAATTAAATTATGTTGCGTCAGCATGGTAAAATTGCCGTTTGAGCACCCACCATGTTTAAACATCATTTTGTTAAAAAAAAAAATGAACAGGGAAACAAGTAAGAAAGAAACGAGAGAATAAAAAGACATGAAAAGTGTGGAGACTTTTTTATTAATTTCAATTATATATATAATATGCATTCTTTATATATATATATATATTTATTTATATGAATCTTACAAAATAAAGAAAACACAATTATAGCGAAGGAATAATAAATGACAATAAACTATAAATGCAAGTCGTAATGACATTCATAATAAATATATTTACAACACTCTCATTTGATTGTCCTTTTGATACCGCCTCGTATAAAACATTTCTAGGAAAATCCAGTGGGATAAAATCATGGTAAAGGAAAAAAGATACAATATTGTTTAACATCGCTTTAAATATCCAAGTTTGCGCATTTCAACTTTATGCACTAGTTTTCAAAAATCTTTGTAGGCAAAACCTCTGTGAATAAATCAGCTATATTTATTGATGAATGTCTTTGTTGAATATCAATATCATCACTCTTCTGAAGATTATGTGTGAGGAAGAATTTTGGAGATACATGTTTCGTTGGACCGACTTTGATATATCATTCATTTAATTAAGCAATGTAAGTAACATTATCATCATATAATATTATTGGGATACTCTTATTTACGGATTAGCTGCATGACCCTAGAATGTGATTTATAACATATCTCAACCATACATATTATCTATTGGCTTCATGAATTACTATGATCTCAGAATGGTTGGATGATGTGGTAGTAATCGTTTATTTCGTAGATATCCAAGATATAGTAGCACCACCGCTCGCAAATAAATAAATCGTTTGAGATTTACCATCATGATGATTAGATAAATATTCTACATCGGTATTCCAATCGATTCGACTTCAGACGTATATAAAGATAATGTAATCTCATGTTCATTGTTCCTCGAATATACCGAAAAATATGCTTAATTCCATTCCAATGTCTCCTTGTCGGTAAAGAATTATATATCGCTAATACATTTGCCGCAAATGATACATAGAGTATTGCATGACAAGAAGAAATATCAGTTCAAATATGGCACTTTAGCACTAATTAGTCTTTCATCATGCATTCGAGGTCGAAATGGGTTGTTATTTACATCAAGTGATCTCACGATCATTAAACTACTCAATGGATGTGCTTTATCCATATAAAATCTCTATAACACCTTGGATGTATAGTAGATTGATGAGCATAAATTTCATTCTCTAGATGCTCAATCTATGAGCTAAGACAAACTTTGTTTTCTCGATACCTTTCATATCAAATTCCTTTTTAAGATAATCTATCGTTTCAACAAGTTCATACATAGTTCTAATGATATTCATATCATCAACACATCTTTCAATTATAATATAATTTTGATTCAGATCTATTAATGAACACATATGAACATATTGAATCATTTTGATATCCATTTCACAGTTAATGTTTACTAAGACATTTGTACCACATGCGACCAGATTGTTTCAATCCATAGAGAGATCTATACAATTTGACTGAGTACAAGTCTCGGCGATCTGAATTATATGCTTTGGACATTTTAAATCCTTCAGTGAGTTCTATGTAAATATAATTGTCCAAATAGCTATACAAGTATGTTGTAACAACATTCACTAATCACATTTTCAATTTATCATGAATTGACAAACTTATAAAATATCTAAAAGTTGTTGAATCAATCACAAGAGAATATGTCTTATCAAAATAAATACTTGGTCTTTGTGAAAATACCCTGGCAACAAGTTGTGCTTATATATGACAATCTCATCTTTTTTCATTTCTTTTTTGCACGAATATCCATCTATAACAGACCGATTTACACCTTTAGATGTACGGACGACATGTCCAAAAAATTTTATGTTTTGCAAGCGATTTTAACTCCGCTTCAATCGCAACTTTTCAATTTGGCCAATCATTTCTTCTTCGGCATTCTTCATTAGACTTTGATTTATGATGTTTGTTATCATTTACAATATCGTAGGCTATAACTTATGCAAAATTTTCATCGACGTCGATTTCATTTCGATTCCATCTTTTTCGAGTAAAAACATAGATGATAGAGTTCTCTTTATTTTTCAAATACTTGTGATTCTTCTGGAATCATATTCTCAATGATCGAAAACTCTTTTAGAACAATTGTTTCCTTAATTTGAGATTTTACTTCTTTTCTTTTTCGAGGCATTTTATCTTTGGAACCGATCGGTCTACCGCGTTTAACTTGCATTTTAGGCTCATTTGTAACTTAGTTTATCTTTCAAGGACATCAGTTCTGATTGAAGTATTTGCAGTTGAAATATGACTTATTTACTTTCTTAGAGAAAATAAAAGCATTTGGCAATTGATTTGCTAAATTTTACAAGTGAATAATTTTTTGAACTTTAAATTCAATTTTTTTGTACTAGAATCATAGCGAGATAATGATAACTCAACCATACTATTTCTTTTCCTGATTGTTTTTCCCCTTTTAATATTAGAAATTTCATTTCATCAAATTAATAATCGACAAACCGCATCGTAAATAAATCTCTCGTCAATTGTTTTAAATATTTAATTATGGACGAAGTTTTATATTCAACATATATCCCCAATGTTCTCAATTGGTACGCACACATCCAAAATTCTTAGATGAGAAATATTATGTTCTTGACCATAAGCCATTTCCAAAGCAAATTATAGGTCTAATGCAAACAAATGCTGCCGCATGCAAAATAACATATCCCTAAATATTTATCGGGAGTTTTGTTCTCATAAGCAATGGTCTTGTAATTAATTGAAGACATTTTTTAATGACTCTGCAAAGCCATTCTGTGAACATGTGCTATGGGATGTTCAACACTTATCCTAATTGACATACAATAATCATTTAAAGGTCGAGAAGAAGTTTGTTCAACAAAATTCTGGTTTATATTGCATGTACTTCTCCAACAATTATATTTGTATACTGTAGTCCAAAGAAAACCGTGGTTAATTTCTCTAAGATACACTTTTTACCCGAAATGATACTTGCAATTCACATATTTTTGTTATTATTTTCATTCAAAGACTCAATGTAATATCCATTTCTGTAAATATCTTTATAACTCAATAAATTTCTCTACGACTTAGAGGAATACAACGCTTTACAAATACAAAATTTGTTCAACTGGATATAAAGATTTGTTTCTCCGAGTAATAAGATATTTTCTCTTCTAGAGCCCTCAATAATTTTCTAACTACCAAATATCGTATTCACATTTGTTTCATTCAAGCATATAAAAAATTTATTGCTTTTCAGAATAGTATATCTCGAAGCGTTGTCAATGAGACAAGCAGAGTTTCGATTGGTCGAGAATTAAAAATAATAAGATTTAATGATATACAAACAAATAAGAAAATAATGACAATAATAATAAGAATATAAAACTAACTCAAAGCGTTGCTTTGACCGGGTGATTAAGATGTTAAACTTTGAAATTTGTCGTGGGTATAAATTTTGGGCATACAAATTGGCCCACAAAAGATTTGGAAACGCATAATACATGGTAATAAACAAATTGAATGATAGACTCTGCTTTTTTTATTATTATTTATGACAAGGAAGTAAGCACTACAATTTGAAACTTTTTTAAGAAAATGTGAATTAAATTTGATTGCATATTTCAAGAAATAATGTTGTCATTAACACGTAATATTTTAATTCAAATAATTTGACTATGACCTTCATACAATACTTTCCTTTTTAATAACCAAGAAAATTCATAGTAAATATATAACTAGATAATTATAAATTTCACTTAAAAATTAAATGGAAAGAAAATTGAATTTCTCGACAGGAAAGTCGACTAATTCAAACTGGGAGAAATTATCAAGATAAAAAATTATTTTAGCATAACAAATGGCTATTTTTCCTTCATGAGAAATAAAGTTCGTTCGATCATCGTTTTTCATTTCAATGACTGTTGATAGAGATTGGTCCAACGTTGTGGCGTATGACAGGCACGTGACCAATCCAACGATATCATTTATTCTCCATAGTTTTGGTAATTAACCTTTTTGTCATTATGTGTCTCTTTGTCATTCTTTCCTTCCACATATGGAGGACGACCATTGCGAAAAATAGTATCGACCACGATCAAGGATGTTAACATCGTTGATTGATAATTCAATTATGACATTTGAGAACCGGGGACGATTCATTTCAGGAAATCTCCATTTACTGAGATTTTAGCAAATATAACAAATAAATAAAAAATTGAAATAAAATGTGAGATTACTGTTTACGGACCTCTAAAGAATTGTCTAAATAGTCCCCTCTCAATCTGGGAACAAATCTACAAAGAATGATCATTTTCATTTCTTTCCATAGAACGTCGTGCGAATAACGTGTTGTAAAATAAAAAATAAGAAGGAAGAAAGAAACGAGAGAAAGAATATACAATATATAATATGTATCCTTCTATTTCTAGGGAATGAATAATAAAAAACCCTACACTAAATAGAGGTAACTGAGGCATTCATAATAACATATATACAAAATTCAAGGTTTAATTATTTTTATATTTTCCCTTGGAGATTATAGTAAGATTTTTTTTTCTTTTTTTTTTAAACGAACTTCACAGTCAATTTGGCCCTGGGGTGCCAATTTTCTTGCTAAGCCAATCCTCATAAATAAACTTACACGGGTTGGAATATGTTCTCGTCAAAACAAATCAATTCAACCATCGAAAAATGGATGACTATTACGTAACTTGGGGTGCAAGTTCAAATACACCTATCTTCTTTATCGCCATCCTCCTCAAAGGCCATCGTAGTATATCAGTGGGTAGAGAGAGGGGATTGAAACGGGGAGGGTGGTCGTTGCTGGGCTGGGCCCTAAAATATTACTCAAGGGTATTTTCGTATTTTTCTTCTTGCAAAGGACTACGGGTGTTATATTTCTGAAAATGTGAGTCCCAAACTCTGGCCGCCAGCGCCGTGATGGCTCCCACCGCGTCCGGTCGACGCCACCACCACGTTCCTTTGGCAGGTCGGGATGGCGACGGTCCTCAAGCTTCTCCTCCTCCCTTCTTACCGCTCAACTGATCTCGATGTCCACCGCAACTGGCTTGCCATCACCCGATCTCTCCCTCTCTCCGACTGGTACTCCCCTTCCTCCCCGGGATGAAATCCTTCCCCCTGGACTCTCGACTACCCTCCCTTCTTCGCCTACTTCCAGCTCCTCCTCTCCTCCGTGCCTTTGCCGTTGACCCTTTCATCATCCACCTCAACCATCGACTACAAATCCTCCTCCGTCATCTTCTTTCAACGCTGTTCCGTGATCCTCGCCGACTCCCTCCTATTCGCCGGGGCGTACCTCGTCTCGAGGCGGATGTCAGGTCCCGCCCGTTGGACGTTGTGGATGCTGATCTTGTGATCGCCCATGCTGTTCATCGTTGACCACATGCATTTTCAGTATAACGGTTTTTGTTAGGCTGGTTGTTGCTGTCGTTGTGGTTTTGGGGGAAGGGAGGGATTTGGCGGGCGGGATTCTGTTTGCCGTGCTTGTGTGTTTCAAGCACTTGTTCGCGGTTGCAGCCCCCATTTATTTCGTCTACTTGTTGAGGAGGTGCTTTGTCGGGAAAGGAGGTTTCATTAGGGGTTTTTGGGAGGTTAACAGTGTTGGGCACAGCAGTTGTTGTAGTATTCGCAGTGGCATTCGGCCCTTTTGTTTATTATGGAAAGGTTAGATGAACTTCTCCGTCTACTTAGTTTTGCTGTTTTTCCTGGCATAAACATGCTTATAGTCGGATGTGTTTTCGCTTAAGGCAGGACCAAGAATTATCACGCCAACTTGCGATTTCTTCCTGTCTTATTTCTGTTATAATGCGACTCTCATTAGCAAACAT